>JARHVA010002369.1:2272500-2395000 GCA_037957365.1 Torreya grandis
CCTAGAAAACATGTTTAAGCCTAGCCTAAGAGATGCCACCTTCAAAATCCATTTCCTAAACTAAGTTATTTTTATAAACCATCAGAGTTTTAAGTGCTAGATCAACTTCTCTCTCCATGCTAAGCAATAGGAATCCACAATAACCAAAACATAGTCAAATTGTTAATGAGAAACATCCATCAGATGGTATCAAATCAAATCCACACTCTTGACACAAATGTAGTCAACCCTTTTTTGTAGGCAACTCCATCATGAAAAAATAACACCACTAAAAATATTAAGGAGGTGGCACAAATATATATGATTAAAACAAACCATCATAAATAATAATCAAATCCAATTGATTATTATAATGTATTAAAAAAGAAAAAAAATTATTTTTCCATTTAAAAAAACCCATATTAATGGAAACTAAATTGGGAAAGTCTTCTAAATTAAATCTAAGATTATCCATCTGAATATATTCTCTTTGGTCAATCCCACAATTGGCAAGGAAATTGACAGTTGAGTTGGCCACTCTGAAATAGTACTTGTATTCTAGGGATGTAAAATTGTCTAATCTAGGCCATATATTAGACAAAATATTATCTAGTTTCCAAGAAGTGGTTGTCTTTTTCTTAAGAGAAAAAATCAAAATCAAAGAGTCACCTTCAATAATAAGCTTGTCAATTTTATAATGAATTGCAAGATCAATCCTAGTGGATATAAATTGAGCTTCAGCTTCATTATTTGTGTCATCTAAAAGTTTTATAGAAATTTTCCTTATCTAATAACCACTACAATCTCAAAGAATATAACTTGCACTAGAAGCACCCAGATTTCCTCTAGAGGCACCATCATAATTTAATTTAAACCACCCCAATGGTGGAGGAATCTAAGTGGACTTATCCTTTCTCAACCTTTTATTTGAACTTATTAACGATCCATTAATGGGTGAAATACCAATAATCCTTCCATTTCAAACACATCCTCATATCCCAAGCTTAGAGACAACCATTCCTACACTTGATTTGGGAAGAAATGACTTATGAAGTTGTAATCTCTAAATATTTTAAGATTGCAGCAAGGGGTTTTTCTTTTCCGTCAAAAATTCATTGATTTCTTTATTTCTAGATTATTCATATAAGAATAGCAGGACTAACATGAAGAGTACCATAAAGATAATTCTTAAAATCTCCAATAGGCTAATAAGAGAAGGTGGATTACAAAGAAGGTTGGCAAACCTAGGACCATTCAAGTTTGCAACACAACCAAGCCTATCACTAGGAAATCAAGGGACACTCATGTATAATATGATTAGTCATTTCCTCTTAATATTTGTAAATAATATAATGAGATGGACCAAGGAAACTAATTTTGATCAATCTATCCTATGTGAGAATGTAGCTCTAGACATCTAGCTATGCAAACTCTCTTACTTTCTAAAACCCAATCTTATCCAAGCAAATAAATCTTGCGTAGTTCATCATATCATTAGTAGATTCTACCATTTGGTAACTAAGAATAACTAAATATAATCTTGATTTAGATCCAATCCAATGTAATTAATCCTCCTTGTAATTTAAAAAAACTTATGATTCCTTAATCATTTATCCAAATACAATCACTACTCCACTAGAATATCTAGAGCCTCAAAATTATTCTAAACCTAGGAAGTCACACCATTAGTCTGATGAAGTTCCACATAATTCACAACTATGATGCCCTAAGCTAAAGAGAGAATATGCCTGGCCTCTTCCAAATGTGGCATATCAACTGAAGGTTTATGACCATTCTATAAATCTTCCCAAAATTTAGCTTTTTGTCCATTGTTGATCATCCAAAAAACATGCTTTTAAATCAAATCACTACAATTCAACAAAAAATTCCAAAAGTGTGAACCTTTGGGAGGATTGTTAATAAAAACCACAATCCATGGGTTATTTAAATTAGGATATTTAATTCTCAATAGCTTAGACCAAAGAGAGTTGGGTTTGAAAATAATTCCTCAAATAAGTTTGGCTCTAAGAGATCTATTTTGAAGACTCGGATATTTCACTCCAACTCCTCCCATCTTCTTGAATTTGTAAACCCTTTCTCATTTAATCAATGGGATTTTTTTTGGTTTTGCATGGCTTGCCACAAAAAATCCTTTATGATCTTATTTAGCAACTTAACTACATGACAAAGTGGTTAAATCATAGAAAGATAGTATATATTAAGAGATATCAAAATAGATTTCATGAGAGTGATATAACCTTCCAATGTCAACCAGCAACCTTGCCATGAAGCCAATCGATCTTTAAAGGAATTAACTAATCCTTCCCAGTGAATATTTTTATCTAACCTAGAGAAAGGTGGAACACCTAAATATTTAGAAGGAAAATTTCTAATATTAAAACAAAAGACCAAAGAGATGAACTATTATTCTTGTTTGAGCAATTGATAAAGAAAATTTTAGACTTTTTGATGTTCACCATTTGACCAGAAGTCGCATCATAACTACACATGATAGAATTAAAAACTTGAACTTCACCCATAGAGGCTTGACCAAAAAGGAAAGTATCATCATCAAATTGTTGGTGACTAATATTTTCAATACCTTCTTTAGCTTGAATACCTTATATCAAAGAAGCTTCCTTAGCTTGTTCTATTGACCGTCCCAAGGCTTTAGCCAACAAAATAAAAAGAAAACGAGAAAGGGGATATCCTTGTCTAATGTTGCTTGAAGATTCAAAAATACTAGTAGGACTTCTATTTATCAAGATGGAGTATTTAGGGATCGAGATACAACTAAAAACCTAGTCACACCATTTTTTTTATCAAACCCAATTTTTTTAAATTAAAACTGATCAAAAAATACCAATCAACCCTATCATATTCTTCATTGATATCAAGATTGATTAACATACCCTTCCTATGATTAGTGGATAATAATGTACAATTTCATGAGAAATGATGATACACTCCTAAATATTCCTTCCTAAAACAAAACCAACTTTCTCTTTTGAAACCAAAGAATCTAGGATAGGTATGAGTCTACCTGCCATTGTTTTGGAGATAATTTTGTAAACTATATTGCAAAGATAAATAGTCCTAAAATCATTAAAATTTTTCTAAATATTACCTTTTGAAATAAGGGAAATAAAGGTAACATTAACATTAGGTAAAACCTTTCTCCTTCTAGATTCTTCCACCATATGTAAGACTTCTTCCCCAATAAGATCCCAAAAAGTCTAAAAGAAAACTATGGGAAAACCATCAGAACTCAAGGTCTATATATTTTTCCATAGAAAAAATCACTACTTGAACTTCCTCTAAAGATAAGGGAACCAAGAGTTTCACATTATAATCAGGAAAAACCAACTTAGGAATAAAATTGAGGTTGTGATTTTGAGCTTCAAAGTTTGAAGCCTTATCATTATTTATCAAATTACTAAAAAAGTTGACCACCTCATTCTAAATATTAGGTTCATGGCTAAAATAACACCTTCATAAGAATGGATTTTAGAAATGCAAAAAACATTTCACCTAGCCTTAACATAATTGTGAAAAAATCATAATTTATATCTCCTTTTAACAGATTTGTTCTTGATTTTTGTTTCTAGAATATTTCTTTTCTCTATAAAAGTTCCTCATACTAAGCTAGCAAAATATTTTCCTTTCCATAAAAATTTTGATCCATTCCTATTTGATAGATCATCAGATTGAGATTGTCAAGATTTGCTTCAACATGATTTTTTCTTGAAAAATGTTTTTGAAACAATTGATATTCCAATGTCAAAGATGTCCTTTAATAATTTGAATTTTTTTTCCATTCTAAACTTTGGGGAGCCAGACTAAATATGGAAGTTCTTCCACCAAGGTTCCATGAGTCATAGTAAATAATGATCTTGAAGCCACATATTTTAAAATTTTAAGGGACGAAGATTGGGTTTATGGTCAATATTGACACAAAGGTCAATAGGAAAGTGATTAGAACTTGTGAAGGAAAGAATGGAGCTTTCTATAATCCAATTTTGTGACATCCAGTTGTTAGATACTATAAATCTAGCCAAATGATCCATAATATTATGATCTCCACATATTTTATTATTACAAGTAAACATCCCCTTCTTTGGTTCTATATAAATAAACTCATTATTTTAACCAAATTAAAAAAAATTAGGATTACTAGAATTCCCTAAAGACTTGCCATGACATTTTCTATAGAAGATAAGAGGGCATTAAAATCTTTACCCATCACAATCTTTGAATCCACAAAATGATAAAAAAATGCTAGACATCTCAATCTATGATAACATCTTACTATTAGACTAGTTAGGTCCATATACATTATAAAATAAGAAATTTGAATCAATCTTGGGACAAGTGAGTTTACAAAATTTCTAATTATTTCCAATCTCTATCATTTCTACTTGAATTTTGAAAGAACCTATAAAATAGCCATCCCTCCTGAAGCTCCATCAGCTTCAACAAATTAACTATTCCATCTCTTTAAACCAAAATTCATCAAATTTGAAGCTTCTACCAATTTTAGTTTAGTTTCTTGTATCAAAATGAAATCAGTATTCTATGAAAAAAATATACGCTTAACTAGGCATCTTTTGTTAGGAGCATTGAGGCCCCTAACATTATACAAAATAATATTAATTATTTGATCAATGGAGGATTTCCACCTCCCACCTCTCAAGCCTAAATTATTTAAAAAGAGTGTCTTACTTACCTACTGAGACTTCCCCTACAATAATCTCCTTGGAAGATTTTCTACCTTTATTTTTAGGTTTCCCACAATTAGGCTTCTATAAGGTGCTTTGGGATTAGGAAATAGATAAAAATTCCTTGGAGTTAAATCCTTCCTTTAAATTATATTTTTATAGATTAGAGTCACTATCTAGTGCCTCAATCATATGATTGTCCTCTAGCTGATTTATACCATCTTTCAATCCATCAGTAATCACATCAAGATTTAACTCTAAATTTTAAATAATAGATTTTATAGTTTGAGACTATTCTAAAATAAATTTTCAACCTTTGATCATTGAATTCAGAGAGATTTAATCACATTTTTCCAATTTATCAATCAAATCCTTTATTTCCAAGATTTTGATGCAAGAGGCCTTTGGTAAATTTGGAGTATTATTCAATCTAGCTTGAATTTTTAGAGGGACATCTTCCTTGACGCTCAAAGTAGATAAATTAAGTTAAGTGGTAGTATGATCTAAATCCACTTTTTAACCTTTTATTTCCATAATTTTATCCACATATTTAGACAAAAAATTCATAGCATTACAAGTTCAACAATCCTTAGAAGAGGAAACAACTAGTTTTCAAACCTTTCAAGTATTCCCCTTATTGCTAGATGGTACCATCCAGAATTTACTACAAAACTTCTAAGTGTGATAAGTATTAAAAAACCTAAAAGGAAGGTTTTTAATTTCAACCAATTGTGTCCATGAGTGACCTTGGGTTTTGATGAGAGTATTAATTGGTATGGTAGCATCCAAATCCATCAAAACCCTAATTCTTCAATAAGAGGCCAAAAAACCTTCATCTATATCTGAGTTAATTTCAAAAAAAAAGAACCTAATAGGTTTCCTAGATTTGAAAGACACTCAAATATCTATTATTATAAGGGGAGACCATAAAATCTAACATAGACATGGTAACTACCCTATTAGATTGAAAGGACATCAAAATTTGGTTTCTAATTTTGAAGCCAAAGGCTAGTATCTCATAAGAACCAAAAAAATTGGTTGAATACCTTATTTTTAAGAGAAAATTTATGAAGTATAGTGATGAATAAACCCTTAAAAATTAATTCAACTGCAATATACCTTCCCCAACTCTGCTTGACCCAAGACTCCCTTTCACTAATCACTATTCATTTCCCAATAATTTGCCTAGAAGAGCTTGTTCTTCCATGAGAAAAATAGATTGAGAGTGTTCGGTGGATTCCCAGATTAATTCATTATAATTAAAAATATTTAGACCTTCCCAAGCTTAGGGATCATAATCAATAATCCATTTAAAGTTAGTGGTAGTTACTTCTACCTCCTTACTGTCATAGCTAAAAAGTGAAGATGGTACCTTCACCCTACAACTCAGATCTTCTCCATGTTGAAAGTCTTTATATTTGTCCACACCTTTTATAACTTCCCAAGTCTCATCTTGAAACTATTCATCCACTCCTATTACTCCATTTCCATTCCAAAACCCTATCCATTTATTATCCATGTGTAAATATTCTTCTGTGATCTGTTGTCCAGCCTTCTAATGTTTGTACCCAAGCACTAGTGTGAAAGTGAGGTCTTATTTTTTTTCCACTCATGCTCCATATTCATCCCCTTATTATTAGGTATATATATTTGATGAATTTTTTGAGGTTTTTTTACATAAAATACTCAAAACAATAAATATATTGTTAAGATCTAAATCTAAATTAGGTAGTCCTATGAAAACTAATCAAAAGAGAAAAATTTAAATCAATGCATATGATCAAAAAGACCATTAACTACATTCCATGTAAATAAAAAATATGATATTATATTTTATAAAATTATACTTATAGAAAACACATATAATTTCAAAATAATAATAATAACTTTCAAACGTATAGCTGAACAAGATTAGTTTACTACAAAAGGTCCTTCAAAATAGGTTTTTTATCTTTGATATAAGACTCAACTCTCTACAAAATTCTAAAATATATAAAGGATTAAGTGTTTTCAAAGTTATATCTTTTATTTCAATTATTTAATTCAATCATTATTTGGTAATGGTCATTCTAATCTAAATATTTATTCATTTTGATAGTGATGAAAAGCTAAATTTGAAATTTAGACTATAGGTATGGAAATATATTGAATCAATATCTTCATTAACTCTCGATAGTTCATCACATAATCTAAAAATTTTCCTTTAACAATGTTATCATGACCTTCACTTCAAAATCACATTATAAATCATATGCATTACTCTCTCAAACCTATTTATAATGTACTAATGCTTTCCACAATAGAGGTTTGATCATCAATGGTCTTATAATATGGTTTGTCAACATGTGTTAACAAATGATAAAAAAATTCCTTTAACAATTTTGGCATGACCTTAACTTCAAAATCACATTAAAAATCATATGGATTACTTCCTCAAACCCATTTATAATGTAATAATTCTTTCCACAATAGAGGTTTTACAATCAAAGGTCTTACAAGATAAGTTTGTCAATATGTGTTAATAAATGATAAAAATCTAACTAATTATCATATTGGATATATATTCAATTGAGTTTTCTTCATGTGATTTTAATAATTAAAAGAGTGCATATATATTTAAATAGGTTTTAGAAATTTCAATATCCAAATTTATAAAAGTGAATATTTATTAAAATTAGTTGTGCTAATATGTATTTACAAACTATTTGTTACATAAAACACCCTTTAATGGTCTACCAAACCCACACTAGGAAAATTAATTTAAATAAATTGTTTCTTTGATATTCAAAACCAAGTTATTATATGTATAAAAATAAGTTCCCTTTAATCTTCACTCCATTACTTACCATGTAAATAATTTATCCAAAAATATCATATAAAAACCGCATAATGGAAAGTCATTCTAACATATGTAATTTGAACAAAGAAGTAAAAATTTATGTACATTCATGAGATATAAAAACATGGGATAAAGAAATCAAACTAGAGGGTATCAATAGGACACTACAATCAAAAAACTAAAATCCCATTGAGACACATTTAACAATATGTGGGTGCAATTGATGGTGTATATGATTTTTAATCCCATGAAATGGAAATGTAATAATGCAATCTAAAATCTCCTTTTCGGTTTTAAAAATGCATTTTTATACTTAACCAATGTGGATTATTTGATCAAATATTTTTTTATTTAATTGGGTAAATGGGACAGACAAATTTTTATTGGAGCCAATGAAACCATCCTAGGACACAAAAGAGAGCCCTAGGTCCCCCTTACATCAAATACCATCATTTACTTAAACCATGACTAGCTACCACAACCCAACCTAAGTCACCAATGATGACCACTAACCTATCAGGCCACAATGATATTAAAAACTAGGTGTGGATGGACACAACTAATCCTCTTAACAAATTCACCCACATCCCATCAATATTATTTGATCATATATTGAGAATGCATTTCATCAAATAATCTATAAGCATAGTCAATAATGTCATTATAGATTTCTCCAATTGAACCCTAAAAATACCACAATATTAAAAAAATTATTGTAATTAAATGAAAATGAAAACAATATTACCTCATACACACACAAAAAATGAATTATTACCTCATAGACCATAAAAAATGAACTGATTATATTCATATGAGTAACTAAAAAAATAAAAAAACACATAGGTATATGTAATGTGGATTCATTAATTAAATAATGAATAGTAATTTCATAAATTAATTTATAAACATGGACATTAGTATAAAACATATATAATTTTTGTCTAAATAACTTAGTCAAACGCAGTACTAAAAATGAAGAGGTATACTCTTAGCACATTACCATTCTAGTACAGATAATGAAAGTTTTCTACTATAAATATTAAAGATGAACCAATAAAAACCATTTACATAAAAAATGGTAGTATATCATAATTTTTTTAATCCCATAAGGGAAATGTATGAAAATAAATATTGATACATGAATTGATCATTTACCTCTTTTGCATATGCTAACATCATAAATGTGACAACATCATGAAAAAGGCCATTAATTCTCAGACATGATGACATTAATATTCAAAAAATGGGTACATATCTATAAGTTTTATTTTTTAAATTACCTCATTCATCCTTTAAAATAAAATAAACATGATGGTGGAATGATACTCACTGAATCTACAGTCAATTTTAAAGTTAAACAAGGTCTCTACTATGATTATGAAGTTTAATTTATCAATCTGTTAATGTTGTCTTCAATTTAAAATTTTTAGATGAATGATATGTAATGGAAATTCAAGGGTTTATTCACAAGGAGAAAATGTAAAATTTAAATAAGTGCAAAAATATTTTGAAGGGAGAGTAATGATTTTTAAAAATGGTAGCAGTTGTGGGTATCAAAATAATTTTTTTCTATAGTCTTCCAAAAAAAAATAGCGATGACATGGGGGACAAATGGGATAAATAGATGAAGGGATGAAACTAATGGAGAGATAAATAGAGAGGAGATTTTTACTAAAGGGTGAATATTGATACATCAATAGATTGACAAAAATGTCCCATAAATTTTTTGGTGATATTAACTAGCATGTACAAAGTTAGTGTGTGTTGGTGTTAGCAAGTTTTTTCAATGTTTTAATTGAATCCATTCATATATCACATTTATTGTAGTTTAATTTTAACATAAATTATCTACAGGGCTGAGTACCACTTCTTCATTTCATGTCACAATAGAAAACATGCGATATTCACATTGGTAACCCATTTTAACATTTGAAAACAATATAATGCATGTTGCATCGCATGATACTTTCATGGAGAGTGTTTTTCATCCCATATTGATCATTTTAATCCCATTATATCTCCATTTATATACTCATGACAAAAAATCTCTCTTAATCGAGACTGGAATTGGAATCATATTATAAGAAATATTTTGAATTAACACTCGTGCTCGACAAAGGAAACTCATCATCTATATAAAAAAACCCAAGGAGGTATCAATACTAAAATGTAACCATAATTTCATGAGAATGAAACCATTATTTATTATTGAGGTGGTCAATGTTTAATGGATTGCCAATGTGGATTAAATTATGTGAATATAGTAAAATATGATAATACTTAACATTTAACTATTAGTTAATGGGTTGTCAAAGTTTGAAGGAATATTTAAACAAACATATAGTAAAATATGAATGTCATACCCATCTTAAATTAAGAAACCAAATTTCTTAGAAATATATAACAATGAAACTAAATAAATTTATCTAAACCAATAGCAATATCTGATAAGGGCCATAATACTTAGGTGACATCTTTTTATCCTTTTTTTTTAATTTAAATACATCCACTTATATGGTTTAAAACACACAAAGACCCAATCACCTATGATAAAATGTCATTCATTATGGTGTTGATCTACTTGTTGATTTATTCTATTTTTTACCTTTGCTAAATTCTCTCAAAAAATGACTAGCACCTCGTGTTTATGATGAATGTGTTCTTAACATCTCTAACCTTAGGATGCACTATAAAATCTTAAGTGATGGATGGGGGGTGATACCAATATAATTCCACAAAGGGAGACATCTTAGAATAAGTGTGAAACTAAGTGTTATACCACCATTCAACAAGGGGTAGCCAATGAGCCCATTTGTCTTGTTTGTCAGAAGTAAAACAATGAAGATACCCTTTAGACATTTGTTGAGTACCTCTCCTTATCCATCAAATTTAAATGATACAATGAGATATGAGCCAACTGGGTGACCAAAATGCTAATAATTTAATTCAAAAAAATTATTAAATATGGGATCTTAGTCACTTATAACTATTTTTGGAGTACCATGAAATTTATGAATTGTATTGAGAAAAGTAGAAGCTACTGTACCAGTAAACAATGGATATGATAAGGAACAAAAATGAGCATACATGGTGATTTGATCCACAAATACCATGATAAAAAATTTATCCTTAGATCATGGTAACCTAGTAATGAAATCCATGTAAATCTCCTTCCAATGGTGGCTATGGATGGATAAAGGATATAAAAGAACTAGGGTCTTAATAGTTTCACCTTTTTTTGTTGACATACCATGCATTAAACCACATATTTTTGGACATCCCCCTTAATTCCTTTCCAAAATAAATCTTTCTTGATTCTATGATATGTTTTCAAAAACATAGAATGACCTCCAAGTGGATAGGCATGAAGTTCTTGAAGAATTTCATGTTTGAGGAGAGAATGCTTATAGATGTATAATATATATTTATACCATAATATGTTCCCATTATATGTAATTTTTTTAGATATTTTAGAATATTATTTAATATTTTAATCAAATCCTTGGTAGCATTGTCATTATCGTAGTTAAACATTACTTTCTCTAGCCAATTGACCTACCACATGGTCATGGCACATTACAATTCTTCAACTGATTCATCCCATTTGGAGAGGGCATTTACCACCACATTTTATTTTCCTTTATTATATATTATTTCAAAATCATATCATAAAATTTTAGTCACCCATTTATGTTGTTCTTAAAATGAAAATCATTTCTCTAAAATACATTTGAGGATTCATGATCAATCTTTACCTGAAAAGGATGACCCATCAGATAAGGTCTCCATTATTTCACTACATGCAGAATAACCATCATCTCTTTATCATAGATTGGTTTGAGCTTATTTTTTCCCTTTAATTAGAAATTTTAAAATTTTAGTGGTCTTCCTTATTACATGAGTATAGTCCCCATGCCATATCTTGATGTGTCACATTCGACAATAATTTTTTTGAAAAATTAGGAGTAGCCAAAACTAGAATGGTACACATAGCCTTTTTTAAGTACTTAAATGTCTTGGTAGTTGAATCAATCCACTAGAAGGAGTATTTATTTAACAAAGAGGTGAGTGTGGCTAAAATTATACCATATTTTTTGATAAACATATGATAGTAACTAGTTATCCCCAAAAATCCTTGAAGGTTGTTGAGTGTCTGAGTAACCCGTCACTCCATCATCACTTAGATTTTTTAGGATCAATGTTCACTACTTCATGTGAAATAATATGACCTAATTACTCCACCTATTGGACACCAAAAACACATTTATAATGTTTGGCATAAAGTTGATGTTATTTTAGAACTGAAATTACCTATTTTATATGCTTTAAATGGTCTTCCCAATTTTTACTTTAGATGAGGATATCTTAAAAAAACACTAATACAATCTTTCTGAAAAATGGCCTAAAAATATTATTCATCAAACTATGAAATTTATATGGTGCATTTTTGAGGCCAAAAGACATGACCATAAATTCATAATGGCTTTCATGAGTTTTAAAATTTATTTTATGTATGTCCTCATTGGAGATGTGAATCTAATTATACCAAAAAAGAAGGTCTAACTTGGTAATATTGGTAAAATCAAAGTCTTCACAAATCTAACATAGAAAACAATGGAGCCGAATAGACATATCAAAATATTTCAAACACATCATAATATTTATGATATATTAAATTCATATGAGACATTAAAAATATATAGGAAAGTTATTTCATATAATTGGGGAGATCATATCTCAGCCAAATATCTCAATCTCCTATATTAATAACAATATATAAAAACTAACCTGTAATCATAATTTTATTGTAATAATATTACATTACTAATTACTAACCAAATATTTCTAAAAAACTAACTACATATAATAATGAATAATTAATATTGTAATTATTCACATTATGATATACAAATTACTGTGAGGGATAATTGTTCCCTAACATTCCCCCATTAGGCCTTACATGGTAATTTGTGTTTCATAGGACTTAATGAAAGTAATGAAGGAACACAAAAAAAATTTATCAACCATTCACTATCAAAAACACATCAATCAAATCAGTGTGCAAACTTTGAATAGGAACATCTACCATAAACCATTTACTGAGGGAATCACATCAACCTAAATAGTGTGGGAACTATGATAGGAGCCATCTATTAAATTTTCACTCCTATTTCCAAGAATTGACATGAACAAAATTATATGCCAATTTATACTCTTAGGTCTACATACTATTGTTTATATCTTGCTACACATGAACACTACTATGTGAAGGAATACATCCTATATTTACTCCATGTGATCACAACAGACATGTCACTGGCCAACCATGTCCATAAAGAAGTAAGGCAATCATGGGATCTCTAAAATTAGTTTCTCTCCTAATTTTTACCACATTCTTGTTTCTCCTAAACACCTTTTTATGTAGTAAACTATGGGAAAATAGGAAATACACCTCTTATTAATCACACATATAAACAAATTCTAAAAATAAGAAATATATATTCACCACTATAACAAGAAGTGCCCCTTCATTAGTGGCTAATGAGAGGCATATAAATCCTCTATAATCCAATAACCTCTAACCTCCAGTAGGTTATTTCTCATTCAACCAAAATGTTGATGAAGCTTATTTGTATAAAATTTCAAGGATAAATTCCCCCCCCCCCCCTAATTTGGACATCACGTACAAGCAAAAATATGTCTATTTACAATTTTGACAATGAATCTAAAATGACTTATAAAATTAGCCTCTTAACAACATGACTTAATATACTTTATTGATGGAAAAATGGTTTTTAATTTTTGAATCATTTTTTTATTTTGACTATAGACTTTGACATAAAAAAATAAGACTCTTAACAACTCAACTCTCAAAACTTTTAAATTTTTTATATAAATGACATTTTTGACTATGGACCCGACTAAAATTTTAATAAAATAAACACCCCTTAAAGAAAATAAATACTAAATCCATTTAAGTTTATTAAAACTTATAGATCATTTTAATTTGATCTAAAAACACATTTTTAGACAAAATATTTAAAAAATATATCTATTATAGGTCAAATGGAAAGCGAGAAACTAGTTTTTTGAACATTATTACCAAAAATAAGATTTTTTTAGAAAAATAATTTAAACTACAAGAAAAAATTACTTGGATCTTGGAATTGATGATGCAATTGTCATAAATTCCTATTATAACCAATGTAATAAGAATATATGAATCATGCACAACTATCATAAGAGCTTACATAGATAAAACATCAATGTATGTGTGCTTGTAATAATGATCTACTCATAATGATGATGGTCTTTTGAAGAAATGAACCCAAATATAGCCTTTGATATTCAAATGGGATGAATTATCAAGTGGTTTTAGCTATTTTTGATACCTTAGATGCAAATATGATATCCTTCAATCACCATGTACCTACAAAATACATTCAAGGAGGAACCCCCATAACATCTGATACTACTTTTTATACCTTTTCAATTCTCAGGATCATCCTTAAAAGGATGTTAGAGAATAAAATAATCAATATGAAAAAATATCATATTTTGATCTACTAAGAGGTTACCTAATGGCACTCAACCCACTTTGGGGACCATGTGAGATTTGGCTAAAATAACTTATTATATTAAATGATTTTTCAAAAAAATCTTTTTTTTGGTAATAGTATTTAAAAAACTAGTTTCTCACTTTCCATTTGACCTATAATAGATCTATTTTTTTAATATTTTATCAAAAAATGTGTTTTTAGATCAAATTACAATGTTATCTAATTTTGAATAAACTCCAATGGATTTAGTTTTTCTACCAATACTATTATAATGTTCTTTATTTTATTTTTAAAAAATTAATCTCCTTGTGATTTATTATGTGTTTTTATTTTTGATAAAAAAAACAAGACACACACACACACACACACACACACACACACACACACACACACACACACACACACACACACACACACACACACACACACACACACACACACACACACACACACACACACACACACGCATGCACACATGCACACACCCACACATGCACACACACACACATAATTTTATTTTTAAAAAAATAAAAAAAATTAATATCTTTGTGATTTATTACATGTTTTTATTTTTGATAAAAAAGTAAGACACACACACACACACACACACACACACACACACACACACACACACACACACACACACACACACACACACACACACACACACACACACACACACACACACACACACACACACACACACACACACACACACACACACACACACACACACACACACGCATGCACACATGCACACACCCACACATGCACACACACACACATAATTTTATTTTTAAAAAAATAAAAAAAATTAATATCTTTGTGATTTATTACATGTTTTTATTTTTGATAAAAAAGTAAGACACACACACATACACACACACACACACACACACACACACACACACACACACACACACACACACACACACACACACACACACACACACACACACACACACACACACACACAACACACACACACACACACACACACACACACACACACACACACACACACACACACACACACACACACACACACACACACACACACACACACAAATTTTGTCTCTGTGTGTGTGTGTGTGTGTGTGTGTGTGTGTGTGTGTGTGTGTGTGTGTGTGTGTGTGTGTGTGTGTGTGTGTGTGTGTGTGTGTGTGTGTGTGTGTGTGTGTGTGTGTGTGTGTGTGTGTGTGTGTGTGTGTGTGTGTGTGTGTGTGTGTGTGCGTGCATGCGTGCGTAAAAAAACAACAAAAAAATACATATCAAACTCATTAAAATATTTTTTAATAAAAAAGAACAATAAAAATTTGAAAAAAATAAAACTAAAAGTAAATTAAAAAAAATTGGCCCGTGACCTAAAATGCTGATCCATATGGCTCATGGCCTTTGTATAGGCCATAGCCTAATCTAAGAGGCCAAATCATTTTGGTAGGTTAATGCCTCCACCAAGGATAAGCCTTTAAGTGGGACATAACCCCCCACCATGGTTAGGACTATCATGAGAGGCTTGACCTCCACTTAGGCATTTGGCATTATAAACAAGGTTATTAATTTTTGTATTTATCAAAAAAATCTTTCCATTTTTTTGTTTGTCAATCAAAAAAAATTCAAAACATTGACCATGCATTGGTCAAATATCCTTCAATATTTTTTTATTATAGTTTTTCTCATCCACCCACAAAAAGCATAATAATATTTATGTTAATGTGGGTTTTATGCACACCATGGAAGGTTAAATGAGGTAAACTCTAACATTTTGGGATCTCTCCATTCTAGGGCATGATTTACAACTATGTGGTTAAAATAACTAGATGATGGAATAGCAAGTTGAGCTTATGATTTGTTTAACTAGGTTTTGTGGACAAATGTGTGGAATCTAATAGAAAGTAATCATGAAGTGAGTTATATGGGTGGGTAATTAATCTATGGTGGGTAG
This sequence comes from Torreya grandis, assembly GCA_037957365.1. Lineage (NCBI taxonomy): Eukaryota > Viridiplantae > Streptophyta > Pinopsida > Cupressales > Taxaceae > Torreya > Torreya grandis. The sequence goes on from JARHVA010002369.1 coordinate 2,288,542, forward strand.
ATCTCAAGTAACTCAAAAATGAAATAAGGGTAAGGTAGAAAAGAGGGCTCTATGTTCTTGAAAGGTGACTTCTAAGACTATGTATTTTGTAGACAAGTATCTCCAAGACCAGTGTTTGCCACTTGAAGCTATTATAAAATCATGAAAAATAATGGTCAATAGTCTATGAAAACAAGTATAGGGTGGTAAATGATCTCAATTGAAGGTTACTTTCCTTAGAGATATTTTTGCACACCCTTATTTGAGATTACAGCTTAGACTAAAAATTTATCTAGGTCATTATAGCTCACACCTAGATGACATAATAAAATAAATACCTCTACACACCTCTGATTATCAACCCAACCTATACTAATTTCTTAAACCAATGAAATCTACCAATCCTTTATTGATGTTGCACATATAAGATTAATATTCATTAATTGAAACAATCAGATTCATTTGTAACATTAGGACACTTTAGAATTATTGAATTGACATAGACAAAGAAACTTAAATTTTATTAACATAGAAAGGGGAAAATAAAGAACAAACGTAGTTTCATGACAATCAATCTCTTGATCTCTTTCTGTATATTGATAAAAAAAAATGTTGACCTTTTTTAAAAATGGGTTTACATGTATTTAAAGGACTTGGGGAAGGATTCACCTCATCTTCCAAGTATATAATAACTTTGGTTACATTAGAATAACTAGAACATAAGTTCTAGTTCGATACAAAATTGCATGTTATAACTTATAAATTACATCAGACATACAACATGTGCATGTTAGAAAATATAATTTTTTTAATTTAAAAATGGATGTAACAATACTTAACTATCCATTTGTAGTCATTACATGCAAAATTATACCAAAATAGCCTTATACTAAAGCTAAATTGTCTCCTGATTGAGTTTTTTCAAGGATTTTTATTAAAACTATAGTTATAATTAGAGTTGTGCATGTGACTAGAGTTAAAATTGTTGATGCAGGAAATGTGGTGACTATATTTTTGGCTTAGGAATAACTCATATCTTGAATTGGAATTATATATAGAGATGGGTTGAGAGGGGGAGTCGATGTACTTGCTAAGTCAAGAGGGATTAAAGTTGATGGTTGTGTTTTAAATGGCTCATTAAGTGGAGCCTGAGCTGAGCTAGCAGGTGGCACTGAGGTTGCTTTCTTCTTCAAATAAAACTCTTGATAATGCTTATATTATTTGTCATGTTACAGCCAAATTAATTTCACATCAATGAGAGAAGGTTTTCTTACCCTATCTACTTGTTATACTAGCCTTGCATATTATATCTTGGTTACTAGGAAGCCTACCCAAAATACCTCCACTTTAGATGTATTCTTCCTCACTGTACCTAGATTTTCTTTAATATCCTCTATACTTAGTCCTTGTAATATTTTTTGAAAATTTTTGAAGCTTGTTGAATCATTTAATCAAAAATATCTTGGGCTACCAGATTCTCAATGTTATATTTTACTCCTATCAATTCGAGCTCATCCAAAATTTATATTTCATGATTTTATTATTTAGTACCTAAAGAATCATCAACACTCACCCAATCCTAAGCCTCTTAAGTCATTATGAGTGATAGATGTAATGCATTGGCTTCTTCCAAAGTTTTCATCAAATTCAAGTGGTTTAATGCCTTATTAGGAGTATACAACACCAAGAAATTCAATTTGTTCTCATCTTCTTTGAGAAGTTTGAAAAAAATTGTTATTGAAGTTACATATAGAGCCAATTGAACTCTCAAAGAATGAATTTCATCCAAATTTTCATATAATCTTAATGCCACACTCTATAAAACTAGATCTATGCTAGAGGAAACATGGATTACTTATTGCTTATCTCTAAGATTCTCTATCTCTTCTTCTAGTTATTTTCTTACCTACTTTGTTCCCTCATGGATAGTCAATACTACTTTAGTGTGGGTCTCCATGTAGGACTTGAGGTCCTTAATATAGGTAGAATGACCCTTCTTTCTATTATGCCTTTTTAAAATAGAGTAAATTTCTTCGCTTTCTTCTAGAATCAACCCTCTACCTTTGTTATAGTCAATATTCCTCTTTTTGACCCTTTGCACCAAGGTTGTTATTTTGTCAAAGAGTGAGCTCATAGTTGGTAGCTTAGTGATATTCAAATTGGGCCTATTATAATCTAACACTCCAACTCTTTGGCACAATATAGAAGAGTCAACTTTGATGGATTTAATGGCTGAGATTTTATTTGTGTACCCTTTTTAGGCTTAAGTTTAGGCTCAATCTCAGTGGATGGATTAGGAATTAAGGGACAAATTATCTTGAACCAATATACATTCCCTAAGTGTGGAATGGGATTCATAATGTAGACAAGTTTCCTCTTAGGGGATTTATTTATTTCCACCACTGTTATGGTTTATACTACTCTTGATGAAGATAATGGTGAACCCAAATGAGTAGAGGAGTTTTCCACTTAGGTAATGGGTTGGTTAGTGGCTATGGAAGGAGAAGTAGAGACAAAAGTAAAAATGGTGGAGATTGAAGGAATATTTTTGGGGGGCATGGATACTATAGGATTAGTGGTTAGCATGATAGTCAAAATAATAAAAATAAGCCTAGTAGATATAGGAGTAAAAGTGGAAACAACTAGAAAAGGCAAAATAGAAACAAATAGCAATGACATAAGAGGAGAAAGGCCTAGGGGAGTAGTGAACAGAGAACCCTTACTAGATTAGACACCACTAAAGGGTCCCTTTACTTTTAATCCTTTCAAGTTTAGTACTTTTACTTATTATATATCCTCTTCATCCACTTCATGGCTTAGCTCACCTTTAACTTTAGGTTATGACTCTCTGATGGTTACCTTCATGGATGGATTATGTGGTATCTTTTCCCTAGGTTTTATTTGATAAAAAAGTGTTGTTATATTAGCATGTGGAATATTCACTTGTTGGGTAAGAATGGGGAAGAGGCATACTACATGTTTGGCTGTTAAATTTTCCATAATATGTGTCATTTCTACCTCATTAGAGAATTTCAAGTAAATGATCTCTACCTCTTCCCTAATTATGATGTCTTTTTCCTATGTTATCTCTTCTACCCATTCCTATTTGACCTTCTTCAATTAAACAATAGATGTTTTAATTTGAAGAGTTTGTTCTTCATATTATTTAATAATAACTAATGTATCTTCTATCACTTTCTATTCTTCATACTCTCTAACAATTTATGTTTCTCCAACCACTTTCTCTTTTTGAGTTGTCAATGTATTATGTGGTTGTTAGGGGTCTTGGATTTAGTTTATTGGCTTTTGGTAATGTATTCTACTCCATAATTTAGAGTATATACATCCCCTTAGTGGTTGAATCCTAAATTTGGCTTAATCGAGTGTAAGAGAGGGGATTTCTTATATTACCCTCAATAAATCTTCACTAAGGCCAAAAATCTCATCCCTTTCCTTTACTTCCTCATCATCTTTTGTATTAAGGAATATGAATTCATGGTTGAATGGTTACTATTTGTATGGTATTCCAAGATTGTGAATCTTTTGTTTTACTCTCTTTTAGGGGTCCCAATCCTTATTGGGTAAAGTAGATAATGCATAAAACCTCCTTTCATTCCCAACCTCTATGAAATGTCTCATTTATGTATATTGTATCCTCCTAATAGTGATATGAGAGATGTGGAAAGTCTTTTTCTTACTCTCTATCAAGTCTTCATCTATATCATTCAATATTTGGAAAGAAATCTCTTTCTTGGTAAGTTTTTCTGGGATAAATTTGGGGAGACAAAGAGGGTCTACCATATGTCCAACAACCATGATAACTATATAATCTGGGTATAGCTAATAATCACCCAAATTAGTGAGTGTATTGGCAATGATCTTTGAAATAATAGATAAAGGCTGGCCATGAATGGCCATCTACACTTGAGGATACAAGTCCTCTAAAATTCTATAAATTTTCCTTACATATACATAAATGTGAACAAAAGAATTTAAATCATAGATTCTATTCTTGATATAATCAGGGTTGGGATTCTAAAAAACCCCATTATGCCTATAAACCATCCCCATGACTACATCCAAAAGATATGACATCATGTAAAAAATTCCACCTTGAGGCCTCTTGTCCTTATATATAATTTTTTCATGTAGGTGGGCACTAATGACCTCCCCTAATGCATAGGTTTACTATATGGTAATGAGTAGGTCAAGTAGGGGTACTCATTATAGAAGTAAGAAATAAATGCTTGGGTGGTAAAAGATTTGATTCAATAATTGCATGCCAATATGAATTCTCAGTGATTAGGATGGGATTATTATCTTTTTCCTTGATAATGAAACTCTTGTCTAGGAGAATCCACTTCTCTACTAATTTTTATACACTATAGTTTTTATTCTAGGCAACCACACTATGTAAGTCAAATGCAGCATCTAGAATGGGTAAACATAAATACCTCATAAATTCATATTTAGATATGTATGTAATGATTGTTTTGTTGGTGACATGGTATAGATATCCATAATTTTTAATCCTACCTATTAAATAATAAGTCTTGTAACAAGTTGATGCACGGCATAAATTTTGGTTTGGTAGCTATGTAGTGGAGTACCTAGCACTTTAAATGTAGCAAGTCATCTACAAATTATTTTTCCTTTACTAAGACATCCTCTTTGCATTGAAATGGATTAATTTTCTTTATGATCTCCCATAGAGCTAAGTAATTGGCATGGATATCATCTAACATAGCTAAGTCAAAAACCATATCCAGGTATTTTGTGGAGTCCTTAATAGAAAACATGGATGGTGGTGGAACTCCCTTATATGTGGTGGATGAAGATGGAATTATTTTTGGTTAATTTTGGTATGAAACAAGCCCTTTAAAATGATGGTCAAAAACTCTATTTAAAAAATGTAAAATTATTTTAGACATAAGGATTTTGAAATTTTAGAAGTCTATGTGCACTTGAGTCTTGAAAATCAGATGAGGTGAATTTGGTTTGGTCTCAATGTTATAGATTTATGCATTCATTCTAGTTTGTGTCCATTAATCACCAATGTCTATGAGCTTGTCACCTTCATTCATTTTCAAAATTGACTACCTAGGCCTAGTGAGAATGCCACATAGGATGCTTACTCATTGGGGGTGTCATGGTGTTACTTTTATTTTAATACTTATCACTCTATGATTTAGTCTAGGGGTCAACCTTTCCCTTTGGGATTAATGATATGATATGGTGATCCTAGGATTTTTAGCAAAAGACTTTGAAGATTAGAACTCTATTTGGATATATTTATTCAAGAATATTTGTCAAAAAATCATCAAAGGGAAAGTCATCGAATGAAAGGATAGAAAATCAAGTGTTATTTGGGAAGATTATCATTCAGGAGGAAGTTAACATAGAGAAAGGTCCCAAACAAAAACCTTCTAAATGAAAGTTGTTTAACAAAAACCTCCTAAAGACCAAAACCTTTTGAAGACTAAAGTTTACAAAGTAAAGTTTTTGAAGGAAGTTCCAAATAAAATGATTCAAAGAAAAGTTATCGATCAAAAGGCTATCGACTAGAATAAACTTTGAGATAAATTTCCTAACTAAATAATTTTTTACTAAAAAATTTTTGAAGACCAAAAGAAAAAATATAAAAAGTATTCAAAATTCCAAATACTGAATAAGCAACTCCAAATTAAAAAACTTGAACAAGCACCATCAAATAAAAGAACCCAAATAAGCAAACATGAGTCCCTGTCATATATAACAATTCTTCCAAAATCTCTGTTAATATATTAGTTTCAATGAGTCCTTTAAAAAGGAAAATAGGTTCACCAAACATGATTTAATGTTTAAAACATCAATTTTCTAAAGTTAATAATAAAAACCAGCCCAAACACACACATAAATCAAATTTTAGCTAAGTCCTCTAAAAAAAAATGGGGTCCCCACTTTTCATAGAAAATCCAAGGTGGGTGTGTTGAATACAACAAATGGTGACTCACAAGGGTAAATACTCTTGAGTTTTCAAGAACCCATTATCTCATATTTTACAATCCCAATATCAACCATGAAAAATTATAAAATAAATGATTAAACAAAAAATATGAGAGAGACTCTTAATAATTTTATGCAACATACTAACTTCACTCCTACCATGGACTTGTGTGTGGGAAAGTGATATTATTTATTCCTTCTCAAAGGGTTTTAGGCAAAGACATGGGGTGAGTTATATGTTTCATTATGATTGGGTGTTAAGTGCATATAAATTTGGGCAGTTTGGGCATTGCTCTACTGTCAGCTAGGCATCTATAACCCCAATAGAGATACTTTTGATCATATTTTAATTCTTCCACTATATTTTATATGATGCATGATACATTGATCTTATTTCATCATGTAGTATTTTAATCCACTTTGATTTTATTTTGAGATTCTATATTATGAATTTTATTTTTCTTTTCTCTTTTTTTTTTGAATGAAAGAGGGAAGAAGGTGACCACTATGATCTGGTCTTATTAAAATTTGGTTAATAAAAATGTCCCTACCAATTTTACCCATGTCAATGGTTATTACCTCAAACAAGTATTAACATTAAATGTGCATTAGACTCAAAGGGATAAGTAGAGATTTATAAATTTGCATATAACTATGAGAGAAAATTTTTACATACCTAATATAATAATTAGATTTTGATACATAGTCATGGCTAACTCTCTCATTACTTACTTGGATTAAGAATTATGAACTAAAGATGCAACACCCACTGATTCTAGTTAGATTTAAAAAACATAGGATGTTGTTTGATTAGACTAGGAATGATCAATTAGATTACCATGAAATTAAAAGAAAACTATTCTATAATGTGGGAAATTACTTAAAATAAAAACACCGAACTAAGCAAATCAAACCACAAAAAGAGAGGATATCTAATCTATCAAGAGGGAACTATTCTAATGAAATAAAAAGACTAAAATCAAGAAGTCTAACTAATAAATAAAATATAACATAATATTACCTATAATATAACATTAATTGTTACTTAGAGACCTCTCTAGATAGAGCAACCATGAAGTAATGCTTTAAAAACTTTCCACTAACTAAATATGTCAATTCGTTATCTTGGAGGTCCTTTAGATAGAATATTGCTACCCAAGATCTTAGATATTTTATACTTGGGTGAACTTGTCATGAATTCCTTTATTTTCCTAGTTTTTATTCCATAAAATCATGAGGTTAGAAAACCTAAATGCTTTAGATTGCTCTTTTATCGAACCACCTTTTGACTATGTCTTAATGTTTGCTGAAGTTTTGCAATACATCATTCCTAGAATATTCCATTTCAATGATGTCAAATAATCTAGATCATATCTTCTCATTTTTATCCATGTATTTCTACATAAATTGATAGGTTTTTAGCTTTATTATGATTGGGAATACTATTTATTTCCCATAAACTAGCATATATGGTGAGGCTTTAAGGGCCTGCTTATACTAATTTTGATCTACCTAGAGTCAGTATTTTAGTAAGAGATGTCACTTTTTGGGATTATCTACATCTAACTTCTTGATAGTGTATATGAGGTTCTTGTTGGTCAACTCAACCAATATATTACCTTTTAGGTAGTGATTGGAGGATGATATGATTGTGATCTAATTATCATGGACCTGCTCTATAAACTCAGCTAATTGAAATGCTAGCCCATTAACACAAACCAAAGAAATAGGAGTGATAAACCTGGTTGTGATATGATCTTCAATGAAAATTATCACATCTTGGGCTCTTGAGTTCTTGGTGGTTGTTACCTCTATCTATCTAGTGCAATAATCTGTAGCCATGAGCACAAAATTGTTCCCAGCCAAATAATTTGTGTTTATGACACCAATGAAATTTAAGCTCCATTGTGAAAATGACTTACCTTCAATCATATGCTATAATGTCATTTTTATGTGCACCTCTATTTATACTAAGACCTAGAATTAATAACATGTCCTTACATAGAAGTGAGAATCCTTGAAGACTTTTAGCCAATAATAACCCATTTTAAGTATTTTATGGGCTTTGGTATTGCCAAATGGATGGTCATTGCCAATCTTATGATGCATATTTTTCAAAATATCCAAGGATTATTCATGTGACACACATCTTAAATAAATGCCTTTATAGTTATTATTTTAGAGGATTCCATTTTTTATCATATAATGAGCATTTTTGAGCCTAAAGATTCTCTTTTTCTCTCTCTTGAGTTCTTAGGGACATGATCTAGTGAGCAAGAACTAGATAATACATGGTCTTGCTATATAATATGTGATTCCTAAACATATTAACTACTTTAACAAAGGAGAATATTTTTTTTCAATCAAGTATTATTTGAGCTTTACATCCTTCAATTTGGTGCTCATAAAAGTGATAGGGTATTTGATTAATTCCCTCTTCTACATAAGTATGGAAAAAATGGTATGATCTAAAGTGAATGAGTACAAGAAAAAATATTTAGTGAAATCCATGTTGTCACTTTGATTTCCACCCTTTGAGGAGATGTCTTAGCTCTCCTCATCCAAGTGGCAAAATTGAAACACCTCTAGGTTGTGGCTAGCCTAAGAATGAGGTGAATCTCTAGATAGGGCTAGCTCCCTTGATGTACCACCTTTGAATCACTAATAAACCTATATTTATAAGGAAAATGGAGATATAAAAATTAAATTAAACTATCCTAAATGAGGTGATACACCAAAATAATTCATGACTACCAACTAGTTGTATGCCACACATGAGACCAAGAGACTAACTAGGCATACACTTCTCTAATCTAAATATTCTCACGTTAGTATTTAATTATGAGGTTTTGATGAATGTTTAGGCTAGGAGAAATAGATAAGATGCCTATAATGGAGCTATTTAAATATACTAACTCACTCAACCTTAACACATCCTAGAACACTTCATATGACTTGTAAGAAGAAGCTTTCTAACTTTAAATAGGTGGGAGAATGAAACAACAATGCTAAGGAAAAAATAGTAATTACTAATAAATATTAATAATTATATATAAAACACTATGAATATTCATAAAATAGGTAAAATTATTATTATTTATTGATCCATGGTAAATGAGCAGGGTTTTGTCATACTTAGGTGGAGCATATTTTACAAAGGCCAAAATGGATAGTTATTATAGAACTTGAGAGAGAGAGGAGAATAAATAAGTTAAAAGGTGAAAAAAAACACTTGTAAATCTAAGAAAAGGATTTACATGTGAATTAGAAGATAATTTTAAAGCATAAGTGTCAATCTAAGTCATGAAACTCTTGATATGTGGCATATGAGTTCTCATTTTGTACAAGGAAACTACCTTCATCATTCACCCATATTTGGACATCCCAAAACTAAATAGGGTAGGTCTAATGATTGGAATAATAAGGAATATTTTAATACATGCTTCTCTATGCATTGGCTCCATTCTTAATCATTCGAAATCTTTTAGAAGTGAGCCATTATGGCCTACAGTCAAAGAAAATCCTCTTTCAAGCACCTTGTACACTTTGATTCAAAATGGATTTAGTTTATCATTAAAATACATATAAGGGAGTTAATGAAAATTTTTAATACCCTCCATGGCCTTAGACTACTTATGTAGACCTTTAAAATCCATCCACTTGAAGTTCTCACCCTTCTCACTATCATGTTCACTATGCTAATTCATATTGGCTGAGATGAGAGCTCTAAAAGGCACACTTAAGAGTTTTTTTGAAGTATAAAATTACAATAGTGACTCATTACAAGTCTCTAGCTTCCTCCAAAAGTTTATTTCATCCCTTGAAAGTCCTTATAACCTACACAATGTAAAAAAAATTCAAAGGAAGCAATTTTATACCCTATCCATACAGCTATGAAATAACTCAATTGGATGGAAAGGGTATTTGGAGAGTCCTATAAAACCTAAATATAATATCATGGTCATTATTAGACACTTTTATATCTAACCATATTCATTTCCTTCATCGGGTCATTTTCAAGGGTTTGTAAGGGTTTTAGATAGTTTTAATCTCTTAAGCTTCATTCAAGAAGATTGGATGTTTAAATCTAAAATCAATACCAAAAAAGAGTTTATTATGACCATATATAACTCCTAATATCCTTGTGATTCTCCATGCAAGGTTTCAAAGTAGATATGAGAAATCAAACCTTTCTTATCAAGCTTGTTTCTCTACTTTGCATAGGTCTAAGTTGTCTTAAAGCACAAAAATAGATTATCATGGCTTCCCCTATATTCAAATATCTTAGACACATCTTTAGTAACCCTAAAAACATGATATAATAGGTCAAAACTCCCACCCAAGGATAGAAGTGAAAATGCCCTCTCATTTGGGTTTTAGGCCTAACCATTCCAATTAGGCCTGCCTACAAGTTTAAGGGTTTAAAGAACCATGTTTAGATTCCTCATTTCATGATTGGTTTCTCAATTTTTTTGATGTGTAATACAACTACCCACACCTCATTTCAAGTTCCAATTAACTTATAACTCACTTGACCATTGTCATTATCAAAAACTATAGGGTTTGTGCATAAGGGGAGTGCCCTCTATTTGAGAAAACATAGAAGGTACTTCCACTATTTAAATAGACCAAGTGAGTATTGGAGAGGATTAATTAAGTTTAAAATACTATGTGGACCAAAATTAATCCCTTTTCCTTATGATTTGACCTTCCAATTCCTCAAAAACCCAAGACAAACTATATGTAAGCAGACTATGTGCAAGGTTTCTAAGTATGGATTGAGTGACACATATTTAGTGTCTTATCTCTTCGTGTTTTCCATATAAAGAGAATATGGATAAAATAATGGTAATTAGTAAAGTTTTCTAGGCCTGATCACCATTTAAACTTTCCATATACCCTTTTCATGCACTTTGGACTCACAAAACTATGTGCATTTCCTAACTGTATTTCTTGATTTGGAGGTACACCTGTAGGTTTGTATGTATGGATTGGGTTTTGAAACATTGAAACATACCTCCTGAGACATTAAAATATGGAATTCATATATATTTTTTTTAACCTCACACTTTGGGGTTGAAATACTTTCAATACCAGTCATAGGCAACTGATTGTGTTACTCTGCCTCTTTGACCAAAATTAATTCCTATAGGTGCATATTTGCCTAATTAGACTTTGATCACAATGTGTAAAGGAATTCCTTGAATATTTAATGTCACTTATCATCTGTTTAGACCTTTTTTTACCTTTAATATACTAAATAATAAACTATACACCATGTTTAGCTTACTATTTACCTATAGTGAGTTTTAGGTGAGTGTTTTTGTATGATGGGACACCTCTAGGTGGTCATGGGAGATGAAGTACAAAATTCAGACTTTAATTACATGAACCTTGTATCAAGAATGATTTATTCAATAATATAACACTATTAAATCATAGAGGCATTCTTTGGTATTATAACATTGGGTGAAGAGTCTCTTTATAGCTCAAACCCTGTAGGTGAATAGTTTTTGAATTTAGAACACCTGTAGGTGTGAATTGGACTCCATATAGTTCATATCTGACTTTCTTGATGGAATTTATACTCATTTATATTCCATTTCACTTTAGTGGATAGTTTAAACATGAATCATACCCCTTTTTTTATTTTAAGATGCTAGGATCACTTGGGAATCTCCAACCCTGTAGACATTACTGTCTGAAATTAGTGTTTAAGAGTACATATTATAGCTCTTAAAAACTGACTTCCACTAATCTTCCACCCTCCAAAATTTGCATAGACATTATCCTATGTGGAAGATACTAGGTTTAGTCATCAAGATACATCAAATTCATGTTAACATTTTTATACGACCTTCACCAAAATGCCTTAGGCCTTTATTCTATGTTTTTTAGGGAAAAGGTCCCTAAATATAGTCATTTCCTTAAAGACACAAACTTCTAGGTCTAATTTCCCATATGGTACCTTAAAACCTCTTCGTCATGATCTTTAATTCACACTTATTAATTTAATAAGGTTCTATCATATCTAAATTCTCCATCAAGTATCCTTAGTTCTCTATTAACACCACCTATAGGTGGTTATTTGTAGATGGGTTTATAAGGATGTGGCATGAGGTATCTCTTATAATGAACTAGTTTCATAATTAATATCAGACCTCCATAACTAATTTTATGAATATTTTTATGTCCAAACCCTGGTGAAAATTATAAACCAATTCAAACTTTCACCTTTCCATCTACAAACCCCTATGAATGCATATGAAAATATGGCATAGACAGTGAGAGTGAGATATGGTAGTGTGCACTACTTTTAACCTTGTGTGTGTGTGTGTGTGTGTGTGTGTATGTGTGTGTGTGTGTGTGTGTGTGTGTGTGTGTGTGTGTGTGTGTGTGTGTGTGTGTGTGTGTGTGTGTGTGTGTGTGTGTGAAATGGTCCACGTGTACACCTTGAATTGTATGCAGATAGTATATGTGAAATGGTCCATGTGTTTAAGGGATTTTCTTTCACAGTCACTTGATATCTTATCATTATGTTGAAATGAAACATTAATATGTTTCAAATATTTAATTAATATTTGAAACCCCATTTTCAATTTGATATCTTTCTATATAGATGCTTATAGACGTACCTTCATGGTTGCCTAACTATATATGTTGCATATGACTATAAAATATGAATATTGATTTAGATAATGAAGTTGAATAGTTAAGGGAATAAATATAACATCATAAACATGAAGATGAACTTATTACAACACTATGAGGTCATTACCAAATCATGATGATCTTGAAAATGGTTGAAACATGCCTATTACATAGAAAAGTGCTTCCTCTTTGAAATTAAGATACTTGGATTATACAAACACCTTGAAACATAAAATTAAGTATGGAGAGAATTTTATGAGAGTGAAAAAATAATTTATAATTAGCCTCAGTAGTTGGATTATATATAACTATTCATATAAGACCAAAACTTATAGGGTTCACAGATTAGCAAGCACATTAGATAGGTCAAATTCTTAGGAATGGTTCATAAATCATAGATCACCATTATTATGCAACCAAACATAAAATGGAATTTAATTGAGTGTATAAGACAACCCAAGAGTAGTTTTATTGAAACCTCCCCTGCTATTTATACCAATTACAAACCTGCTGACTGGTTATGCATGTCTAGAAGGGCAAGAAAGGAGTAGAATGGTTTTATAAATTTTTTATCACTTTCAGAGAATGACAAGAATTGATAAGAGTTTTATGAATATGAAGAGTCATTCCATGATATTTTTCCATGTGTCACCTTCCCTCATGGTACAAGTACCAAATTCTTCCTTTATCCAAGAAAATTGCTCTTTCTTCTTAAAAACCTACCACTTTTTAGTTAGAAATAGTTGATTAAGGAATAATAGGACACATGTCATGTGACATTAACTTTTGAAACCTTAAAATTTCTAAATTAGGTTGTACAAATCATTTAATGCTCTATATTGACCCCCAAAATGACTTAAAAAGACATAAATATTGAAAATGACCAAGACCAAGGATAATGTGACATGAAATGACATAATATTAGATCACTAAAACACTTAAAAATCAAGTTTTTACCTATATATGTCCTAATTTGACCTATAAGGTCAAATTTGGTCAAATAATTGGCGACTCATAAGGCCAACATGCCTGCTATGCTAAAGATAAGTAGTTTTATCCTATCCATGGGCTTAGGGAGTCATCTAAATTCTAAAACACAACAAGAGGAATTTGATAATTGGCAATAATATTTGATCAAGACAATACCAATTGACTATGTCAACCACATAAAATAAAGGACACACCCAAAACAAAGCAAACAAACTAACAAGACACACACACACACACACACACACACACACACACACACACACACATGCTCAAGGAACTTAGGGAAAACAAAAAACAAACAAATATGCAAAACTAACAACTAAGCATACTTCATTTCCAGGATCAAAATGAAAGTTCCTTGCATCTTCTTCTTCATGATATGAGTCATATTACCAAGCATGTTTATCTTTGGATTGAATGCTTGGTAGATTAGACCTATTCCTTGGCACTTCACTTAATCTACTCTTAAGTATATCATCCTTAAATAGGTCTCCAATTTAAATTTATTGCTCTTGAATTTGTACACATACCTCATACTACTTCCCAGTCTTCATCTCATGATCAACTTATATCTTCTTCGTAGGCATGGATTCAAGAGGAGTAGTTTCTTGTTCCCTTGAAGATTGAGGCCAATAGGAGCTTGTCTTATCCTTAAAAATATTATGTGTTTATCCCAACTATTTGAGTGGATGATAACCCATTTTTATGATTTTAAACATATCATCATGGGATGCATATGCATCTTAAAAGGATAAATTTGAAAAATTATTTTATCTTTGCACACTCATTTGAGTGTCAAGGTTTAATTCTTCATTTTTGACTAGATCATATCCTCCTTGAAGAGGAGTATAACCTAATCCAATGATTGAAAACAAGTCATCTAAAGGATTATTAGAGACTTATTGTTGCTCATCTATGATATCTTGGATAACGATGGAAGAACTAATGATGATTTCCTCTTCTATGGAAAAAGGAAAGCATTCTTCAATATCAACACAATAAAAAAATTTAAAACAAGATACCACCATTTATTTAGCATTTAGAACCTCTTAAGGGATCTCAAGTTGTATCTCAACTATCCTAACCTAACTTTGCTTCTCAAGGGCTGCAATATCCTCAACTTATTTTTCCTTCTTAGTGATGTCAATTCTAGGCATTTTGTAATCAGGTGTATACACCCTAAATTGGTCAAGTAAACACACATATCATGTCTTTTCACAATACTTTTAGAAGATACTCCAAATACATAATATGAGCCTTGTTCACATTAGCTATGTCTTTTGTTTTACTCATCCTGGTCTCAGTTCATGCTCTAGACACCTTTTTTCTTATTCCTAGTCATCCCAATCTTTTCAAATGGTTATTCCACCTCAGACAAATTATATTTCCCATACTAATTACATCCCCCTAGGTCCCAATCCTATAGGATAGAAGCACCAGAATTAGACTATAGTGCTAAACCCTAGGGTGTCCATTTCTAGTGATCTTATTCAATGGCATTTTGAGTCCCAATGATTAGTTCCCCCTCTTAATGAGTCCCAATCACTTCTTAGCTTCATCCTTAAGTTTTCCTAATGTTATCCAAATTTGAATAAAACTCCCACATTTGAAATAAAGATTTTCCTATATAAAGGACTACACAAGGCATTTTATATCTAGCACTTATTACTTTGGCACATTACATAATTAAAATCAATCAATAGTATAGCTCAACATTCTACATCACACATAGACTTACATACTTGATCAAGGAAGGGCCTAGGAAAAAGTTTATTTTAAAATTTACCATGTGCATCGATTATACACATGCCCTAAGGGAGAACTACATTTGATCAAAGACCTTAGATTAAGGGTTAATATAGGTAGTGATTAGGACAACAGGGGTTTTATATCATGTGATCATACTTTCCCTAACCTAATTTTCCCCCTTATGATTTTTATTTATTTGTTGTTTTATCTGTGTAGGTAGACCTAATATTTACATATTGAAATAGACCTATAAAGAGTTATGTCAACATTCAACCTCCAAAATTTCGTATATAGTCTCACACAAAGATAGTGGACAAAACCCAAAAAACTCAAGCCTCTAGGATAATAGTGGTAGAAAAGGACTATAGATAGTGGTAGAAAAAGTTTATTTTAAAATCTACCATGTGCATCAATTATACACATTCCCTAAGGGAGAACTACATTTGATCTAAGAACCTAGCTTGAGGGTTAATATGGGTAGTGATTAGGACAACAAGGGTTATATATCATGTGATTATACTTCCCCTAACCCAATTTTACCCCTTATGATTCTGATTTATTTGTTGTTTTATCTATGTAGGTATACCTAAGATTTACGTATTGAAATAGACCTATAAAGATTTATGTCAACATTCAGCCTCCAAAATTTCATATATAGGCTCACACAAAGATAGCGAACAAAACCCAAAAAACTCAAGCCTCTAGGATAATAGTGGTAGAAAAGGACTATAGCACCAAACCCAAGGGTGTCTTATTTTTGTGCTCCTATCATTTCATCAAATGAAATCCAAATCCAAGTTCCTAACATCTTCCTAGTCCTGTGTAGCATATTTCAACCCCTTAGTCATTCATTTCAACATGTTTTTCTAGATAAGTTTTTTTCTTTCTATATGCAATTAATTTGATTAAATTGATCAAAATCTATATTTTACTATATTTGATTGGATTTTTCCCCTTAATCTAGAACTTTTATTTTTGAGGAACTAGACCCTAGTTTCCCAAAAATAATAAAAACATTTGGTGAACCTGACTTACTTTGAACAAATCTAAAACCCTAGGTACACTTAGAGTTTTTCCTTCAAATTTTGTGCACAAATTTAATTTTTAATTTCTTATTTTTATATATTTTTTTCAATTAATTATATTCAAATATTTTTTTAGATTTTAAATTATTGAAATAATTTTCAAAAAATTTAAAACCCTAACCAAAAACCCTAGATTTCCAAACTAGGTCCTTAAACTCTAAGCCTCACTCCCTTACAATTTTTTTTAAAATATTTTGAAATTTTTGTAAATTATTTGGAGTGTCAAAAATATTTTCAAACTCAATATTAGTAGTTATTTTGTTCAAAAATAAAAAATTTAATTTCTGATTTTTGTATATTTTTTTGTGCATTTATCTTATTCAAATTTATTTTAGAATTTAAATTAGTACAATAATTTTCAAAATTTCTAAAACCTTAATCCAAAACCCTAGATTCCTAAACTAGGTCCTAAAACCTCAAGCCTTCCTTCCTAGCAACATTTATAAAAACATTTTGGAAATTTTACAAATTGTTTAGAGTGTCAAAAATAGTTTCAAAATATTTATGTTGGTAGTTATTTTGTACAATCTATTTCAAATAGTGCACATGTTAATGATAACATCACATCCTCTGCTCAATTATAATGTGATTCACTAAAACATAAAGATACCAATGAATCTCCCAAGCCACCCCTTACTACAGTAGCACCTATTTCTCACTCTTCACTTAAAGAGAATGGTAGCTCACATCTCTCCACTGAGGTCCAAGTTACCATTCCTCCAAAGGTTCAAGTGAGCATACCCCCTCTTTATGATCTAATTACTAAGTGTATTATTCCCATGGATAAAATTAATGATCAAATTAAACAATTAAATGAACCACTTCAAAGTGATAATATACCATCCTAGGAGGTTATTTCTTTTATGCATGCAGTTAGTGAATTACAACACCAAGTACATATCTTTAACTTGGAAAATAAGGCTTATAAGTCTTATATGGATGTCAATGATTTACATTGTAACCCTCTTCTGAAGACATTTGTAAAAGATTCATTGCCTAAGCATTTCTAGATACCATCATTGCCTCACTTTGATGAAACTAGAGATCCATTTGTACACCTTCAAGATTTTTGAAAGGCTTTGACATATCATGCAAGTATTTTGATTATATTGAAATTGTTCCAGTAGACATTAGTAGGGGAAGCACATAATTGGTACTTTCATTTGCTCCTCATTGGCTTCTTGCACACATATGATGACTTAGAGGAGAAATTTCTCAAATATTACATAGTAAACATGGGTCTTCATGTTACATATGAGAAACTTGCCACATTGCATTAGAATATTTCAGAGCCATTTAGTGATTATATCTTATGATTCAAGATGTAAATGTTAAGATTGATCTATAAACCAATAGATTTAGATATTCAACATATCTTTATTAAGGGGCTTTGTCAACCTCTCCTCGAGCATATATTATATTAGATAGAGTCCTATTTTAGGCACTTATGTTATATAGTTTTATCCTTGAAAAATAAATTAGGATTGATTGAGGTAGATTTAGTTGATCGAATTACTCTAGATTTCACTATAGCACCTCCACCTATAGCTCCTAAAACATGTCATCCACCATATCCTAAATAATATAAGAGATGACAACCAAAAAATTAACCAATTAAGAATAGAGAGCCAGTCTCCCAAGCACAACCTATAGTATGCACTATAGAGAACAAAAACAAGGAACCACTATAGTTAGATTTAGAGTGGGATAGACCATGTGTCATATTATTAGAACTACTAGATAGAAGGTTAATCGCAATACCTTCTATTCATTGATCAGATCCACATCTCTTACATAGATAGCCACATCAGCCTTTTTGTAACTATCGTCATATCCATGGACACAAAGATAATGATAATTATGGACTCAATGATTGCATTGATATATGTGTTGATAATGGCATTATAACATTTCAATAAAGGGCACTGACATCTCCTCCATCATCAATTTTTAGACCTCATTCCTCTATAATTGAGTCATCCCATGACATTATTTAATCAGAATCATCAATTACTCATCATGAGAGTAAAATAACTTCCAAGACAGAGCCTCATAGGATATCTCCTATTCCACCTATTCAAAAGGTTTGGAAACTAGTACAGTGAAAGTAGCCTACATATAGTAATGTAGTCCAAGGAGTACATAGTATAGTTCCATATACATATCCATCATAGTCAAAATCACTGTAGCAAAGTATTGCTCTAAAGAGATATTCACTACGGTAGAGTCTTTCGGGTCCTATCTCACATAAAAACCCACTATGGTAAAGATTAGATAAACCCACATCATAGAGTATTTATTTAGAGAGATATTCATTATGACTAAGTTTTTTGGGTCCTTTCTCACATAAAAAGTCATTAAGATTAAGATTAGATGAGCTCCCATCATAAATTATAATTCTAACTCAATCTATTGCTCAATCGTATGCATCACAACAGAAGCCACAAGGTGTTATTTCTCACAATAATATACTATGATTGTGGATATATGAGCCTTATTTTTAGCACATATCTTTAGTTAAACATCTAGTAAGGTTACATTTGGTAGATTCTCCATGCATAGCTATAGTTAGTGAACAATAGAAAATATCAGATATAGTGTATGTTCCTATATAGCATGAGAAGTATGGGAACATATTTAGTTGGCCATTAGGGTTTATATAGTAATATAGATCAGAGTGATACAACACACATTCATACTAGTTATAGTTCATAACTTCACTTTGTAGGTAAATAATGGAACCAAACGACCAAACTTTATATTCTTGAGCCACCTACTCAGAGGGATTGGACACACAAACCAAACATTGATTAGCACACACATGATTACAAAGCTTGACTTAGTGGGAAATGATGGAGATAAAGGGCGAGCATTTGCATTCTTGAGCCACTCTCAAGGAATTGTGTAAAAAATTCTCTCTTACATCCCCTTTTACTAATAATTAACATTCCTAGTTCTAAATATCCATCCCTATCCAAACTAAACTATCCAAATCTGGACCTTACCAATATCCTATTTTTTCCAATCTTAAACCAATTTGCTTTATCAAAATAGTTTGCCAATTACAAAGCCAACAAATTTTTTCAGCTCAAATATGATTACAAATCAAACATAACATCACACCTAAACATATTATGAGAATAAACATACCAAATTTTTTTTGATAGGGAAGGCTAAAAATTTATACCAAATCAACTATTTCTAATCAACCATTTGCAATAAATATAACAATATATTTCAAATCCCATAACATAATATGTATGAGTCAAAATCAAAAGCAGTATCTATACGTGTGTGTGTGTGTGTGTGTGTGTGTGTGTAATAAATTTTTTAAAACATATACATCACATCAAATACAATAAATCATGAATGGGCATCAATCCCTCACTCTCAGTCATAGTCTCTCCTCTAGTAATAGTCCCATAACCCAACCTAACACTCGATGACCCCACACCTCCTTAAGATACCACATGCCTCTTACAAGGACTCTCTCACTCCAATATCCAACCATGATCCTCTCACAAGTTTGCATATTTCCACTAAATATCTACGTACTCATCCATAATCCTTGTATTCAGTAATCTAAAATTAGGTAGGGGTATCCTATGCCTATTTAGCTTATCCATCAATTCATCTCTCTCTCCCATTACCTTAACATATGTAGATATCTATATAGCATCCCTATCAAAAAAAATGAGAATAAACATTGGCTATAACTATCACTTGCTCTATCAAACCCTCCTCCATAGCATTATTAGGTACATGTTGTAATAACTCTTAGAGTGTTGACTCAAAGATGGTCTATTATTACTCATCATCTCCACTCCTTGCACCAGCCTATGCTTCATATTGATCACCTCCCACTCCACCTACACACAAATTATGACATTACATTAGCTATATGCATTGCAATTAAACTAAATAATCACAAACTTGTACATAATTCAAATATAATTACTACTTACATCCCATTATCTAGATTAGCATAAGATCCTCATACTTGAGAGTATCTCCTCCATCAGTAAGATATAATGGATCCCACTGATGCCTATCCCACCATGTGGTATATGTATTTGTACATCCAACATCATCTACATCAAGAATATCTATAACTACATCCTATGCATCCAAAGGCAATGGTGTTAACTCATCCTTAGTAGGCTTTGCATGAGCTCCTACCCTCATTGATCCTCATGCACTCTTTACCCACACCAATGCTACTAGGGTAACATATTATGGTACCCCAACTATCTAATCACATGCTTATATTGAAAGCACTCATATAATCCAACCCAATGATTATGTATCCAATAACTTACCCTCATATACTGTAGTTGCACTCTATCCTCAACCCACCCAAGGAATCCTTGATAGGGACTCCATATGATATTATGACCCACCAATATGTCTAAAAATCATCTATAATGATCAATCCTAGGATACTAAATAGCTAATATACTCATCCACCTCTCCCTAAATAACTGTGAAGGTGCCCACTCTAGCCTAAGTAATCTAATCAATCACATAACAATTATGTGTTCATAATCCCAATAATGTAATAAGGTAACTACACTCACATCACCACTAAAGGCCTCTAGTGTAAACCTATAAAGATCCCTATATAGGAGGGCAAACATAGTCATACCCCACAAGAATACAGTGTTGTATACATCAACACTATGAATAATCCTATGCATCTTATATGAAATAGACATTCCACTCCTAACTATAGTAAAAAATGAGGCCAACAACACATCCAACCACTTACATAGGTATAGAATGCTATAATGTACTATAACTAATGGTAGCACATCACTATCACTACCTCTTTGATGTATGCCTAATGGCACATCAACACCCATGTCATCCTGCAATGTCACATGCCATCCACTAACTAATAAATGCAAAATGTGATACACATCCTCTAGAGTCATAGTAATCTCCCCTTTAAGAAGACAAAAAGTACATATATATACATTCCACCTCTCATTTAATGTAGTAATTAGATACCTATCCTACTACATTATGCCTAGGTCACACACATGACCCAACCCTACCCTATCCATGACATCTCTCTCATCAGTATACAAAGGGAACAACCTCAATGTCTCCATCACTTGGCCCCTACAAAACTCTGTCATCAACACCTCACTCTAAAAACACCAAAAATAGCATATATATCAGTCCATAATACAAAATCACTAGCCAAGAAAAAATAATAAAAAATAACCAAGCGACATCTCAAAAATTCAAGCCTCTAGGACAATAACATTGGGTATAAGACAACAATGCTAGATAGGAGCATTGTAACATAGACAGTAGTGTTGGAACCTAAATAGTAGTGCTAAATACAAGATAAGAGCACTAGGACTAGTCAGAATTTTCATAAGACACTTTAAATAGATCAAAAACATCAAAAAAAACCTTCTAAATAAGCAAAAATCATGCATTTTAGCTATTAGCCAAGGTAACATCACCACCAGCCTAAACTTGGGCTACCAACTACTCAAACTAGGTTGCAGTAGATGCTCATCTCCTCGGCATATCTCCTACTCCAGAGCTCTAAATCTCAACCTAGTCAATACATAAATGAATCTAGAATCAATCCAACTTCTTATATTACTTAGCTCTCTCAATTAAATCAAAATACCATTTTGCCCATAACTTAATCCTGTAACTCCATTTTTCAAACTATTTCTTTCAATAGAATCATGGAAATGATAACTTTGACATAACACAAGCCTTGATTCTTACTACATCATTTTCCTACTATGGAATGCACATCTCTATATTTATCTTACACCTAGACATACACCTTGATCATCACCAATCAAAACTTCTTCCACTTTCAACAACTTAGTCTAATCAATCAAACAACATCTCAAGCTATTTACAACAAGCCAACCTTGTTTATACTTATGACACTAGTCATCACTTTTGGCTCGACCTCCTCTATCACAAATTTCATTCCTCTCCCCAAAAGGGGTCATAATTCCTACTATTATTATTCGTAAACTTACCCAACATACCCATCTACTCTCATAAGTGGATACACTATGGTTCTTACACCTCAAGTATTCAAATTATCAGATTCAACTTAGATCAATCAAAATATACAGTGATTTAGATTACATAGGTCACTCGACATTACTCAGGACATTTAAGGGAATACACATTCAATTTAAAAATACATAGGCTATTCAAATACAATGGTCTAGATCATATGGATCCACAATAATTTTAGCTTATAGGTACACAAACTATTCAGATATAGTGGTTTAGATTATATGGATCCATAGTTACTTCAATATCGATTTAGACTCAGATATTATATTTGGGTGCATGTATATTACTACACATCTCACATATACAACTTCATATAGCATGACACAATTACAAGACTAAATAGCAAATTATAGGCATAATATAGAGCACGACGTTTTGATTTCCAATTTTACACATGGGGCATGACATGATAGGTCATATCACATGTGGTTATATAGATTACTAGATTATACATACACATCACTCACATACCAAATATGGGGGAATGGCATAAATGTTCATGTTTTTTATCATCCAATATTATATAGATGTAATGGCAATACATGCCATTCTCTTCTTGCACATTGACCAAATTTTTTGATTACACCCAGCTCTACCTAGGTTGTCATCAAGTTGGACCACAAAACCATCTATAGCAATTGGTCCATTATATTACCCAGACCTAGGCTACATGAGTTTGTGTGGGACAAAGGACATACATTGGTTTTGGTCCTCCAAGCATTTCTTAATTCCAATTTAGATATTTAGAGTAGGGGCATGATATATTTTTCTCTTCATAACATATAAATTCTATACACACATTCTAGATTACATGAGTTTATGTGGGATAGAGGGAAGACATTAGTTTTGGGCCTCTAAGCATTCCTTATTTTTAGTTAGATTCATCATAGGGGGAAAGCATTACTCTCCTCCATGTTACACTAATTATACTTTCAGATTCAATATAGGGAGCATCCATTTTAGGGATTCCTTCTTTCTCTAGGCATTATTTAGCTCTCCATCCACTTCCCTAACTAGGAAGTGAGTTTGACCCTTTGAAGCGCATTCATCTTCATGCAAGTAGGTTTAGGTATGCATTCATTTATTCTTTATTTTAATCTATTACTTCATTTAATTTCATCACTAGAATAAAAGGGGGGGGATCTATACACTCTAAATTGGTAAAGAAACCACACATATCATGTATTTTCATAGTCCTTTCACATGAGACTCTGACTGGAGAGTATGATCCTTGTTCACATTAGCTATGTCTTTTATTTTACTCATCCTAATCTCATTTCATGCTCTAGACACATTTTTTCTTATTCCTAATCATTATAAAAAAATTAAATGATCATTTCACCTTAGCTAGGTCATATTTCCTATGTTAATTCCATCCCCCAAGGTCTCGAGCTTGTAGAATAGGAGTGTCAGAATTTGACTATAATGTTAGACCCTAGGGTGTCCATTTTTATCACTCTTATCTAATGTCATTTTGAGTCCCAATGGTAAGTTTCCCCCACTTAATGAGTCCTAAACTCTTCTTAGCTTCATCCTTAAGTTCTCCTAATGTCGACCAAATGTGAATAAAGGTCCCAAATTTGAAATAAAAAGTCTCTTATATAAAGGACTGCACACGGCATTTTATATCTATCACTTACTACTTTGGCACATTACATAATTAAAATTAGTCAATAGTATAACTTAGCATTTTTCATCACACATAGACTTGCATGCTTGATCAAGAAAGGGCCTAGGCAAAAGTTCATTCTTGCATCTATTGTGCACATTGACTATGTATGTTCCCTAAGGGAAAACTACATTTTGTTTGAGACCCTAGCTTGAGGGTTAATGTAGGTAGTGATTATGAAAATAAGGGTTATAGATCATGTGATCATACTTCCCTTAACCTAGTTTTACCCCTTATGATTTTGATGTATTTGTTGTTTTGTGTGTGTAGATAGACCAAGGGTTTAGAGTTTTAAATAACCTACGACAAGCTCTATCAACATTCAACCTCCAAAATTTTATACATAGGCTCACACAGAAACAACAAACAAAACACAAAAAAATTAGGCCTATTCAAAAATAGTGATATAAAAATACTATATCACTAGACCCTAGGGTGTCTTATTTTGGTGCTCCTATCCTTTCCTAAAATGAAAGCTAGATCTAGGTTCCTGACATTTTCCCAATCCGGTGTAGTAGATTTCAACCCTTGAGTCATTTATTTCAGCCTATTTTTATAGATAAGTTTATTTATTTCTATATTCAATTAATTTGATTAAATTTATCAAAACCTATATTTTACTTTATTTGATTTTTCCCCTTACTCTAGACGTTTTTGTTTAAGAACTAGACCCTAGTTTCCAAAAAATAATAAAAACATCAGGTGACCTAATACAATGAGGCTACCAAAGAGATATATTTTCTTCAAGCAAGGTTTATGAATTATTATCAACCAAATACTCCTATTTAGGTTCCCATACCATTGGTACATCAAGGTAAAGGTAGATAAGCTGAAGACAAGATGAACTAGTTGGTGGAGGTGGAACATAAAACTCAACATCAAATTGAGAATGAATTATAGGGGATTCTTTTGGGAGTTTCTAAAGAAGGGGAGGTATACCTTTTGCTAAAATATATTGGTTTTTTTCCTTCCATTTTAAAATTACTTCACTTATATCTAATTTATTTTGAACACTCTCTTGAGGAAGGTTAGATGGGGTGTGTTTAGGCATAGGATCTTCTTTTGGTTCTAAACCTACCATCACACCTTGACTTAACAATTTCATTCTCAACTCTAACTATTCAATTTGCTTAGTTAGGTTCTCTTGGAAAATATTCTCTTGAAGCTGATAGGCATCATCATGAGGATAAGGAGTATAAGATAACTAACATGGAAGACAAGAGATCTCCCGAGGAAGGGTGAGAGGGGCTTGCATAGGATCAAACTCTTTCTCAACTTCACACTCTTTATCTAGACTTTTATCTTATTTCTTTCCCCATTATTCTACTACTTTATTCCAGCTTATGATGTTAGTATTAGGAGTCTATTATTGATTTAGTGATGTAACTTGAGGAGTGGATGAAGTATTCAAGAAACTTGGGATCTCCTTACGCTTAGATTATCCACCTTATCTCTAACTTAGAATCTCATATCTAAAGGTCTCTTTTTGAGGTGGGGATGTAATGGGAGAGGGAAATGAGGGATTATATTCCACTTCCTTTTCTAATAATATGGAATTATTCATCTACACTTTTGCTAACTCAATATTCCTATGAAGGTTTAATTTAAAAACAAGGTTTGTCTTTCCAACTTTCTCATCTAGTTGATTAGGAAAATGATGACTTTGATAAGCTTGATTGGGCTCATGAGTAGGGGTCAAGTAGAAATGATAAAAATATTGGGGAGGTGGATATGGGGTCTGATATATTTGGTGAGAATATTCCTCATAAGTTCTTAGCTTATCTTCTAAGGATGAAACTAGGTCACTCACATTTAGCATCTCACTTATGAGCCTTTGCCAATTTGCACTCTCAATAGGTGCACACTCTCTATTAAATAGCTCTAATGCATCTCTCACCTTATGAATGAGATGACTAGGAATATATAGAGCATGTCTCCTTTGTGTGTCAATATCTATCATGTACCTCTCATAGCCCAAGACAATTTGCTTGAAAGTAGAAATGGGCTAATTTAATAAGTGACTAGGTTGAATAGAAGGAACAAGATATTTATAAAGTTAGTTATAGGACCAATATAACTCATGATATGGTTGATAAGATTCATATTAAAGTTGGCAAGGATCATAAAAAGGCTAGTAAGAATCATACAAATGTTGATAGGGAATGTCATAAGCTTGAGATATTTCACTAACTTATGTAAAACAATACTCAACACCAAAACTAGCCATGGAACTTCATTGGGAAGTAAGACCACAAAGACAAATTACCAACAATATTTGAAAGAAAAACCTAGGTTTCTTGATCATTTGATGTAAATTTGGAGCTACCATTGATGCTTAGATAGATGCCTCTAAAGGTTGATGTGTTGAAAGTCAACACTAAAAATGTTTCAAGTTATTAGATAATGAATCCCATCAGGAGTGCCAAAAAATATTGTCACTTGGATTTTTACCTTTTGAGGAGATGTCTTAGCTCTCCTCATCCAAGCAGCATAATTGAAACAACTTTAAGCTATGGGTAGCCTAAGAATGAGTTTAATCTCTAGATAGGGATAGCTCCCTTGATGTACCACCTTTGGATCACTACTACACCTATGTTTTTAAGGAAAAGGGAGAGGGAAAACTGAAATTAAACTATCCTAAAGGAGATGATACACCAAAATAATTGATGACTAATAACTAGATGCATGTCACACATGAGACCAAGAGACTAACTAGGGATAAACTTATCTAATCTAAATATCCTCAAATCAGTATTTCATTATGAGGTTGTGATGAATGTTTAAAATAGGAATAGACAAGAAGCCTTGAATCGCATTGTTTGGATACATTAACTCACTCAACCTTAACACATCCTAGAACACTTCAAATGACCTACAAGAAGAAAATTTCTAACTGTAAATAGGTAAGAGAATGAAACAAAAATGCTAAGGAAATAGTATTCATTACTAAGCAAGATCAATCATTCAAGTGAAAACATAATGAACAGTCATAGAAGAGGTAAAACTAGTAGTCTTTATTGATCCATTGTATGCAAATGAGCAAGGCTTTTCCATACTGAGGTGGACCATATTTTATAAAGGACAAAATGGATATTTCTTATAGAAATTTAGATAAATAGGATAAGAAAAAATTCCAAAGGTCACAAGGATAATTTTCAAGCTAAGTAAAGGAGTTACATGTGCATGATAAGATAATCTGAAATTGATCATGTAAATTTAGGAAGCACAAGTGTCAATCCAAGTCATGAAACTCTTAAAATGGGGCATATGAGTTCTCCTTATACACAAGGAAACTACATTCATCATTCACCCCTATTTGAACATACAAAAACTAAATATGGATAAGTATAATTATTAGACTAAGAGGGAAGGGTTGTATACATGCTTATCCATGCATTGGCTACATTCTTATTTATATAAAATCTTTTGAGAGTGAGTCATCATAGCTTGTAGTTAAAGAAACTCCTCTTTCACAAACCTTGTAAACTTGGATTCCAAAATGTATTTAGTTTCTCATGAAAATCCATAAAAGGGAGTTAATTACACTTGTCAAGACCTTAGGTATACCTTAAAAATCTATCCACTTGAAGTTCTCACCCTTCTCACTATCATGTTCAATATGCCAATTCAGAATGGCTAAAATGAGAGCTCTAGTAGGCACACTTAGGAGTTTTTATGAAGAATAAAATGATGATAGTGAGTTATTACAAGTCTCTATATTCCTCTCAAAGTTGATTTTATCCCTTTAAAGTCCCTAAAACATGCATAATGTATAAAATAGTTAATGGAAGTAGTTTTGTACCCTATTTATATAGGTATGAAACACCACAATTGGATGGATAGTGTATATGGAGATTCCTCTAAAAACTACATATACTTTCATGGTCATTCTAATCCATTTGAATTGCTCACCATCTTCATTTCCTTCATCATGTCATTCCTAAGGGTTTTAGATAGTTTTGACCTCTTAAGATTCATTCATGAATATTGGACATTAAAATATCAACTAAATGCCACAAAAGAGTTTATTAGGACCCTATATAACTCATCATATCCCTTTGAGTCTCCATGCAAAGTTTCAAAGTAGATATGATCAATCAAACCTCTCTTATCGAGCTTGTTTTTCCACCTTATATAGGTCTGAGTTGTCTTAAATCCCCAAAATGGAATTTAATGGATTATCCTACATAAAAATAGCCTATAAAAATCTTTAGTAACCCCAAAATAATTCTCTAATAGGTTATAATTCCCACCCAAGGCTAGAAATGAAAATGCCCTCTCATTTGGGCTTTAGGCCTAACTATGCCTAATAGGCCTACCTAAAAGTTTGATGGTTTAGAGAACCTTGTTTAGGTGCATAAATATTTGATTCATTACATTTTTTTAGGTGTAATAAAAATCCCCACACCTCAATTCAAGGTCCAATAAAATTCTAACTCACCTGACCATTTCCATTCCCAATAACTATAAGGTTTGTGCATAAGTGGAGTGCCCTCTGTCTGAGACAAAATAGAGGGCAATTCCCCTATTTACTTAGAAAAAGTGAGAATTGGAGAGAATTCCTTAATTTCTAAATACTCTCTAGACCAAAATTAATCCCCTGTCCTTATGATTTGACCATCCAACTCCTTAAAAATGCAAGAAAGACTATAGGTAAACAAATTGTGTGCAAGGTTTCTTGGTATGGAATGAGTGATGAATATTTAGGGTCATATATCTGATTATTTTCCATATAAATACCCTATATAGATAATTATTTTAATCATTAAAATTTTATAGGTATGATCATGATTCAACTTTCCATATACCCTTTTCATGTACTTTAGACTCACAAAATTGTGTGCATTTCTTGACTGTATTTATTGATTTAGAGGTACACATGTAGGTGTGTATGTATGGATTAGGTTTTTAAAAATTTACATATACCTCCTAAGACATTCCAATATGAACTTAATTTATGTTCTTTATCATCTCACACTTTGGGGTTGAAATACTTTCAATACTAGTCATACATAGCTGATTGTGTTACCCTGCCTCTTTGAAATAAAAAGATTCATGTAGGTTCATATTTGCCTAATTAGAATTTGATAATAAAAATTTAAGACACTAGTTAAATATTAAATGTCAATTATCATCTATTTAGACCTGTTTTCACCTTGAATATTCTAAATCATCACCTAGACACCATGTTTAGCTTACTGTCTGCCTACAGTTAGCTATAGGTGAGTGTTTTTCAATGATGGGACACCTATAGGTGGTAATTGGAGATGGAGTATATAATTACGACATTATTTCCATGAACTTTATATCAATAATTCTTTCTTAAATAATCTAAAACTATTCAATCATAGAGGCATGCTTTGGTATTATAACATTGGGTGAGGAGTCCCTTTATAGCTCAAGGCCTATAGGTGAATAGTTTGAGAATTGGGCACACTTTTAGGTGTGAATTGGAACCTAAATATTTCATATCCAACTCTCTTAATGTCCTTTATACTGTTTTGTATTCCCTTTCACTTGAATATATATTTCAAACATGAAGCATACCCTATTTTGTATTTTAAGATGCTAGGATCACTTGGGAATCTCCAACCCTGTAGACATTAATATATGAAATTAGTGTTTAAGAGAACTTATTGGATCTCTTCACAAATAAATTCCACTACTCCTCTACCCTAATAAATTCTCATATCCTTTTTCCTATGTTGAGACTACTACATTTAGTCATCAAGATGCATCAAAGTCATGTTAAACTTGTTATATGACCTTCACCAAAATGTCTTAGGCCTTTATTCTATGTTTTTATGGAAAAGGTCCCTAAATATAGTCATTGCCTCACAGACACAAATTATAGGTATATTTTCCCATATGGTACCTTCAAACCTCTCTATCATGATCTTTGATTCACATTTAGAACTTCAAGAAGGTTCTATCCTATCCAAATTTTCCATCAAGTATCCTCAATTCTCTGTTAACACCACTTGTAGGTGGCTATTTATAGATGGGTTTATAGGGATGTGGTATGAGGTATCTCTTATAATGAACTAGTTTCATAATTGATATCAGACCTCCAAAACTGATTTTATGAATCTTATTTGGGTCTCAACCTTGGTGAAACTCATAAACCATTTCAAAATTTCACCCTCCATCTACATACCCCTATGCATTCATATGAAAATATGGCATAGATAATGAGAGTGAGATATGGTAGTGTGTGCATCTTTTGACCTTCTATGAGTTCTATATATATTTCAAAAATTACAAATGAACTTTTCACACCTTAAAGAGTTTGAAACCACCACCAAGGCTCTCAATCCAACATGACATCATCATTCGATACCTATGTGTACACCTTGAATGGTATGCAAGTAGTATATGTGAAATGGTCCATGTGTTTAAGGGATTTGATTTCATATTCACTTTGTCTCTTATCATGATGTTGGAAGAAACATTAGGATGTTTCAAATATTAATTCAATCTTTTAAACCCCATTTTCAACATGATATATTTCTACAAAGATGCTTGCAGACATACCTTCATAGCTGCCTAACTATATATGTTGCATACGACTACAAACTATGAATATTGATTTGGATAATGAAGTTAAAAGGTGAAGGGAATAAATATAACATCATAAACATGAGTATTAACCTATCACAAACCTTTGAGGTCATTACCAAAGAATGAAGATCTTGAAAATGGTAAACCTACTTGTTACATAGAAAAGTGTTTCCTCTTACAAATTAAGATACTTGGCTTATCCAAACACCTTAAAACATGAAAATAAGAATGGAGATAATTTGAGTGGAGTGATAACATAATCTAGAATCAGACTCAATATCTGGGTTGTAGGAAACCATTTATACAATAGTAAAACCTATAGGGTGCACAAATTATCAAGAAAATTAGATAGGTCAACTTCTTAAGAATGGTTCATAAACCACAGGTCACCATTATTATGATAAAACACATCAAATTGAATATTACTAAGTGTATAATAAACCCTCAAGATCAATTTTCTTGAAACCTCCCCTACTATCTATACCAATGTAAGCCTACTAACTGGTTTTGCATTTTTAGAAGGGTGAGAAAGGAGAAAATAGTTTGACCTTTTCTAGCACTTCTAAAGCATGTCAAGCATTGAAATTAGTCTGAGGAAGATGAAGAGTCATTCCATGATATTTTACCATGTGTCACCTTCCCCCATGTGCCATACAAGTGCCAAATGGTTCCTTTTTTCTAAGAAAATTGCTCTTTATTCTAAGAACCTACCACTTTTTAGTTAGAAATAGTTGATTAAGGAATAATAGGACACATGTCATGTGACATTGCATTTTCAAAACTTCAAATTTCTGAATTAGACTATATAACTCATTTAATTCTCTATATTGACCCCCAAAATGACTCGAAAAGACAAAAACATTGAAAATGACCAAGACCAAGACTAATGTGACATGAAATAACATAAAATTACCTATAATATACCTTATGACATAATATTAGACCCTTAAAACACCTAAAAATCAATTTTCTACCTATAGGGTTCCCAACTTGACCTTTAGGGTTAAATTATGTCAACAATCCACACTTACCAACATTGGGGCCTACAAAATAGCCTTCTTTATGTCCTAGAAAGACTTATTATCTTTAGGTGTCCACTCTAATTTGGCATCCTATTTGAGGATTATGTTCAAGGGTTTGACAATCTCTTTAAATCCTTATATGAATTTTATAACAAAATTGATCTTCCCAAAGAATGACTTGAGCTCCTTTTTGCTATTTGGAAACATTTTTTTGGAAAACCCCTAAATTTGATCTTGGTCAATGGTGATCCCATATTAAGTGATAATATGGCCTAGAAAATTGTCTTTGATAATGTTAAATATACTCTTATTTGGGTTTAATGAGATACCAAACATCTTACATCTTTCAAAAATGGGCTAAATATGGTTGATATGATTAGTTGTGTCTTTAGAGAAAACAAAGAGATCATACATGTATATAATTATGTGTTTACCTATCAATCCCTAAAATGTGTGATCCATCACTCTTTGAAAATTTTCTCCAAATTTGATCATCCTAAATGGAATTTGTTTGTATGCATATTTTTTCCATTTTGAATTAAACATAGTTTTCATCATATCCTCTAATTATACTAGTATTTGATTATATTTCAAAACTCCATCTAAGAAATACATCATACCAGAACCACTCACAATTTGTATCACCTAATATAAAGAGGGAAGATGACAATTATCTTTCTCATAAGCTTTGTTCAAGTTCTTAAAGTTGATGCACATCCTAATTTTGTCACTCTTTTTCCTAGCTAGAACTAGATTAGCCACCCAAGATGAATGCTTGATTTCTCTATCTTTCTAGGTCAATGGTTCCAAGATAAGACTAACCAGTCTTTACCTCTATGTAAATGGTTTATGATTAGGCTTGAGTGGAATTGTATGGGTGGTGACTTTAGGATTGAATATCCCTAAATCAACATAAGTCTATGAAATTACATCCTTATACCTAATAATCAATTCCTTGACCTTATTCCTTGTGTTTGGAGTGAAACTTAAGATAATATTAACAAGGTATGCATTTCTCTCATTGCCAATTTTTATAATCTAAATTCAGATTCATTAATCTTGAGCTACCCTATTACTTCACTTGAGGGTTCATGTTAAAGGCACTTTCCAAGGTAACCATCCCTAGTGGGAAATTATTTTCCTTTAGTTGGATAACATCCTATTCATCCAATTCTTCAAGGCACCTATGCCTCCTTTCGTCATCATCAATTATCTTGGACTCATATTGTCCTAAATTTGTCAAAAACCAGATGATTTGATGATCATCATTAAACACTTGAAAATTTTCAACATTAACTAGTACTGAAGGACAAGGTAACAATTCAATAGATAACTTTTATACTTTTAACTCCTATAGAGGTGCCAAATTTGTTGTTGAAGCGGTCGGTGAATTAGCAATCTAGTTTTATTCTATTAGAATGGCCACTATGTTGAAATCATCAAATGATTTAATTAGATCCCAGGATCTATGTTTGTAATTATTTAAGTATGGAAATTTACATTGTTATTTATTTCTGACCTAGTTGATCATGAATTCAGAGTCTATTTACCAACAGTTCCTTAAATTTATTTTTGAGAGAAAACTGTAATCCTAGAATTAGGGCCTCATACTCTACTCTATTATTGGTGCATGAAAATTGGAGCCTATACATAGCTAAGTATTTATTTATTTATTTATGGAATGATTAATTTGATACCAACACCTGATCCTCACTTGGATATTTCCCTATCAAAATAGAGGGTCTATAACTAGGAAGGGCCCTAATTTTTTTCCTATATTTCATGCTTCATAGTAAATGTATAAACTCCAAGATTAGGGGACTTATAACTTATTTCTTCATTGATGGTGTTGTAATCTATAATATGATTATTCATATTTAACTCTTGATCAATCCTGATCTAGTTGGTTATTCCTCTTCATGGTAGCTAGATATAAGAGAAATCTATGAAAATATATCCATTTAATATCTTTGACCAATCTCTACTCAATTGAAAACCATATACCTTAGGAATATCCACTACCAGTATGTTGATAGTCATATGTACTCAAGGTTTTGATGCATCCTAGATTATTATGTCATTAAATTCTTTTAAAATAGGCACTACTATTTTATCCATCTATGACATAATCCTCTTGGATAGACTCGGGGTCAAACAAAACTTCTTTAAAATGGAATTTTTCATTACTATTGATTAAGATATGGAATCTACTAAAAAATTGTGTATATTATTTCTAAATGTCTGAATGGTTAGTAAGAAAAGGGAAACCTTAGGCTTGATTTTGTATATTACATTTGTGTTGGTTATTTCAAACTTTTCTACAATATATTTGCCCATGATAAACTTCCATAAGATATTCTATTGCTTTGTGATTTATTCCTTCTCATGAAGATTCATATTTCCCTTAATATTCTTCATATTCTCAATAATGTTGTGTCCTCCCTTACTATATTCCTCTGTATCTTGAGGCTGAACATTCACTTTTAGGGAGGAAGATTGTTATCAGCTTTAAGATTTGGGGGAATATCTATATTATTAGGAGTAGAAGTGGTGAGAGGTTTTATATTCTTTATATTATAATTATTTGAGCTGAACTATTGGAACACTTGTACTTCATTAGAATTATCTTATGTAACATTATCTTCTTCACTAGGGAAGGGAGACTCATAGGTTTCAAAGACCTTAACTAAACTTGAAGGACCATATTCATGAGAGAGATATAGAGGATTAATCATTTGATCTTATCTAATCATTTCCCTCTAAAATATTTCAAAGGCTACATAGAACTCTACATAGTCTAATTCCTCATGTTGTGATGTGTTGTGAACCCTATACCAATTATCCAAAGTTGCCTCCATGATATTGATTTTTGGAATATTATTAGGCTATTATTGTTCTACATTATTATTGGGCCTATTTAAAGTCCTATTGTATCTTATAAATCCATAATTATAATTATAATTATGATTGGTGATATTACCCATACTTTTTGGCATATTTTAGAAGTTGATCCTTAACTTTTGGACACTTCTTTATATAAAATCCAATTCAATTTTGGTATAGTCAAAACCCTAAGTAACTATTATGTTAGTGTTAGCTTGATGTTTATTTTGTTCATTTTTTTGATGGCCATTACTTTGTGCTTGATTATTCAAGAACCCATAATTCTGAATTGTTATTTGCTACATCATGGGGGGTAGAGTGTATAACTAATTCTATTTGAATGTAGGGGAATTTTGATTAGCATGTGAAATTAGATTAAATATGGGATCCCATTATTAAATGTTTTCCATCATAAATTATAAGGATTGAGCATGGATTCAACTATGTGTTGATATAAATAGCTTCATGAAAAGCCAAAGCTAAATTTTAGTGGTGGAAGTTCTTCGTAAGAACATTGTAGTAATACAATCAAGTGCATTCTTTTATATTTTGAGCATCAAGTATATGTTTAAATTATATGCAACATTAAATCAAGTGTATATCTTTTGAAAACTTGTATTGAAGTCCTAAATTGACTCATTGGGTTCCCTCTTCATGTTGGTGAAATGCTAATACACCAAACTTGGATTAGTCACTTGCCCAAATTATATAAGAAACATATTTTGACACTCATTCCATGAGGTGATAGAATTTCACTAAAAATTGAGATACAAATCAGAATAATAATATTGTAGAGTAAATGGGAAAAACATGCATGCAACATCCTCATGGGTGACATTCATTAATCTTAAAGTAGCCTTGAAAGATTTGATATGTTATTTTGTCATTCTCCCATTTGAGGGGGAGAAGATAGGTAAATACTTTTTTGGATTAATTACTAGATCATGTTATTCCCTAGATATGGTAATATTGGATTTAAATAACCAAGGTTGAGCCATAAGAGGATTAATAAGTGGGACATTTCTTATAGGGTAAGATGTTCTAGCTCGGTGTATCTCAAGGATGATAGGTATTAGTCTAGGCCTCCTAAATTTTAAAAATGGTGAAACCAAAAGGATATCTTGGGTCCTAGACCTTGTTAGTCTCCCAAGTGTCTCTATTGTAACTATACATAGTGACTAACCTCTCCTATTGAGGAAACACACAAGTGTGCCCTCCTTCTAGTGCTAATTTTTTTTATCTATTGATGTGCATTTTATGCACACCATAGAAGGTTAAATGAGGTAGCCTATAAATTTTTGGGATATTAATGATATTAGGTTCCAATCTAAGGCATGATTTGTAGGTATGTATTTAAAACAACTAGATGATGGAATAAAGTTGAACTTGTGAATTATTTAACCTAGTTTTGTGGATGGTTGTGTGGAATCAATAGAAAGTAATCACTAAGTGAGTTATATTGATGCATAATTAATCTATGGTGGGTAGACCTCAAATAAACTCAAAATTAAAAGAAGGGTAAAGTATAAAATATGGATTTATGTTCTTTAAAGGTCACTTCTAAGATTGTTCTTTAGTGGATAAGTATATCTGAGATCAGTGTTTGTCTCTTGTAACTATTGCACACTCACGAACAATTATAATTAATAGTATATGAAAAAAATAGGATGTTAAATGATCTCAAATAAATGTTTCTCTCCTTAGGATTTTTTTTATAGAACCTTATATAAGAGATTATAGTTTAGACCAAAAATTTATCTAGGGTAGTTATAGCTCACACCTAGATGACTATACTTTAAAAAATACCTATATGCACCTCAAATTATCAACCCAATCTATACTAATTGATTAAACCAATTAAATATACCAATCCTCAATTTTAGTTGCACATATAAGATTAAAATTCATTAATTGAAACAATTAGATTCATCTATATCAATAGAACACTATAGAATCATTGAATTCATACAGACAAATAAATTTAAATTTCATTAATATAGAAAGGGAAAAATAAAGAACAAACATAGTTGCATGATAATAAATCTCTTGATCTCTTCATGTATATTAATCAAA
This sequence comes from Torreya grandis, assembly GCA_037957365.1. Taxonomy (NCBI): domain Eukaryota; kingdom Viridiplantae; phylum Streptophyta; class Pinopsida; order Cupressales; family Taxaceae; genus Torreya; species Torreya grandis. The sequence goes on from JARHVA010002369.1 coordinate 2,325,255, forward strand.
AAATTCAAACCTTTTAAAAGAGGGTTTAAATTTATTTAAAGTACTTGGGGAAGGGCTCACCTCATCCTCTAAGTATATCAAAAATTTGGTTACATCATAATAAATAAAACATAAGTTCTAGTTTGATACAAAACTACATGTTATAACTTATAGATTACATTAGACATGCATCATGTGAATGTTGGAAAAAAATCATTTAATTAAAGCATAGATGTAGTGATACTTAAATATCCATTTATAGTCATTACATGAAAAATTATACAAAAATATCCTTCGATAAAGGCTAACTTAGCTCCTGCTTGAAAGTTTTCAACCTTTTTATTGGAATTGAAATTGTAATTAGAGTTATGATGGTGACTGAAGTTGAAATTATTGATCCATTAGATGTGGTGACTAGAGTTGTGTCTAAGGAAAAAATCATATCTTGAACATGAGTTATAATTGGAGGTGAGATAAGAAGGGTATTTGATGCACTTGCTGAGCTAGGAAAGATTGAAGTTGATAGTTATGTTATAACTAACACATTAAGTGGAGCCTAAGCTAAGCTAATAGGTGGTGTTGGGGATACTTTATTATTCACATCCAACTCTTCATAATTCTTTTATCCTTTGGCATGTTTCACCCAAATTAATTTCATAGCAAGGAGAGGAGGTCTTGTTAACATGTCTACAAATTCATCTACTCTTACATGCTCTATCTTGGTAGCTCAAAAGCTTATCCAAAAGACATCCACTTTAGTTTCCTTCTTCCTCACTATACTCAAATTTTATTCAATATCCTCTAGACTCAGTCTTTCTAAACTTTGTTTGAAACTATTTAAACCTTGTTGAATCATTTAATTAAAAATAACCTGGCTACTAGCTTCCTAGTGTTATCTCTTACTCCTATCAATTTGAGCTCATCAAAAATTTGTGTTGCATGTTTATCTTATTTAGTGAGCTTATTAACTAAATCATTGATAGCACTCACCCAATATCGAACCTCCTAAGTCCTTATGACTACTAGATTTAATGCATTGGCTACCTCTAAAGGGGTCATGAAATTTAAGTAGATGAATACCTTATTAGGAGTATACAACACCAAAAAATTCAATTTGTTTTCATATTCTTTGAGAAATTTGAATCATTTTTTTTATTGTAGTTATATGTGGAGCCAATCAGACTCTCAAATAATAAATTGTATCCAAAATTTTGTATAATATTGATGTCTCACTCTATATATCTTGATCTATACTAGAAGGAACATGAATTACCTATTTATTATCTCTACAAATCTCTAGCTCTTCTTCAAGTTATTTATTTGGCCTACTTTATTTCCTCATGGATGGCTAATACTACTTTAGTGTAGGTCACCATGTAGGACTTGAGGTCCTCAATATAGGGGGACTGACACTTCTTTCTATCCTGACTTTTTGAAATAAAGTAAATTTCTTCTCTTTCTTCCATAATCAGCCCTCTACCACTTCTATCTTTAATCTTCTTCTTTCTAACCATTTTCACTAAGGTTGTTGTATTGTCAAAGAGTGAGCTTACAGTGGGAAACTCAGTGATCTTAAGATTGGGATTCTTAGAAATTGATGTTCCTAACTCCTTGGCCAAATATGGAAGAGTCAAATTTGATGCATCCAATGGTTGGGCTTCTATTTGTGTGCCCTTATCAAGCTCAAATTTAGGCTCAAGCTCAATGCATGTCTTGGGCATTGATGACCAATTTATCTTAAACTAATCTCTAGTCCCTAAGTGTGGCATTGGATGCACAATGTAGATAGGGATTTTTTAGGGGTCTCTCTTTGTTACCACCACTATTATGGTTTATACTACTCCTGATGATGGTAGTGGTGAACTCAGTTGAGCAGAGGAAGCTTCCACTTGGATTATGGGTTTATTAGTGGCTATGTAAGGAGAGGTAGAGATTAAAGGAATAATTTTGGAGATTTGAGGAATAGTGGTGGGGGACATGGAGACTATAGGAGAAACCATTGGCATAATAGTTAGAATAATAAAAATAGGCCTAGTATATACATGAGTAAAAGTGGAAACAACTAGAAAAGGCATAGAAAAATAAAATGGAAATGACATAAGAGGAGAAAGCCATAAGGGAGAAGTGAATAAATCACCCTTACTAAATTGGACACAACTAAGGGGTGAATTTGCTTTTAATCCTTGTAATCTTAGTAATTTTACTTGTTGTATCTCCTCTTCATCCATTTCATGGCTTGGATCAAATTTAAATCAAGTTTGTGTCTCTCTGATGGTTACATCCATGAATAGAATCTATGGTCTCTCTACCCTAGGTTTTCTTTGATGATAAAGTGTTTTTTTTAGCCTGTAGAATAGTCACTTGTTGGGTAGAAGGGGGAAGAAGCATATTGGATGTTATGGTTATTGAATTTAACATAATAGGTACCATCTCTTCCTCATCAAAGGATTTTGGGTAAATGATCTCCACCTCTTGCATAATTATGTTGTCTTTCTCCTATGTTATCTCTTATGACAATTCTTATTTGACCTTCCTCAGTTCAACAATAGATGTTTGAATTGGAGTAATCTATTCTTCCTCTTCTTTATCAGTAATAGATGTCTATGTGCTTGTAGGGGTTCTTGGATTTAGTTTGCTAGCTACTGGTAAGGTATGCCACTCTAGAAGTTAGAAGATCTCCATCCCCTTGGTAGTGGGATCCTAAATTTGGCTTGATAGATTTTAAGAGAGGGGTATTCTTGTATTACCCTCAACAAATATTTACTTAGTTTAGCAATATCATCCATTTCCTTTACTTACTCATCATCTTTTGCATTAAAGAATAGGATTTCATTGTCAAAAAATTCATGTTTGTATGGGATACCAAGATTGTGAATCTTTTATTGTACTCTCCATTATGGGTCCCAATCCCTATGGGATAGAGTATCCAATGTATAATCCCTCATTGCATTCCAAGACTCTCTAAAATGTCTCATGTATATATACTGCATCCTCTCAATACTGAGATGGGAGCCATGCAAAGTGTTTCTATTACACTTTGTCAAGCCTTCATCTATACCATTCCATATTTGGAAAGTAATATATTGCTCAAAAAATTTGTCCTAGACAAATTTGGGGAGCCAAAGAGGGTATACGCTATGTCTAGCAACTATGATAATTATATAATTTGGGTATAGCCAATAATCAACCAATTTTTTGAGTGTCTTAACAATACTCTTTGAAATTATGGATAAAGGATGGCCATGAATGGCCATCTAAAATTTAGGATATAGGTCCTCTAAAATTATAAAAATGTTCCTTACATATGTATAGATGTGAACAAAAGAATAGAAATCATAGATTCTATTCTTGATATAATTAGTTTTGGGATTCCACAAAACACCATTATGTTTATAAACCATCCTCTTGACTACATCTAGAAGATATGACATCATGTATAAATTTTCACCTTGGGACCTCTTATCTTTGTATATAATCTATTAATGCAAGAAGTCCCAAATGACCTCCTTGAAATCATAGGTGCACTCTAAAGTAATGACAAGGTAAAGTAAGGGTGCCCATTCTACATGCACAAAATAAATGGTTAGGTGGTCAAAGATTTAATTCAAAAATTCCATGTGACTATGAAATCCCATTCTAAAGTGGGTGATGGGGATGGAATTCTTGGTAGTTTTCTTGATATTGAAAGTCTCACCTAGGATAAGCCACTTCTCTACTACTTTTTTCTACACTATTATTTTTATTCCAGGTAACCACATTGTGTAAGTTAAATGTAGCATCCAAAATGGAAAAACATTAATACCTTATGAAGGTGTCTCTAGAGATGTATGCAATGACTATGTTACTTGTGACATAGTGTAGATATCCACTATTTATAATTCTACCTTCAAAAAATAAGTCTCATAGTAAGTCGATGCATGACATGACTTCTAGTTCGGCAGCTATATAATGGAGTGCCTAGCACTTGAATGGTAGAAAGTTATCTACAAATTTTTAATTTGATGCTAAGACATCCTCCTTACATGCAGATGGATAAACTATATCTATGGCCTCCCATAAAGATGATTAATTGGCATGGAGGCCATCTAATATAGCCACATCAAAAACTATGTCTAGGTATTTTGTGGAGTCCTTAATGAAAAACTTGAATGGTGGTAGAGTTACCTTGTATGCCATGGATGAAGACACCATTACTGTTGGTCGATGATGGTGTGATGCAAGCCCTTGAAAATGGTGGTCTAAAACTCTATTTTATAAATTTCAAGTCATTTTACACACAATTAGGGCTTTTAAAATTGTACAAGGCTATGTGCACTTGAGCATTGATAATCAAATGAGGTGAATTTGACTGGGGGATTGATGTTATAGATTTATGAATTCATCCTAGTTTATGTGCCATTAATCACCAACATCTACGAGCTTTTCATCTTCATTCAATTTATAAATTGACCATCTAGGCCAAGTGGGCATGCCATATAGGATGCTTACTCATTTGAGGCGTCACAATGTTACTTTTTATTTTGGAACTTGTCACTATATGGTTTAGTTAGGGGTGTTGATCATGGCCATTGATGTTAGGTTATCATTGATGTCAAAGAGAGCATGATTCAATAGTGCATTAATGACAAAGTGATCAAATTGATGGTTTAGAGAGTGTTTTCCTAGTTAAGTTATTAATGGATGATATTGATGGTATGGTCATGTTTTAGAGACCCTATGGGATGTTTTGAGTGATTAGAGTGCTTATGGAAGTGAACAAAATTCATTAGAATAGTCATATGAATGTCTAAGCTCAAGTAGTCATCTTGATATATAAAGTAGAATGAACAAATTGATGACATAATATTTCACACTTTTTAAAATTTTATGATTAGTTTGATACATGGATGGATTCCCATAGGAAATTTGATTATGTGGTTCAAATTTTAGGTCATAAGGTTGAGAGTAGAAAGAGTTATTAAGGGGAAAAGTTGTCTAATTAGGTAGGGTTCACTAAGTTTCCATACTTAGCCAAATTTACATTATCGAAGATCTATGGTGAGAATTCAATCAAATCATATATCTAATGGTGAGGATTTAATCCGACTAGATAAGGATCTAATGAAGCACATGATCTTCTTAGTACTGATCTAATGGTACATATTTAGTCAATATTTCAAAGGATGTTCGGAAGGCATGCAGGGTTGCCAAGTGGTGGAAGGTAATTGGAGTCAAACATTCAATGTGATTATAAGGCACATCAAGGTTCCAAGTGTCTTAATCATGGAAGCACATATCTAATATCAACAATGAGCATTAAAGACACGTGTCTTCATTTGAATTAGCAAAGGGAAAGACTAGTCTATAGTATTTTACTATTATATTTTGATCCAAAATGAATTTGAAGGTAATTTAAAATGAAAAGTTGTAAAGTAATTCAAGGAAAATCCATAAAAATTGATTATCTATACAGTTGTAAATATTGAGATCCAAAGTTGACTATGTGTTTGACCATGATCTATAAGTGATCCAAGAAGGATATTTGAGTTGTTCTTGATAGTGTCTTATTGTTTCAAGATGAAATAACTATTTGAGAGTGTTTTTTACTTAATGAAGAATATTTTTATGATTTTTTGAGGTTTCAATAATCTATCTTGAGTGTGAACAATTACTTATAAGTTTACTGTGTTTGTTGAATGCATTGGTAGATTGAGTGACCGCTTTGTAAAAGTGTGTTGGAAGAGTTTTGACCAGAATTGAAGAATAAAATGAGCAAAAATATGTTATATAAATCTCTAAGGATTATGAGAAGGCATTGGTTGTCATATTTTTCCCTTGTTTAGTTGTGGAGATTCAAAATGGTTTGACTATATTTTGATTGTGTGTGACCAGTTTGAGTGGTCATTTTGAGTGACTTATTTTTAGTGCTTAGAACTTGTGTTGAAGTGTCTAAAGCACATGGATTTGTTTTAAAATTAATAAATGGTTCACCCATGTGATAATCATATTTATATGTGAAATACTTGAGTGTTTACTTTATAATTTTGAGACTATGTTTTTTGTGTATAAAGGCCTAAAGAGTGAGGAGAACTAATTAGTAGGTTCAAGTATTGAGTTGGTATTCCAAGTGGAATGGAACCATATGAGAGTGAGAAAGGGGATATTGGAGATATTTTTTATGTGTTAAAATCATTAGTAAAGGATTAATTTTTTCCAAGTACTCTCACATGTAACATGTGAGTATGAAGGCCTAATTGTATTAGGTCTCACTAAGACCTAATGGTGGTTTCGGGGTAATGAGGTAATGACAAACCTATGAAGTGTGTGTTTCTCACATTTAACATGTATATGGACATATTTTAATTTTTTTTCAAATATGTAAATCATCTTGGTTGACCAAGATGGGTTAAAGGAAGAGAGTGGTATAAGTACAAGATCTAATTAGACTAATTGTGTTAGTTGTGCATGTGTGGATTAAAGTGAAGGAGAGAACCTTTGAAAGAGAAGGTATAGGTCAATTAAGACCATCAGAGTGTGAAAAATATAAAAAATGTTTATCTTATTAATTTTATTTAGGAGGACATATTGATCATTGGACCTAATGAGCCTAGAAGAGGTAGTTTGAGCAAGTTAGCCCTAAAGGCAACTTGAGAGAGATCAAAGGTGAAGATTGTAGAAAAAAGTGATAATCATTAGATAAAGAGTAAAAAACAAGTGTTAAATTTGATCTATTTAATTAGATAAGTTGGTTTTTAGTTTCTTAAGGGTTTGATTCTTCCTTATAAGGTAAATCTTGCTAAAGGTCTAGTTGTTGTGGGTGTTCAGCTAGACAAGGGTAGTAGCTCCTTATGGGATTGATGTCTCACTAAACTATGGGATGGGTGTTCCTTGAGTAGTTGGTTATGGTCCAAATTTTGGATCTTGTTTTATAGGATTGTAGTCCATCATGCAAGGTTTAGTGGGTTTTATCCCCCAAGAGGGTTTCTCACATATATGATGTGTTCATGTGATGCATGCTCTTATGTATACTTAGGATGTATGTGCTTTCATATTTATGTTGCTTGATCAAGTTGATGTATGTTTAATATTTAAGAGTAAAGAATTAAATTGGATTATCTTTCATCATTGATTTACCTCTCCTCTCAATGATTGTACCTCTAACAATTGGTATTAGAGTCAAACCTTCTTTTCAAGTTTAACCACTTGAAGGTGATCCAAGGTACAATATGGCTAACCAATTGAATAAAGAGAATCAAGAGTTAAAGGTTCAAGTGGAGGTTACTTATGTATTTATAAAATCAAGTGAACAAAAGTGTAATCACATCAAGACACTTTTTAAGAAGTACAAAGGTAAGTTAAGAGAGTATGCTTAGAATAAGATCATGGCCTCAATCTATAAGACTATTTATGATGAGTTCATAAAGGTCAATAAGGAGCTAGAATCCTTAAAATAAATCTCAAGATCAAAAGATATTAAATAAAATATCAACATTCTTGAGTATCAATTAAGGTTACAAAGACAAATTTGAGTTCAAAAGAGGAAGAATGCAGACATCTCAAGACTCAACTAGAAGAGAAAAATGCCAAGTTGAGTTCATAACAAGGTAAGCATGATGAGTTGAAATCCAATCTTTATTTTATAAAGACTATTGAAAAACAAATATTTATATTGAAGGATGACATGGATAATGAAGCTAAGAGGAATAAGGAGACTATCCAAGTTCTCATAATTTAGTTATAGGATACAATTTCAAGTATGAGAGTTAAATATGATGAGATAATTCAATTGAAAACCAATCTAGATTCATTAAAGGATGAGAATGACCAATTTTTTGTCAAGGTAAACAAGACTGAGAAAGAGCAAGAGAGGTCAGCTCAAGATAAGAAGGATGCAAGTGCCAATTGAAACATGAGAATACCTATCAAGAAACCAAATGCTATAAGGTATGAAATTTAATTTCATGATCACTAATTTTCATTTAAGCTTATTGGTCATAAGGCAAGAAATTGTAGAAGGAAGAGGAGCTAGTCAGTTAGAGGTATGGATAATGTAGTCTGCTATAATTGTCATGACATCAGACATATTTATAGATTCTACCCTAAAATACATGGGGAAATACTAACCCAGGTATGGAGACCTAAGATAATTAAGCTTGAGCATAATGAACCTAAAAGATAAGATGGTATGTTTATTGAGAGTCATAATATTAATCAAGAAAAAGGTATGAATGATGTTATTTATTTTAGTTGTCATCAAGTTGGCCATATTTAATATATAAAAAATTCAATATCTCACATCATAAGAAGGTACATGGACATCCTAGAGTGCTCAAGAAAGGTCAATCCTTGGTATGGAAACCAAAGACCAAGAAAACCAATTTAGTTGAGCTAAAAGATGAAGGTCAACTAATTACTAAACCAAAAGTGGAATCATATATAAATAAGATTCAATAATTCTAAGAGAATGTGTCATTTGTCTAGATAGGGAAGGAGAATCAAAATTCAAATCAAGTTAAGCTCAAGGAAAAGAAAAAAGTGCTAATTGAGGCTAGTTCTGAGGTAAGTATGGATCCAAGAGAATATCCCAATATTGTTGAGCAAGTTTCATGAAAATAATATCAGTTGTCAATTCCCATTTATGAGGTTATTTATTTAGTTTAAAAGGTATGTCATGAATATTTTTTGTCTCCATATGTTGTCAATCCAGTCTTGAAGAAAATGAGAATATTTTAGTGGATGAGCATGTTTCTTTTCTTAAGCCTAAGAAGAAGAAGAAAAACTATCAATATCAGATAATGAGGAGAAGGAATATGAGGAGTTATGGGAAATTCCTAGTTGCACATTATTATAGAACATTGTGGGTTAGGGTGTCTCTATCTAAGCTTCAAGGAGACACTTGACAAGCAAGAGGAAGCATGGTGGATACTAGTTGAGATTTGGTTGATGTTGTAGGACAATAATATCATTTGAATATATGTTTGGCTTAGGGGGAGATAAGTTAGTTATCTTGAGTGGCTTGAATAATTGTGTATGATGTGAGGGGGAGCATATATGAAGATGATTTAGTCATGATAGAGTGTGAAGATGTCTGATATAATTGTGAATTCAAGAAGATTGATAAGATGACTTGATCAAACCAAGTCATTGTTTTGATAAGGTATTGAATCTTCATGCATGATCAAAGAGAGATTGTGAGTTTTGTAGATAGATAGGTCTAAGGATTAGAGAATCCTAAGTTTAGATTGGTGTATTTCAAAAAAAAAAATGACATGAGATGGAGCTTGATGTTAGGGGGAACTTTCTAAGCTCTATGAGTAGTTTGTTAGGTCCAAGGATTAGAGAAGTCTAAGTTCAGATTGGTACATGTTAAAGTGGGATCAATTGATTCATATGATTGAAATTATGTAAGTATCCTAAGAATCTTAAATAGTATTTGAATGCACACATGATGTTGAGGAATGATTATTGGCATGTTGAGTAAGAGACCCTTCCAAGGGGAGAAATATCATAATGGAGTTAAAATGAAGTCATTTTGAGGGTGTTTTTTCATCAATGACAAAGGGGGATATTTTTGAGAATGGTCATTGATATTAGGTTGTATGTCAAATAAATCATGATTCAATAGTGCATTAATGATAAAGTGATCAGATTGATGGTTTGGAGAGTGTTTACCTAGTTAAGTAATTAATGGATGATATTGATGGTATGGTCATTTTTTATAAAACCTATAGTATGTTATGAGTTCTTAGAGTGCTTATGGAAGTGAATGGAATTCATTATAATATTCATATGAATGTCTAATCTCAATTAATCATTTTGATAGATAAAGTTGAATGATCAAATTTATGATGTCATATTTCACACATGTGAAAGTTTTAGGACTAGTTTGATACATGGATGGATTCCCTTATGAAAGGAAATCATGTGATTCAAGTTTTAGGTCATAAGGTTGAGCATATAAAATTTTATTAAGGTGTAAATTTGGCTTCTCATGCAGAGTTCACTAAGTTCCCATACTTAGCCAAATTTGCTTTATCAAAGATCTACGGTGAGCTTTTAATTAGATCACAGATCTAATGGTGAGAATTTTATCTGACCAAATAAGACTATAATAGAGTTAATTATATTTTAATTAGTGATCCAATGGTGTGTATTTATTCAATATGTCAAAGGATGCTCAGAAGGCACACGGGGTTGCCAAGTGACAGAAGTTCATTGGAGTCAAATAGTCAATATGCTCATAAGGCACATGAGAGTGCCAAGTGTCTTAATCATAGAAGTGAAATCATGAGAATTAAATATTTAAAGATAGGAATCTCACAAGGATATCAATGGTGCATATTTGATTAAGCTATGTGAGGATTGGAGATGAAGACACATGTCTACAATATTTCCATTACATAGTGACTGTTGGCATTTGAATTTACAAAGGGAAAAAATAGTATATAGTATTTTGTTAATATATTTTGATCTAAGATAAATTTGAAGGTGATGTTATATAATTATCTAAGGATTATTAGAATTCATTGGTTGTCATAATTTTCCTCTGTTTAGTTATGTAGAGTTAAAATAGTTTATTGTATTTTGACTGTGTGTGACCAGTCTAAGTGGTCATTTTGAGTGAGTTTTTTTTAGGATTAGAGCTTGTGTTGAAGTATTTAAATCACATGGAGCTTTGTGGTCCCCATAAATTCCTATTCTTGTGTTCATATATTGTACTCATCATGCTTTTTAACCATGATTTTGAACACTTTTCAATATAATTTTCTTCTTTCATAAGCAATATAGAATTATGTTTCTATACTCTTTTAATAGTTATAACTATGTATTGGAATTAAATATATTATGGTTATATTTTGATTTATGATTTTTTTATATAATGTGTTTTAAGGATTTTTTGGAGAAATAAGTATATAGCATGGAATATCTTGTAGAAAAGGAATCTCATTACACAGACCACCTTGTAGCCACTACGTGACCAAAGCTGCAAATGAATAGATTTTGATTCCTCTTTCAATCTACTCACAAAAACAATCATAACCTCCATAGATCTCAACAAGGAAGTGGTTGAAGACTGAAACAATTTTGTTTATGCTATACTAATGTCATAGAATTCATATGAAGACATCTTTAGCAAATGAACCAATTTTGGTTATCCTAAGTCAAATGTATCTTAGATTAGAATATATATTATTTTTTATAAAATAATCTCCTCTATGGTATATATATGTAGTAGTAGAGTTGAGATATAGTAAATGTTGATTAGAGATTATCATAAGTAAATTTTGTAAAGCAATTGTTATTGTAATTTCCTACAATAATTCATTGTTACATTTTTTATTAATATGAAAAAGCATTTTTGAGTTCAATTAAGTGTTGTGAGAGGAAGGATTGAAGTTTAAGTTTGAAGGAGGAAGGGCCCCCTTCGGAATCTTATAACAATAATCTAATCGATTTTAAAAGATAAGCATGTTATTTGATTTCTTTATGCATTTTGTATTTCATTTCTAAATTATGTGATTTACATTCTTTCTTAGATTTTTTTAAGGAATCTTCCAATGCATAAAAATTTATTTCACAAGTATTTTTTTATGTTTAATTTCTAGAATTTCATTTATTTCATGACTTCACATCTTAGATAAAAATTACTAGAAGGTCAAATTAGAAGATTGAGTATGAATATATAGTGATGTCATCTTATCAAGTCTATGTCCTCAAATTGACATTTAAATGAGGTAGAAAGTACAATTTCATGGTAAATTTTCTTGTTCATTTTTTATCAAAAGAAGTATATTTGATTTTGAATCGACTGCTACTCATTTTTAGTGTCATTACCATGGAAGGGTGTCACACACCTTTAATCTTCAATATTGATAGTAATTATTTTTTAATGTTTATTGTTTTTATTTCCAAGATTTTTGTTCTCTAGATTAAATATTTCTTGCTTTCATAGTTTTTTTCCATTTTTGCAAGTATGATAGTTGAAATTTTCAAAAAACCCCATATTACTAACCCTATGTAGGTAGGGTGGGCAAAAAGTTTTAAAAAAAGTAGTTGATGTATGAAAAGTGAAGGGGACTATATAGGAATATTTTTACGTAAATCATTGCTACAAGATTGAAAATTAATCATGCAGCAACTGAGGAAAATGAAGGAATTCCTAAAGATCAGTCACAACTATCAATAGAAGAGGTAGAGAAGGAAGAGTTTTTTGCTATATTGGTAGCACAAACTAAAGACCTTAAGGAGGTTCATACCCCTATAAGAGATGCACATGTACTACCTTTCATAATTCCTACCTTATCACCTCATATTTAGGAATCTAAAATTCACTTCCCTCTATCACCCAAATTTCTTGCTAAGGAGGCATTCAAAGCTATTCTTGCTCATAAAAGAAATAATAGGCCAATAAAATCTTCCAATTTAGAGAGACTCTTTATCAAGACACTAGTTGAATTTTCTAAAACCTCCACACCATCCCCATTTTATAGGAAGCCATATATTCCTAAGGAAAAAGATAAAATCTCCATCTTCTACACCCCAAGAAATAAAAGAATTAATAGGAATTTTGAGCGATGGGTAGTAATAACCTATTGTCTACTAACACAAAGAGTATTCATAGAGGATTACCAGGAAGAAAACACTACCAATGAATCTACTAATTTCAAATTTCATATCCTTACTTCTAATGGAAATGCACCCATGAAGAATATACCTCACTTTTCCCTCCTTACTTTTAGGGGAAAAGCATCTAAGGATCTAGAAACATTTATTTTTGAGTTTGACATCTTATGCCATAGCTATGATTATAATCAAGATGCTTAAAACCTCAAATTATTTCCAACAACAATCAAAGACGTAGCACTTATATGGTTCATGTGACTTAGAAAGGATGCGATTTCTACTTGAGAAGAAATGAAGGAGAAGTTCCTAATGAAATACCAAGACTATTGTAGAGGTAGGAAATACAAGAGAGATGACATATTTTGAATAACACAAGTTGATGATGAGTCATTAGAAGAATATATGGAAATATTTTTTTTAACTTGCAAAAATCCAAGTATACTATTATGGATAAGGAGTTATTCAAGTTGATATTATTGAAGGGAATCTGAGATGATTATCTAGAGGCACTAGATCAAATGTCTGGTGGTGATGTTTCTACACTGTAATTTGATGAAATAATAATTATATGTATGAACTACTCCAAATCAACCATGAATAAAAGTAGGGGTATAACCCTTCCTGAACCATCTACTATAGGATTGTCTAAAGGTGAATTTAGTAACCTACTTCAAGATATGAATTAGGACATTATCAACCACCTAACTACTCAGCATGATACATTACATATCTATAGGAAGAAAAAAGAAATTGAGAAAGCCTTAGCCACCTATTACCTTAAATGCATAAAGAAGAAGGTAGATTACACATGTCATTCTATGAAAGCTTGGGTATCCAACATAACCAAGGATAATCTTGAGATAGTGGAGCTGCATGTCATAGGAGAAAATGAGAATCAAGTGTATTTTATGGCTCAATGGAAATTGTGTGTACAAATACTAGATATGCCATCAAACTCTATGTTTACAAATTATCAATTCTCAAATAATCCTCACTATGGTTCCTGGATGAATATAACTAATCAAAATTGGTCCCAAACAAATTGGTAGCTACCCCAAAATTAGTTATGGATGTAATAAAATGGACAAAAACCTCAACGTAGGTAATACCAAAACTAGCAATGGTTTTATCCCTCTAATCCATGGCAACAACAATGGAGATGTAATCAAGGATTTCCCCAACAAATGCAATAACCACAACACTAGGCCATAATGTCAAACACTCAACAACCTATTTGAGCCACTCAATTACCCACCTAGTCCATCCCTAGTCTTGCTAATAAGCTGGTTCACCCAACACAATCTAATGAAATAATATAATATCCAACAAACACCATGGATATTAATCAAGTTCAACTTCACTCATGTCATGTTCTACCAAAACCCACCTCACCCATGATCATATAACACTTTAAACCAGCTTCACTCCATACTAATTGATATCCACCTATGACCAATCCTAAGCCAAGTCCATCAAAAAATCAAAAAGAATCTGATAATCCTTCTTTTTTAGAGAGATTACACATATCACATCCTGAACTAGAGCCTAAATTTGATATTTTAGGACAACTCAAGAATGTGTGCATCAAAATCCCACTCTTTCAAAAAATAAAGGATGTTCTTATCTAAAATAAAGGTATTAGAGAGCTATGTTTGAAAATACTGGGAAGAAAGAAAAGGATCCTAAAATAGTCTAGGTCATTGGCCAACTAGAAGATATTATGCTGGGAAACATAGTTCCCCTAAAATATTTTGATCCAAGAAGTCTTGTAGTTCAAGTTAGCATCCATGGCCAACCCATCTCCAATAATTTAATTGATTTGGGTGTAACCATCAATGTGATGACCTTGGAGACTATGCAACAGCTAAAAATTATCACTCTCTATCCAACACCCACTATCCTCTAAATGGTTAATAGATCAACTTTTAAGCTTGAGGGGATTGTTGAGGACCCTATTATCATTGTGGACTCCTAGAAATATCCAATAGACTTTATTGTCTTGAATCCAAAGATTAATTTTGGGGGTTATCATCTCATCCTTATTTATTCATGGTTGGTTATGACTAATGCTTTTATTGGCTATAGGTCAAGAAAAATACTAATTTCCAATGTAAATGACACCAAGAAATTGGTTATATATCTACCAGCTCAGACTTCCTAGAATGATAGCTCAATCCCTTATATTGATGACCTTGAACAATTTATCTCCTTATAGACTCTTTGCACAATTAACTGGAGTCTAGCTTTGTAGGCCTAAGAAGAAGACACTATCCTTACTAATATTTTATAAAACACCTATCAATAAGATCTTGTAACCACCAACATGTTGGAATGTACACAATGCCTTCTTCAGAATACCTTTCTTAAAAATGATTTTTATGAAAATAAAATAGATATTTGGGCATTCCATCAATTAATACCCCATAAATATATCTATACTTCTTTAATTTCCAATGTAGAAACCATGTTTTCTTTAATAAAGTAAGTAGACATCCTACCGATTAAACATCTCAACATCAACACCTCATTAACACCCCAGTAATAAAGTTAGTTACAATGTTGAGAAATCATATAATAACATTTACCTAGGATTGCCATGACATGAGATGAAGACCCCCAAATTTATGCATGCATCAAATTTTAATTAAATAATAATACAAACCTATTCACCAATCCTAGCATGAATAAATCCTACAATTAAAGATATTGTCAAAACTAAGTTACAAAATCTCTTAGATGTAGTATTTGTTTATCTTATTTTGGATAGCTAGTGGGTTTATCCCATCATCATTATCCCTAAAAAAGGGGTCAAATGGTGTATTTATATTGACTACCAAGAATTGAATATAGCTACTAGGAAGGATCACTTTCCCCTTCCATTCATTAATCAAATGTTGGATACATTAGCAGGAAAGAAGTACTTTTCCTTCCTAGATACCTATAGTGGTTATAATCAAATACAAATTATTCCACAAGACCAAGATAAAACCATGTTTATATGCCATTGGGGAGCTTATGCCTATGTTATTTTGTCATTTGGTCTTTGTAATGCCCTGGCTACTTTTAAAAGGTCTATTTTGAGCATATTTTATGATATCTCCCATGACTATGTTGAAATCTACATGGATTATTTCACTTTATATGGGTAGACATTTATATAAACACTCACCAACCTAGATAAAGTTATTCAACATTGCTAGGACCACCAATTATCTTTAAGTAACGAAAAGTGTTGCATGCTTATGAATGAATAAATTGTGTTGGGGCATCACATATCCCCTACTAGATTCAAGTTTACTGAACAAATATAAGTATCATGAAATATCTAACCCAACCAAAGAAGCAAAAAGATGTTAGAAGTTTTTAATGACATGATGGTTATTATAGATGATTTATCAAGTATTTTAGTAAAATTGTCACCCCATTATTTGGCTTGCTCACTAAGGATTCTGAATTTACATGGACTAATGATTGTCAAACTAATTTTTATAAACTCAAAGACCTTATAATAACAAATGATATTATGAGAGGGCCTAACTAGAATAAGACTTTTCACATCCACATAAATGCATTTGACACCACTTTAAGAACTGTTATAATCCAAAAATATGAATCTCTGAGTTATGCAATCTTATTTATCAATAATAATATTCAAGAGGTTAAACTCAACTACACTATAATAGAGAAATAATTTGTTTCCATTTTATATGCCATCAAAAAAATTTGACACTACATTAAAGGTTACCAAGTATTCATCCATATAGATCATGCATCAATAAGGTATTTAACGAAAAAACCTGTTGCAATAGGTAGGATAATTAATTGGTTGATTTTGATGTAGGAGTTGATATTACCATTGTGGATAGACCAAGAAAGGATAATGTAGTAGTAAATTTTCTATCTCAATTGAAAAATGATGAGAATAGTTCTATTATTAATTATTCTTTTCCTGATGAAAACTTATTTATTGTAACAATTTAATCTCCTTGGTTCATAGATATTTATAATTATCTTGCTACAAGATCACTACCATAACATTTATCACCCAGGGAGAAATAAAACTTGATCCAAAAGAGCAAACATTATTCTTGGATTGCAAGATATCTCTTTATCACTAAACTAGATTCAGTTATGAGAAGATGTATCTGAGAATATGAAGCTTATGACATTCTCAGAGCCTGTCATGATGAACCTTATGGGAATCATTTTGTTTCCAAATGGACTACCATGAAATTACTCACTACTAGATATTATTGGCCTTCTTTGCATAAGGATGTCATGATGTATACCCATAGATGTGATTAATGCTAGCATATGGGAAAACCCACTCACTCTAATGAAATGTCATTATAGACACAATAGGTTCTAAAACCCTTGGACAAATGGGGACTAAATTTTGTAGGTACCATTGATCCTAAATCTAACAATAAGGAATATATACTAGTGTGTATTGATTATGTCAAAAAATGGATAGATGTTAAATATTTCACCCATGCTCAAGATGAAAAAGTAATTGAGTTTTTGGATGAAGAAATATTCACCCGCTATGGAGCACTAAAATAAATATTCACAGTTCAAGGCCCATAGTTCACATCAGACCTCATAACTACCTTGGTCAAAAAATATGAAATGAGACATAAAAAGTCTACCCCTTACCATCCTTAGTTAAATGGTCAGGTGAAAGTGACAAATAAATAATTAGAGAATATACTCACTAAGACTATCAACCTACATAGATAAGATTGGTCAACTCATCTTTTAAAAGTAGTCTGGGCTTATAGAATCATCTAAAAAACCACAAATGGTTTCACTCCATATGAACTAGTTTATGGTAAAAATCCTATTCTACCCATTGAGTTTTAACATAAAATATTAAGGACAACACTTGATTTGGGCATGGATCTTTCCCAAGCTCAACAAGATAGGATCATGAAATTGAATTCACTTGATGAACTAAGAAAGGAAACACTTCATCACACTAAAATAGTGCAAAGACAATGTGTGGGTTGGCATTATATGAATATTAAGACTAAAAATTTCCAACCTGGTGACTAGGCACTCCTTTGTGACTCTAAATACAAGGATCATAAAGGAAAGCTATAATAAATATGGCTTGGACCCTATGAGATTGAACAATTTTTTGATGATGAAGTTGTAAAACTCATGACTATTGACTCTATTTGATTTTGACTACTTATCAATGTTCATAAGATTAAGATGTATAAGAAATGATTTTCCAATGAAACTCTCACTTGCCAACTTTTTGAATAATAAAATACATCTCTTCTTCATGAAGTAAATCAACTTGTTCCTATAGCTGAAGGGTATTTCTGTCAACCCTTATCTAATATTTTCCAAGAGTAATAAAGATTCTTATAGCCAAGAATAATTAATTCACAATGGCTTAGTTTAGGATAAATAAAATCCTACCTTCTATACTCTTGTGATTCCAGTTTAGCTTAGATGAAAAAAATTAGAAAATTCAATAATAAAAACCTTTAAGCTTTGTTGGTAGATGTTTTCTTAGAAACTCAAGTCACTAGTTGATTGACATTCATTAGAGAGAGAGAGAGAGAAGGCACTACTACATTAGAAATTTTTGTTTTCAGTTGTTTTTTTGTTGTAGATTCATTTCCTTAAAGCAAAAATACATTTTTCTTATTACTATAAGATGATCAAACTTATTGTTGTTGGATAAAACTTGTTATTGTGGGATAACACTTATTGCTACAAGATAAAACTTACTGCTATAGGAAACATATCTTTGTACAGGTTATATTCTTATCATTCCATCCTACATCAAGAATTTTCTCCTACTTAAATGATAGCATATGCCATGACCGCCACTTTAAATCATCATTTGTGCATTTATGAAAGGTATTTCTATAATTAACATAGTAATTATTCTATATTTTTTCATGTCATACATTTTAATTATTATTAAGATGATGGTATCTAATGCTATTAATATGTTGCCATATCTTCTCCTTATCATGCTAGCTCACCATATCATCCTCCTTCATTGATTGATGTGACCTATGATGTGTTATTACCACCACCCTTAACTATTACCATGAGCTATTTTTCACATGTCAATTTCATCCTTTGAGGATAAGTGATAGTTTGAGTTAGGGGGAGAGATTTTCCATAATTCATATAGATTATTTTGCTCCCAAAGACAAAAATGCAAATAGTTCACCTAAACCACATAAATCTTACTACAAGAACACAACTTGTAACTCAAATTTCATATCACAATATGGGATGGGACTTGCTTAAACATGAACCACTTGACATCTTGGTCTTATTAGAGAATGTAGGATGGGCATAGTATTTTGAGAAAACACAAGCCCTAGATGAAGGAATTGTAGAGGAATTTGTTGATACATTACATAATAACTTAGCAATAGTAAAGGTAATGATTATAAAGATGAAAAATAATATCATTATCAAAGTAATGAAGTTTACAAAAGTAGGGGGCATGGTAAGACAAATTTGATGCCAAAATAAAGAGGTGATAATTCATCAAAGGAAATGAAAAACTAGAAACTTCAAATCAAGGTGCTTCATGGTTATCTCTACTGATATGATGGGTTAAAGCTAATAAGTTTATCTCCAGATATTTAATTTGTGATGGGAGGTATTCCATGCTACATGGCCTACACTTAAATTTCATGAATCATTTGTGACATGGGATAGAGATAAACATTCCCAACTTCTTGCTCCACATGATCACAAAAATATCAGAGGCATTTCAAAAAGGTAATTCTAAATCTCTTTCCCATCACTGCTTAATTTGGTTGATTATTCAAGACTATTTACAAAGAACTAGACCAAACATTAGTTGAGAAAAATTTCTCCAAGTACTAAGAAATTTAGAAAGTGAGAGAGAAGGAAATGAAATAAAAGAGGAAATAGAGGTAGAATCCCTTCCTACAACAACATAAGAACCTAGAGTAGAAAACCTTCCTATAGCTCTATAATAACCTACATAAGGATACATTCCTATAACAACACAAGAACCTATAGAAAGGGCTAAAGAAAGGACTTCCATATGTAAGTAGTCCAGAGGGAAAAGGAAGAAACTCATTATCTAGCTTGATTCACAGGAGTCTAAGGAGGAACTTCCACCTCCTAGAAAAGGCCAAGGTAACCTCTACTCCTCATAGATCCCAAAAATTAAGAATTAAAATGATAAATAAACCTTATTATATTATTGAAACTAATGAATAATCTTAATAACAATAGACTACTAGCAATTATGAATCCCTAGAGGTTGAAACAAATAAGGGAGAATGTTATTTAGAATACAATAAAAAGGTAGAACAAGTAGAGTATAGTTTTTAAAAGTTGTATGAGGAACCAATGAAAGAATAATTGGAAAAATTGGATCAACATACTATGCAAATGGATTTTACCATTCTTGATCAATCCCTATAAAAAATTGAGAGGCTAAGAAAGAAGAGATAGGATCAGCCTGGAAGAGGAGTAGATGCACTTGTTGTAGTAGCTTCTCAATAGCAGCGCTCTGCTAAATACTATCCTGTAGTCATTATTTCATAGCTATTTATAAAGGTAAATGAATAAGAAAAACCTATAACTTCCTAAGAAGTTAGGTATCATTCCTCATTTTTAATATCTTTTAAATTGATGAATTGGATGGATAGTCGGTCTAAAATTCTAAAGGAATTGAGAAAAGAAAAGAAATTGGAAGAAGAGAATAAGTTGAAGGAAGAAAGAATATCCAAAATAAAGAAAAAAATTAAGGATATGGTTGGTCTTACACAAAATATTCTTGATTGTAGGCCTTCTACAAGAGTTTATCTAGTCTACCTTGAAGAGCAATGACATAAGTTCAAATTTATGATAATTTATTTTGATATGCCTCATGAAGTCATTGATCCCATTTCCTTATTTTTTATCTATAAATAAAGTTCACATGAAGAACAAAAATAATTATGTGAGTTATACTTTCACAATTATGTTGTTCCTTGTGACAGAGAGTGGAACGCTAATCTATATGTTGGGGATGTCCAACTAAATGCATTTTCATCATATTTTTTGAATGAGAAATGAAGAGGAAGAGTAGTAGAATAATACATGAAAAAATAAAATGAAAGACAATTTCTTATCAAGAGAGAATCAATGGCACTTGATGTTATATTGTCTAAATGGGATAATATCATGTAAAAGAAACAAGTTAAACCCTAGTTTGTGAAGAATTGTGATGAAGCCCAATATTTTTATTTATTATTAAGAACTTATACTATTCCTAAAAACAAAGAATCATGTAATTAATGATGGAATGATCTCACTCCTATACTAAAAAAGAGAGATCCATATTCCCATTTTAACTTAAATGCAACATTTAATAGGATCATAAAATATAGTTTGCCTAAAAGAGAAATGGGATCTCAGTTACTAAGCCTAAAGTTGTAGCCACCTCTATTCTAGTATCCTATTCCAAATTGGTAGGATAATTCTCTAATAGATTAATCTTGATAATTAAAAATCTAGAAACTATTTGAACAAAGGTGCATATTCTATGATCACCTTACTAATGGTGCTATAGATTCTAGGATTTTAGATTTCTTTTTAAAATTGGAATGTACAAGTTTGTTGCTCAAGGTTGAGAAAGATCATAAATTTGGGGGTGTGATGAGCCCCATAAATTTATTATTATTTTGTCCAACTATTTTACCCATCATGCTTGTTAACCATGCTTTTGAACACTTTTCCATACAATTTATTTCCCTCATAAGCCATATAACATTATGTTTATATACTATTTTAATAGTTAGAATTATGTATTAAAATTAAATATATGATGGTTATATTTTTCTTTAGGATGTTTTTTATATAATATGTTTTAAGGATGTTTTATATAAATAGGTATATAACACATAACATCTTGTAGCAAAGGAATCTCATTACACAAACCATCTTGCAGCCACTACATGACCAAAGCTGCAAATGAATAGATTTTAATTTCTTTTTCAACTAACTCATAGAAACAACCATAACCTCCATATAGCCTAATAAGGAAGTAGTTAAAGGCTGAAATATTTTTGTTTGTCCTACAATAATGTCACAAAATTCATATGGACACATCTTTTGCAAAGGAGCTAATTTCAGTTATCCTAAGTTGAATGTATCTTAGATTAGAATATATATTGTTTTGTATAAAAAAATCTCTTCTACAGTATATATATGTAGTAGCAGAGTTGACATATAGTAAATTTTGATTAGAGATTATCATAAGTGCATTTTGTGAATCAATTGTTATTTTAATTTCTTATAATAATTCATTGCTACATTTTTTATTAATATGAACAAGCATTTTCTAGTTCAATTAGGTGTTATGAGAGGAAGGATTAAAGCTGGAGTTGGAAGGAGGAAGGGCCCCCTTCAGAAACCTAAAAAAACAATCCAACCCATTTTGATAGCTAAGCATGTTATTTGATTTCTTTATGCATAGTGTGTCTCATTTTTGAATTGTGTGATTTACATTCTTGCTTAGATTTGTTTAAGGAAGCTTTCAATGCATAAGCATTTATTTCACAAGTATTTTTTGTGTGTTTAATTTATAGCATTTTATTTATTGTATGAATTCACATCTTATATAAAAATTATCAAAAGGTCAAATTATAAGATTGAGAGTGCACATATAGTGACATCATCTTATCAAGTCTACATCCTTGGGTTGACATTTAAATGAGGTAGAAGGTACAGGTCCATGGTAACTCTCCTTTTTCATTTTTTATCAAGAGAAGTATATCTAATTTTGAACCAACTATTAGTAAGATGTGTTTTATATGTCCTAAAGGGTTCACCCATGTGATTTAATCATATGGATATGTGAAATACTTGAGTGTTTTATTTAGAAGTTTGAGACTATATTTTCTATGTATGAATGCATAAAGAGTGAGGAGACCCAATTAGTAGGTTCAAGTGTTGAGTTTGTGTTCCAAGTGGCATGGACCCATATGAGAGTGAGCAAGGTTATATTTTAGATAGGTTTGATGTGTTCAAATCATTGGTAAAAGATGAAGGTGATCCAAGTAGTCTCAAATGTAACATGTGAGTATGAAATCCTAATTATTTTAGGTCTCACCAAGACCTAATGGTGGTTTGGGAGTAGTGATGTAATGATTAACCTATGAAGAGTATGGTTATCACATGTAATGTGTGTATGGATATATGTTATGTGTGTTTTAAGTATGTAAAGCATCTTGACCAACCAAGATGGGTTAAAGGAAGAGAGTGGTGTAACTACAAGGTCTAATTGGACTAATCATGCTACTTATGAATGTGTGGATTCAAGCAAAGGAGAGAACCTTTGAAGGAGAAGGTACAAGTCAATTAGGACCATTAGAGTTTGAAAATGATTAGACATTTTTATTTGATCAAGTTGATGTAGGAGGGCACACAAGTCATGGACCTAATGAGCCTAGAAGAGGTAGTTTGAGAAAATTATTCATAGAGGCAACATGATAGATATTAGAGATGAAGAGTGTAGACAAAGGTGATCATCATCAATTGAAGAGTAGCAATAGGTGTTTAAGGTGATATGTTTAGGTAGCTGATTGGGTGCTTGGTTTCTTAGGGGGTTGGATCTTCCTTGCAAGGTAAAGCTTGATAAAGGTATAGTTGTTGTGGGTGCTCAATTAGACAAGGGAAATATCTCCTTGTGGGATTGTTGTCTCACTAAACTAAGGGATGGGTGTTATTTGATTAGCTGGTACTGGTATAAATTTTAGATCTTATTTTATAGGACTGTAGTCTATCTTGCAAAGTTTAGTGGGTTTTATCCCCCAAGAGGGTTTCTCATATATATGTTATGTTCATGTGATGTATGCTCTTATGTATGCTTTGGATGTATATGATTTCATGATTATGTTGCTTGATCAAGTTGATGTATGTTGAATAGTTAAGAGTTGAGAATTGAATTGGATTATCTTGCATCATTGATTCACCCCCTTATTAGTGATTGTACCTCTAATAGGTGGGTTGAAATTTTACTTTGGGCATAACGATATGATATGGTGAGCTCAGGATTCTAAGAGAAAGACCATGAAGAGTAGAATTCTCTTCAGAGAGATTCATTCAGGAAGATTTGTCCAAAATTTGTTGAAGGAAAAGTTCCTAAATGAAAGGATTTGAATGAAAGGTACTGAAGGAATAATTGCCAAAAACCAAGTATTCTTTAAGGAAATTATTGTTCAGGAGTAAGTTTCCACAAAAAAAGTTCCCAAACAAAAACCTTTCAAATGAAATATAATGAAGGGGAAGTTCCCAAAGACCAAAACCTTTGAGATACCAAATTTTTTGAAGTAATGTTGCTGAAGGAAGTAGTGAATAAAATAATCCAAATAAAAGTTGTTGATTAAAAGGTTACTGACCAAAAAAAAATTTGACATAAAGTCCTAGACCTAATAGTTTTCAACTAAAAAATTTATGAGGACCAAAATACCGAAGGTTGAAAATTTCCAAAATGCCAAATAAAAGAATCTGAATAAGCAATTCTAAATAAAAGAACCCAAACAAGCAACTTCAAATAAAAGAACCCAAATAAGTAAACCTGTATGCTTGACATACACATAATTATTATAAAATATCCACTAATAGATTAGTTTTAATAAGCCTTTTAAATGGAAAATAGGTGCACCAAATATGATTCAATGTCTAGAACATCAAATTTCTCCATGTAATAATAAGAATTGGCCCAAACACACACACACACACATATAGCCCAAATAATAACTAATTCCTCTAAAAAACAAAGGGGGTCCCAACTTTTCACAAAAAATCTAAGGTGGGTTATGTTGAATACAACAATTTGGTCAAAAATGGTTGGCTAAACCAACATAGACAAATTTGGCTCTTGGTCAAATATTATTAGTAGAATTTGAGATAAATACATTTGGTGGTGGTTCCTTCAACCCTAATAATAGTTATTCTACACTTGGAAGAATCACCTACTACATTTGGAAGAAATATAACTTTGGTAAACCTTTAAACTTAATGGTAGTTATACTAAATTTGGTGCACCATTTTGAAAAATCATACTCTTCCCCATTTTAATTAGTAATTTTGCAGTTCAACTTCACTAGTGAATATCTTTCACTCCCAACATCTGATTTATAATCATATTTTTTTAAAATTAGTTGGTTTTCCATACTCTATGTGGTGGTGAAGGTAGTTTATACTCTTGATGTGTGGTTTTTAGAAACAAATCAATTTTTCATAGGTATTTTGAAAATGTTGTTATTTTTAGACCATCCAAGACTTCATTTAGGTTCATCTAGAATTTATTTTAGTAAAAAAAATTAAAGTGTATGATTTATCATGTACATTGCAATGGTCCTCTAAGTTTTTATCAATGTAATAAATAATTTTATCTTTTATATCATCACTTTCTTTTGAAAATTATAACACATTGAAATCACAACCACTTTATTGTTTGTGTATGTGGACATTGTAACTTCACTACGTATAAAGTGATAAAATCATTTTTTATTGTGGGGGTTTCTTCATTGAATCTTTTTGGGGAGGTTGTATTAAGATAATGTGACCAATTCTTTGTGTTATTTCTTGTGCACTTGTATCTTTGTAATGGGTAATCACACATTTCCTCTATTAAATCATATAACTACAAAACATGGAAAATTCATGTATGGAGTACATTAATGGGTGAAGTCTACATTCACTACAATGAGGAAACAATTCCCAAACCCATGGATGCTAAGGAAAATACATCATGGATAATTAATAAAAATCAAAAACTTTAATATATATGTACATTTATTTCTCTTGACCTTATTTTTCACATTGATTAATTTAAAACACTTACAAAGTATTGGGAACTAATTAAGAAATTTTATGGTCAAACTGATGAGGTTAGGGGATATCCACTTGATAATGAACTCACTAACCTAGATATTTTTACTTTTAAAAATATCCAAGATTATGTAAATAAATTAATTTAACTTAGAGTATAAATAAATGAATGTGGTATTGAGAATAGGGATGCATAGTTAATATTAAATGTGCTATGAAAACTACCTTTTGAATTTCTAGTGTTTATTTCCAACATTTAGAGTCATCAATTGACTATGGTAAATGCCTATGCTATGACTTGATTTGATTGATTTTCATAAATTTTAATCCTTTAGTAGGCCAATTTTATCACTATGGGACTTATTGATACATATAAATCATAAGCCTTGGTGATAAATCATCTTCAACGTTCAAAAGGTTCTATTTAGCATAAGTAAGCAATGCACAAGTCATGGATATATCTTACATAATCATTACTTATTGAACCAATATATTCTAATTCCTCTTCAAGAAAATGGATGTCAAAATAAAAAATAGTGATCAAATTGTATTAATACTAAAATAAATTTGGTCATGATGAGCATCAGTGTCATGATAAGAAAAATGATGAGCCAAAACATCTCAAAATAAATCACATCAATTTTCTATCATACCACACAAAGTAATCATATCCCTCTACTTATTCAAAATATAATAAAGGGAAATGATAGGTAATTTTCATAGTGAGAATATCTTCACAATAATGGATAATTAACTCTAGGTCTACACATCATATGGTTCCTAATCGGGGATAGTCTTTTTCTTTGAAATTTATTTTTGCCTCACATTCTTTATATGATGAAACAAAATTAGATGTTATTTTAAAATAAATGGTTTAGATACATAAAGGAACATTTGAGAATGTTCTATATGTTCTTAACTTATGTGTTAACTTTATTTTAGTCTACCAAATCACTCATCTTGGGAATGAAAAGAAAGTTGAGTTTCCCCTGTTTCATTATAAATTAGAGATCTTGAGTGTGATGCTTTAGTTGTAGTGGGAAGATCTAATAATTAGTATCTATTATACTCATTCTCCCATTTGTGCATCATTTTCCTTATGTTACCTTAATAATTGATATAGATTTAGTGAGTAAATTATGGCATGACTAGTTTGGTCATCTCAACTACCACTATCTTCAACAACTCATCTCACAAGATATGGTCACAATACTCCATCCTATGTAGATTTACATTGGTCTATGTTCAAGTTTTATAATCAACAAGCATATAGATAAGAATTTATAAAAAGGGACATCTTGGTAGTCTTCACAAGTCCCTGAACTGGTTCAAAGTGATGTGATGGGTCCCTTTCCTATATTATCATTTAGTAAAACCCATTATGTCCCCACCTTCATTTATTACTCTTCTTATTCCAATTAGGTGTAATTTCCTCATCATAAGGATGAAATATTTGAGTGGTTTCAAGACTTCAAAGATCATGTTGAGAAGCAGTCTAGGAAACCTATCTAAATTATTTACAAATATAATGTTCAAGAATATGTTAATCATCACCTTGATCAATTATGAAAAATTAAATGGATTGATCTTAATTATTATTTTATATGCACACCACATCATAATGATGTTGTTGAGTAGAATAATAGGAGCCTAAAGGATATGTAAAATTATATGATCCAAACTCGTTCTCTTGGTATATAATCTTGGATTGTAATTATTAACTATGCTACTCACTTTCAAAACCATGTTCCCCACAAGGCCTTGAAAGGAATGACTCATTTTAAATTTTTGTGCAGTTGGAAAACTATTGTGTGGAATTTTATAATTTAGCTCCATTACATTAGCATGCATTCATTTTGATAAATATAAGGCTTTGTAACCATAGAGTCAATAATGACTTTTTGTTGGATATCTAGATAGTTTTAAGGGATATCAATTCCTTGATCTACAGATGAAAGATATTTTAATTGAGATGAGTGTATATTTCAAGGAAACATTTCCTCCTTTAAGATCTCATAATTTATCTCCTCCATCCATAGTGGACTCAAATGATAGTGACTCAATCGATTCTCTTTGCCCCCACATCCACAAGGGTATTTACTGGTTATAGACTCTACTTCTTGAAACCCATTTTCATCATCATCTCTATGGGTTTGACATACTCTTTATTTAGTAAACCATTTTGTCAAGGATCCTTCAGACACTCTAATGACTCAACCACAACATCACCATCTTATAAATGTCCACATTTCCATTTTTTCCAACCTATAATATTTTGTGAAGCATTTGTTCTTATTGAGTTGGATTCATCAATGAAGGAAGAGTATAATTCATTGATGAGGAACCACACTTCGGATTTAGTCCCCCTTATCAAGGAAGGAAAAAAATTTGTTGTCATTGCATCTATTGAACCAAATATGAATTAGATGGAATAGTTGATAATTTTAAATCATGGATTGTTTCCAAAGGGTTCTCATAGATTCCTAATTTTGAATACATTGAGAGTTTTTATCTTGTTTCTAAGATGACTTTCATTAACTTAAGTCTTGTTATTGTTGTATCTCATGGTTGGTTTATACATCATATAGATCTAAAGAGTGAATTTATTCATGGGGATATTCATAGAAAGAAAATACAAGGGTTAAGTAAGGACTCTTCCTTAATTCCCAGATTATGAAAGTCTCTATATGGTCTTAAATAGGTCCTTCAAACTTGGTATGCCAAGATGGATTTGTTTCATCTCTTAGTAAAATTATCACACTTCCACTTAGATCCTAATGCCTACATATTATTATAGTATGACTAAGAGGATCCTCCTGCAACAAGTCAATAAAAATGCATGAAATAATAGAATTATAAAATTAGTAGAAGTACTAAATTTATTATATTGATCACAAACCACTTTGAGGGGGAATCCTCCTTTGAGTAAGATCAATATAAATAATTCATGGATACCTTCATTGGCCTCAACACTTACTTATATACTAATTATAATCTAAGTAACTACTACTTCCCATGAATGGAGGATAAAACAAAATGATCATAGGACAATTTATAAAGTATATACATCCATAGTAGCTACTAAAATAACAAATTAAAGAGAAGTTATATCATGGGTTCATAACATTCCCTCCCTCTTATAAAAAACTTTGCCCTCGAAGATTTAGATGTGGGAATTGGTGTTAAATCTAAAATAGCGGTTCCCATGTTGCATCCTTTGGTTGCATTCCATACCACTAAATGAAAACCTCAATGATGGAATGGGAACAAAGTTAGCATATGCACCTATCTAGGATTACCTCCAACTCAATAATAATGGAGCATTCATTATCAAGTTTAGGTAAAATAGTCTGCACTCTAGTGTTTATGCCAAGAACTTTCTTCAGATAAAAGACATGAAATACTGGGTAAAATCGAGAAGAAGGTGGGAGCTCCAACTTATAAGAAAACAACCCAATATTCTAAAGAACCTTATAGGGAACATAGAAATTGGGAGCTATTTTATGGTGCCCTTTTATTTTTAGGTAGAATTGCTTGTAGGGATATAGGTGAAGAAAAACCATATCACCTACTTGAAAAGTGCACTTAGAACAATGCTAATCTATCTATTATTTCATTTGATTTTGTACCATATGAATATTTTCCCATAGGGTACTAAGGATTTGATCCCAAATTCAAAGAATCATGTTGACTACTTGAATTGATGAACTATTAATAGTGTATAAAATGAACATTGGTGGTGTTTGACCATAGACTACTTCATATGGAGTCATTTTTTTTGAAGTGTGGTAGGATGTATTGTACCACCATTCAACAAGAGGGAGTTGCTTTACCCACTGATGTTATTGTTCTAAAGTGAATCAATGAAGGAAAGTTTCCAAGCATTTTTGTCAATTTTATTCTGGTCATCCATTTATGGAAGATACCCCAAAATCATCTTCAGTTGGGTCTGGTACATTGAAATAGTTTTGTCCAAAAATGGTTTTTGAAGGTTACATCATCATCTGAGATAATGGATGAAGGAATGACATGAAGATATAAAATATGGTCTAGAAAAATTTGTGTGACTATGGAGATGACATAGGGATGGCTAAGGGAACAAAAATGATTAGATTTAGAGAGGTGATCAACCACAACCAAGATCACCATTTTCCCTCTAGATTTAGGGAGCCCCTTAATGAAATCCATAGAAATATCTGTCTAAATCTTGGTAAGGATGAGAAATTCTTCAAGCAAGCTAGGGATGAGTGTTGTTTCACCCTTGTTATATTGGTAGGTATCATGTTTAACCACCATCTATTGAATTGCCTTTTGCATTCCCTTTCAAAGGAAGTTGCATTATGTTCATTCATAAGTTTTGACAAACCCTAAGTGCCCTATGGATGGAGAAACATGGAGTTCATAAAATATAACTTGATAAATATGTGTGCTCTAGGGAAGCACCAGATGACCCTTATATTGTAAAGAAGCACCATTCTAAGAATAATGTAGTATAGTCAAGGGGTTAGTGTCTAATTGTCAAATGATTTGAGATAATGAGGATTCATTGGCATACCCCTATTGTACAATGTCCAACCAATTTGGAATATGTCTAGAAATAGATAAAAGGGAAGCTTGATCTGCAAATGTGTGAGAGAGCATCAACCATAATACTATCCTTACCCTTCTTGTAAGTTATCTCATAATCATAACCCATGAGTTTGCTGACCCATTTCTATTATGATGGGGTAGAGACCCATTGGTCTAGAAAATATTTTAGACTTTAGTGATCAATTTTGATGCAAAACTTATTTCCTAGTAGGTATGGCCACCACTTTTGTACTACATGTAAAATGGACATTATTTCCTTCTCATAACTAGAGAGCACTAAATTCTTGCTCAAAAGGGATTTGCTAGTGAATGCAATGGGGCATCTTTCTTAGAGGAGAATAACATCAAGTCCATTTCCATAAGCATCACTCTCGATAGTGAAGGTCTCAAAAAAATTTGGCATAGCTAGAATAGTGTAGTACACATAGCTTGTTTCAATTCTTTAAATTCACACTCAATAGCTTGTGTCTAAGTAAAAGTATCTTTTTTCAACATAGCTATCAATAGAACTACAATATTCTTGTAATCCTTGAAAAAATTGTGATAGTATCTAGTTAGCCCCAAAAAACCATGAAGGCTCTTGAGTATCTAAAGATGCAACCAATTTGTCATGGCAACTAATTTTTAGGATCCACTCAAACCCCTTGGGCTGAAACAATATGCCTAAGATACTCCACTTTATCTTGGACAAAAGTACATTTGGACTATTTTTCACAAATATTATGGTAAAAAAGAAGTTATAGTGTGAGCTCCAAATGTTGGAGATGCTTAGACCATGTTCTATTATAGATGTGGATATCATGGAAGAAGACCAGAATGAATTTCCACAGGTATGGATAGAATATTTTATTCATTAATTTTTAGAATGTTGAAGGAGCATTAGTGAGGCCAAAAGGCATGATCAAGAACTCATATTGGCCATCATGCATGCTAAAATTTGTCTTAGGGATATCATCCTCATGAATCTAGATCTGGTGATATCCAGAGTGAAGATCCAACTTAGAGAAAAAATGAGCACCATAAAGCTCATCAATAATAGGGATTGAGAACTTATCCTTGATTGTGAGGTGATTAAGTGCAAAAAAAACAATGCAAAGGCACTATGACCCATATTTTTTTTGGATAAGGAGAACTGGGGAAGAATATGGGCTGGTATTGGGGCATATAATGCCTTGCTTTAGTAAGTCTTGAATGAGCATCTTGATCTCAATATTTTGCTGAAATGGGTAGTGATAAGGGTTGATGTTGGAAGGAATACTTTTAGGAAGGAGCTAAATATAATGGTCCTTTGACCATGAAGGTGGAAATCCTATTGGTTCGATAAATACAAGTGCATACCTTTGTAGAATGCTTTGTAGGTAAAAAGGAGTAGTGAAGACTGTTAAGGGTTACATTTGAATGGAATGGAGCTAGGAAATGATGCCATGTGAATTATTATTTAGAAGCTTTTATATGTGATGTGAACTTATGATGCTAAGAGAACCTAGTTGTAATCCTTTCAATGTGTATTTTTGCCCATTATCTAAAAACTACATCTAAATTTTAGTAAAATCCCATAAGATGACTAGTAGAATTTGGAAAACAAATGACTACATGACTAAAAATTTTAGTCAAAATAACTAAAAATGTCTAAATTTTACTAATTTTTTGTAACTTAGCTATACATGAGTAAATAAATGACTATTTTTGTCATCGACTAAAAAATTATTTAGTCATACAAATAAAAATGAATAAATAGTTACACAAATACAAATTAGATGAAATTTAAAAAAATATTTCTAGCAAGAGTGTATTGTGTACGATTCATTATTCGTATAATATTTATTCATTTCATTAATTGGTAATTATCTAGACACTGAGGCATTTTGGGTTATAGTAACTACTTGCATGGGTGATAAAGATTATTTGGAGAGGACCTAGAGACTTCTAAAAAGGTGGGCAAGGAATTTGGAGTTTACTAAAAATAATTTGAAGTCAAAAATCTCCTTTGTATTAAAATCAAATTTGGGGACACCCTCTATAGTGAATTTAGAGGTAATTCAAAACCCTCATTATATTAAACACAAAATATATAGCTTTTTGATTGGTAACTTATAGTAGTTACATAGGCAATTGAGTACAAGAACCATACAAGCAGTTTAAGGTTTAAGGGACTATTTTTCATTAGTTTCCTCTATTCATTTTGAAGCATATGGGAATTTAAATTGTAACTCAAGTGAAACAACACCTTCTTATATTCATTGGAATAATTTCATATCCATAAAGTGCATAGAAAAAACTACAAAATTGGCACTGGGGCTTTTGTTTATGCATTCAACCTAAATGCCATTTCGTAATGCCTCCATAAAATTTTGTTGAACCAACTCTAGTTCATCATGCTCAACATGAAGACACCCAATGTTGTTTAACAATTCAATGGGGACTTCTTCTCTTCTCTTCTTTGGAAGAGACTTTGTTGTCTTACGAGAATATAAGGCTACATTGGGATCTAATGATATTAACAACTCACCCATATTGATATATGCATGTGCATCACATGGATCTATGTGAGTTAAATTTCTTAAAATTTATAAATCCTTCTATGCCTACCCTTACTAAGCATATATATGGCCTAAAACTTTTAATCTCTCATAGTTATTAGGGTGGACCTCTAGAACCTTTTCAAAATTTGAGAGAGAACTCTTTAGATCTCCCAGCTTCAATTAAACCTATCCACAAAATCATGTGGCATCTAGATTTCCTTGATTGATTCCATGTAGTAGCTATTAGTGGTGTCATAATCACCTTTACTATGATAAGATCATTCAAGATTATAATATGAATGAGATTTCATTAGAGGGTGGTTAGTTGAAACAAGAGTTATCTCAGTCAACTATTCCACAAGAAAATGTTTCCCTATGAAGAAAAAATGGCTTGATAAATGATATAATTATATTGCATAGTATGAGTATAATTCAAAGGCTCTACACATCTTTTCCATTCCTTTATGAACACTACCTTTTTTATTAACTATGAGAATCCTATAAGTAAAAATTGCACAAAATTGACCACAAAGATTTATGTAGAGGCAAAATATCATTTCCTAATGCCTCCATAAAGGTTTGTTGAGCCAAATCTAGTTCATCATGCTTAAAATTAAGAACCCTGATGTTATTTAACAATTCAATGGGTACTTCTTCTTTGATCTTCTTCAGAAGAGAATTTGACATTTTAAGAGAATCTAAGGTTGCACTAGGGTTTGATGATATTAATAACTCACCCATATTGATAAATGCATGGGCATCACATGGATCTATATGAGTTGCCTTTCTTAAAATTTCCAAAGCCTTCTGTTGGTTCTCAAATTTTAAATATGCAAAACCTTAAAAGGATGCCAAGCTTTATGATTATTTTATGCAACTAATTTGGCTAATTAATAGAATAGAACCCAAGTGGTTAGGATTATCTACAATTTAGGCTCTACTTTGCCCATGTGGGTGTTACCTTATATTCACTAATGATTAATTACTCCTCAAATTTATTGGTAACTTTATAGTAGATTAAGGGATTTATGTAATTTTGTCAGTTGAATCATCCAATTTACCCTAATCAAAAATAGAATATGATTAGAATTAGTTTTTTAATTTTATATTAGACTATTACTCCTACTCCTACACAACAAAAAATTTAAATTAGAATTTTTAAACATGATACGAGGAAATGATTCTAGAAAAGAATTAATCGGTGTCTTTCTCAATAATTGGGTAATGGAGTCTATTCATAGAAAGATTTATGTTTTCTATCTAGCCACAACTCGAATTACTTGGCATGGGATTATCTATGACTGACATAGACATGCAAGATTATTATTACCTATGTCTTTTTAATTATCCAAATTTAATCCTCCAAGTTGCAATGATCTATTCAATAGAATTTAATCCCTACTTGAGGAAACCCAATTAGATAAACCACCTAAAAACAAAAAATGTGTTTTGAAGAACTAAACATATACTTGATATCTTAATTCAAATAACAAGGAGAAATAAAAATGGAGACATCTAGATAAAGTATAGCGTGAATATTCAACAAGCAATTGATAACTAGATATATGGCACTAGAGAAATGTGGTTTGCTTTTATTGATATATCTTTGAAGAGAAGGCCTTACAATGTCTT
This sequence comes from Torreya grandis, assembly GCA_037957365.1. Lineage (NCBI taxonomy): Eukaryota > Viridiplantae > Streptophyta > Pinopsida > Cupressales > Taxaceae > Torreya > Torreya grandis. The sequence goes on from JARHVA010002369.1 coordinate 2,359,421, forward strand.
TTTCTAAAATCAAATTCCCAGAGAGCTTTTCCAAGGTCTTGGTTTCCTTATTATAGGGGTGAAGGAAGCTACAAGATTCAGACCTTTCACATTCCAAAAAATGATTTTTCATATACCCACCCCTTAATATGACCTATTACAACATATATTTTTTGACAAGTCTTAAGAAGACTACCAAATATATTTTGATTACATATTGGAAAGCATAAAAATAATAAAAAGATAAAACAAGAGGACATCCAATATTTATTACTGCCATGTTGATGCTCATTGCTCCTCTACATACTTGGCTTGCTTATTCTTTTGTTGTTAAATATTTATTCTCCCATCAGTACACTATGAAATCATTAGGCCACTTACATTCTTGGATCTGGAGTAGGTTGGCCTAGTGATCTTTCCATATTTTGTCTAGTATCACTTTGACATCAATGATGAACTTTACATATCTAGCATCCAAAGCAATTAATCTATCCAAAATGACATTAAAATTGAGAATATTTATGTTTTGATATTTTTTCAATAAATCAATGACTTGAGAAACTATTTGACCATATTCACTTTTCCATGCATCAAAACCTTTGATCTTTTTATCCTTTATCAAAATGGAAGGAATAAATTAGTATTTGAAGGTATCAAAAGAATCAATCTTTGCCTACATTTTTTGGCTCTCACCATTCACCTACTAAAATTCATCCAAGATCATTTTCACTATCTTATCAGTTGGCTTGAGTGAGCTTGGAGCACCTAGATCTCTTTGTAGAACTTTGCACAAGGTTAGCAATGTATGGTGTGCATGTTACCATTTCTTATTTATTGGATCCAACATAAAAATATTGACCTTAAATTGATCAATGGCCTAGGACAAGAATAACATTCATGCACATCTCCCAACTTGTCAATAACCAATTTTACTCTATATTACAAAATCTTCTCAAACACCTCAAGGATTTTTAATTAGGCCTCATCCTTTGTCTTCTCATTTTGCTTTTTCAAATCTTCAATTTTTTTCTCCAAATTCAACTTCATTGCATTCAAATAATCAACTAGGATTATATTATCACTGGTTATTTGTGGCATAGGGGCTTGGTATGACACAATTTCTTGGCTTTGAGAATCTACACCCTTCAACTACTACTTTAGTTTGACATTTTCCAAATATAACCTAATCACTTCATCATTCATTTCAATTTGAGTTTTTTCATAGTCGAGCAATCTTTGCTCCATTTTATTGAGAGAAACTTGTGTGAACATTAAAGAGTGCATAGTAAGGGTGGAAGCTTCAATCATTGATGTATCTTGAAATGTTTTCACCATAGTTGTTCCCCTCAACTCCTAGACTACATCAAGAAATATTGGCTTATTGGTGTTCTTCTGTGTGGCCCATTTTCCTAGAGTCTCTATCTTTGTGTTAAACCCACAAAAAATGATACCATTCTCATAATCAAACTTAGAAACCATCATGGGGTCATCTTGATTTCTCACTTGGTCTAAAAAAAACATTTTCTTCAATTCAAGGCCAAAGATGATCAACATATTACTCTTCAAAACCATTTGTCTAGCCTCATCAGGGATGACATTTATTTCATCAATTTTCTAATCCTTGAAAGTCTATGTCATAATTTGATCATGTTGAGATTCATCAGAACCCATTATGGGGTATTTATTTATACCTTTTCTTCAAATTATTTCATCTTCATTTTGAGCCAAAAATCTTTGAATTATGGGGTATTAATGAAATAATCATCCTCGATGAACCTCATAGAAGCCACAACCCTTCCATCTTCTTATAGTTTAGGCTCACCTTGTGCCTATTCGTCCATTCTTGCTTCTGGTTTGTGTGATTCTATTTCTTAACCAAAATGGGTTGATCAACTTCCTCTTCCTCTCTCATACTCCTCAAAATACTAGCCATCTCCTCAAATTCACCAACTCCTTCAATCATTCCATATGGAACTAGTGGAGAAACATCATCAGTCTTTTGCCTTTTGGTAGGTGATGAATTAGGAACAGCTAGATCTTGTACTAACATTGTATCTAGACTAGGTTTTTGAATCATACCTCCTATTGGCTATTTGATAAGGAGATTTGTAGCCTATGTAGGCTGCTTCTCAGACTTGCCATATATTTTTTGAAAATTGTCAATTATCAAATCTATTTGGTTTAAAGGGTCCTTCTCTTCAACAAAAAATCTTAAAAAAATAGGGTTTTGTTTTCTTTTGTCATCCTCAATCTTCTTTAAAATTTCCCATTTTCTTTTCCTATTATATATCTCTTCAAAAATGACACAATTTTTTATTGCATCCTCATCAAAATTGATTTAATGGGATATCCCCATCTTGGCAAGGATGACTTGTCTAACAAAGTTCATGTGACTCTCTAGATCACAAACCCTTTATGTCCTTGATTTCAAAGAATATTTATCCTAAAAATAGGCTTGAAACTCCTCCAAGGTATCTATACTAATGTACCATTCACCAAAATTTGGAAGAAATGTGTCCTTTTGTTTTTCATCACATCTTTCTCCATCCTAAGCATCTACCACATGAATTCAAGAAAAGAAATTATTTTTGGCACAAATTTTGGCAACACGTGGGGTGGATAAGTACACCCATATACTTTGATTATAGGATAGTCAAGCAAAAAATACCAATTAGCAAAGTTATGTTTGTGACCCTATTATGGCCTATGAACAAGAGGCCTCAACATTTCTCTGACCTCTTTGGTTAATCTAAGAAAAAGGCTACCAAGGGAATTCATTATTATGATTGAGAAATTATCATGGAACACAACATAGTTACAGTTCTGATAATGAGTGTCCCATTGGAAACACTATTAATATGTAGGCAATCTCTATCCCTTTTGATCAATCATGCTCAAGTTCATCATGCTAGACCAATTCCTTCAATTTTGATAAAAAATTAAATGACACAATAAAGAATAATATTTGAAATCTATAGATTTCTTTTTCTCCCTTATTTACAAAAAACCATCGTGTAATTTTCTCTTAATAAATGATGAAAAATCATACTCAACATTAACCTATGGGTTTTATATTTTCATGGCCATCATCATGCGAAATGGAATTCTATCTTGGGCCTCAATTCCTAGAACTTGACATAAAGAAAAATATGTCATTTTTAAATACACAACAAAGTCATCAACTGGAAAAGGCTCAACTGTAGTGGTTGGGATTGAAATCCTTCTATTGTTGGTTCCTTTCCTCATGTACATGGGAAATTCATCCTTCATATGTGTATTTATTAGACTGGTATATTATTATTCACTCTTCTTCAAGTCAAATTTTTTGAGGGCTTGCTTGTTGATCATGAAGCAATCAATGATTGCATTTCTATCCACAACCACTAACGGTGACCCATTTGGAAACTTGATAATTTTGGTGATTAGATGATAGTATTATGCCAATATATTGATCAAATCCACATCAATGAATACATTTACAATCATAATCTTAGCCAAATTCAAACTCCATGGGTTTTCAACTGGTCCTTATCCATCTCACTTTTCACAAAAATACCCAAAAAGGTTTTATCCTGAGATAGGGATCTAGCATCCTAACACCCCTCTACTACATCCTTGAATAGTTTCTTATACCCTTTGTCAACTAAATTTGGAAAAAATTCTAATAATTATTGTTGAAGGGACTGATTCTTATGAATAGAGGGTTTAATGCTTTTATTTTTAGACTCAGATTTCTTAGGTGTCATAGTTTGGTGCTTTTATGAACTAGGGTTTTGATAGTCACTTGCTCTACCAAACCAATTGAAAACAAAGAACAAACTAAATACCAACTTTTATGAAGAGAGTGATGAGGAAAACTTACTCAATTTGAATATGGTTAAAGTACATACATAGATCTTAATTCACCATCTACAATCACCACTAAATTTTCTTGAATAATGAAATATAAATAAATTCCAAATTTTATTATGCTACGGAGCTAGTCATTTTGCCATTACTCTAGTTCATGCCATGAAATTGACAAATATTAGCATTCAAGTCTTTCAAACATAGACCATTGATTTGGTCCAATCTAATGGCTAGGTGGTCACTTCAATCATAGGCATCAATGATAACTACTATGAGGTGGTGATATAGTCATTTCAACATTTAATACTTTACCACATCACTATAAGACCTCTTTAGATCTATCGTGGGACTATGGGAGCTTTTGGATAGCTATACCACATATTTCACCACTTAATACCACCCCACAAACCTTGATACATATCATCACAAGATAGTGGGATACATGTTACCCCTTATACCTCATACCATGTTACCACCAACCTTTGATCTAACCATCGTAACACTGTGGGATCCTTTGTCACCCCTTCACTATTTATTGTATCACCGCAAGCATTCAATTTGACTATGGTAGGAGCATGGGACATAATTTATATAAATTTTATCACTTATTGCTAGATCTCAAGACCTTCTCTAAAATATTAAAATAGATAGAAATAACATATATTGTATAGAGTGTTACATAAAATTTATGTAAAAATTTTGACCCTAGAAATGTGAAATTAAAGTTATGATTATTGTTGCTCTAACATTTGTATTTGGTAGGATATGGTTTCCATGATCATTTAAAATGATCCTAATAGGGTTCTTGAGTAGATAATTCATTTTTTATGATTCATATGTACCTTCTATAGTTAAATTTTTGATCTAGAGTGTCAAGGAAAATATATGAAAAATTTATAGTGGGGACTCTAGAGAGTTAATATCTCTAACTATGTATATTAGCGTTTGGGTGGTTAATGTCCATTGATTGGCCCTTTAATAGTGAGACACTATGTTATAGAATAATAAAATTGATGAGAATATTAAAATAATAATATATGTGTCTTATATATTACAAATATGTTCAAAGTTAAGTGTGTAATTGATAATGCTTATGTGTGAAATGAGTTACAACACTTATCTATTTATCAGCAACTTTGAATTCAAATTTGATTATTTAAATAGATGAAAAATGATCATAAAAAAGGGTTATGAAATTTTATGATGAGATTATAAGCTATTATACCAAAAACATAAAATAACATAATACATGTTATGAAACTTTAAAAAGGTGGTCTCCACATTTAAAAATCAACCACAATACTAATATGATTCAATTTAAAAAATTAAGTATACATATAGAAATATAAATAAAACTTAGGAAGACATTTTAAAATACCCTAAATTTCCCTCACCCAATCCACCAATACCCAATTAAATATAGTTTCTAAGTTCATTTCATAAAAGTCCAATCAAAGGTCATCCTTCTATCTCATATAAAGTTATAGTAACATTAAGTCGTCTTACCATACATACATCATATTTATTAAAATGACAATATACCCTTACCACCATGCCACCATTTATCTTTTTGCATTCCATGGGGCTGTGGTGAACCTTTACTATTTGCTCTTATCACATCACCACAAGTCAACATTTTGTTTGTTATAGGGTCTTGGTGAAATATTATATGCTACTCAAACTCTTGCCACCAGCCCACCAATTATTTTTGAGATCTCCATGGGGCCATGTTAACTAGTCTTTGTATACCACAACATAGTAAGTGAAGTTCCTACCTATTTTGGTGAAGTGGTAACTATCTTTTCACTTCCTTTGGTTCATGTACACCTGCCAAAGCTATTTGAATGTACTATGGGACTACGATAAGAGATAAAAAAACACATCAATGATCAAAATACAAATGTCTTTCACATAGACATGATATGGGATGATAATTAGGCTAATGAGTTAGTTTCACATCAACCATTTAATTATTGTGATCAATCAGATTATAGGTGGATTATCTAAATAAATACACAACAAAATATTGTCCGTGTACACAAAGAAAACAATCCAATGATTATAACAAAACACTCCAAATGAAACTTAACTCTATGAATGAATTTTAATGCTCACTCTAACACTTAGTTAGATGAGACTAAAGTGGTAAGGCTACTTCTTTACCTTTAACATATTTCTTGTCTACTTGACAATCATTTTTGTTATATTGGTTTGTTTTTCTTTGAGTGCCTTACACTTAAATTCTTTCTATGTTTGGGTTTTTTGGATGGTTATATCTATGTATTACATCCCTATGGTATTCTTTTAGATCCATATGATATTATCCAATTTCCTATTTTTAAATATGAAATTATGATTTTTTCCTAAGAAAAAAAGATCATGTATCAACTAAAAAGTCCAAAAAATATAATTGTATCAAATAAGGTAATCTAATAATAGTAGGCGGTGGAGGAATCTTGAGGGACCACCGAGGTCAAACTTATCTTATATGTTCATTGGATATTAGGAATGATGAAAATAATTGGGTGGACACAACATGACACTCCTAAAGGGGATGTATTTAGTAGTGTTGAAGGAATGGAAAAAGGTAATAATAGAAGTTGATATTAAAATATTAATCAATTCAATATCAAGTGGATAAATAAGTGTATAGATAATAAATGAGATTATAAAATAAATTAAATGTATTTTATAAAATTAAAATAAGCAATCTTTCAACATATCAAAATAAAAGGGAATTGTGTATAAAATTATCATAGGAGTGTGGGACATACTTTACATAACTTTTATCGTTTACCACTAGCCCGTAAGACCTTCTCTGAACTATCATGAGGTTGCAGTATGTGTTATCTATCAGCTTAGCCCTTAAAACCATACCATCATTTATCTTCTTGTCCACCATGGGGCTGTGGTGAACCTTTACTATTTACTCTTACCACATCACTATAGGTCAACATTTTTTTTGTCATGGGGTCATGGTGAAATATTATATGTTACTCAAAATCTTACTGCCAGCCCACCAATTAATTTTGAGACCTCCACAAGACTATGGTAACCAGTATTTATATACCACAACATCACAAGTGAAGTTCTTACATGCTATGGGGAAGCAGTAACTATCTTTTCATTTCTTTTGGTTCCCACACATGTGCCAAAGTTATTTGAATGTACTACAACACTATGATAAGAGACAAAAAACACATCAATGATTAGAATACAAATTTATATCACATGGACATGATATATGATGCTTATGAATGACTCCTAGAATAATTGTAAAAGGAATATGGACTCCTAAGATGAATTTTATGAATTTTGGAAAAATTGCCTCAAAGAAATGTGGTCTCATGGTGATGGAATGCCATGACAAATTCCATGACAAGTGAATTATTATGGATTGTCATGGCATTCCATCACCATGAGACCATGTTTATTTGAGCCATTTATATTATATTCTACTCAAACTCTTGCTGCCAGCCCACCAATTAATTTTGAGACCTCTATGGAGCCATGGTAACCAGTCTTTACATACTGCAACACTGCAAGTAAAGTTCTTAAATGTTATAGAGAAGTGGTAATAATATTTTAATTTCCTTTATTTCCTATACACCCACCAAATATATTTGAATGTAATGCAGGGCTATGGTAAAAGACAAAAAACACATCAATGATCAAAACACAAATGTCTTTGACATGGACATGATATGGGATACTTATGAATAACTCCTAAAATAGTTGTAAAATGAATATGGACTCCTAGGATGAATTTTAAAAATTTTGGAAATAATACCTCAAAGAAATGTGGTCTCATGGTAATTAAATTCCATGATAAGAAAATTGTTATGGATTGTCATGGCATTCTATCACCATGAGACCACATTTATTTGAAACATTTTTTTAACCAGTTCACTACCTTGTCTATGTTATTACTTACTATTATGCTTTGATAGATTTTTTCCAAACATCCATAACTTGTTTGAAAGCACTTTTTTTAGGATTTTAGCCATAGAAACAAGGCAATACACTATTTGATAAAATGTTTTGGTAGACATGTATGAAAAATGTGGCAGCATGGACAAGGCAGTGAACTATTTGAAAAAATGCCTCAAATAAATATGGACTCATGGAATGCCATGATAAGCAAATGTAATTGGCAGTTGCTCCTATTTATTAGTTCTACAATGTGAATTAATTTTATAACTACTTAGGTTAACTTTGTAAAAACTATACTGTAATTGAAATTTTGTCATCTATCATCATCTAGTTATTAGTTATGCAACATGAAGTAATACTTTGAGTTTAAAAGATGTGCAATGCAATGTGATCAACAATTTAAATATAAAATACAAAAAACTATTTTTTATAATTCATTAGTTAAAATATCTATTTTATTTTCTCTCTATAACTCTATTGCTATGGAAATGCCTTTCAATTAAAAAATAGTTTTTGTATCTTAGTCTACAATTTTTTTACATTTTTTTAAAAATCTGATTTTTTCTCAATATTTTCAAAAAACCTTAAACTTTTGGTTTTCTAATATTTTCCCCAAAATATTTTTGTTTCTATGTTTATAACATTACAAATGGATCAACGTTGAAGGTTGAATGTGAATCAATACCATGCATTTTATGAGAGAGTAGCTGATGAGAGGGACATGGACAAATATCCATGTCAATGTAATCACTGTCTTGGTGGAAAGGTGAGTAAAATAAATATGATTTATTGACATATGATAAGATATGGGCATAGTGGTATAAGCCCTTGGGATTACAATTATTATGAAGATATGATATAATACCAGAGTGTGAGAGATGAAGAGGCAACAAACATAGATGAAGTGTCACCAAACATAGATTAAGAGTTAGCAATGTTAGATGAAGGGTTTGAAGTTGATAGAATGCTGAATGAGGGTCTAAACGATGATTGGAATAGGTTGATGGAGGATTATTTAAAGCTTGTGTATTCTAATTACAAGTTAAGTCATTTGACAACAATCCTTTAAATTCTTAACTTGCAAGTGGTGTTTGGTTGGATAAATGATAGTGTAGATCAATTATTGGCATTATTAAGTTCATTGTTACCAGCTAAATCCACATTTCCAAAAAGACAAAGTAAATGTTAAAATCAAATCACTAATCTAGGATTAGGGTATGAAAACATCCACACATGTGTGAATGGTTGTGTATTATTTCACAATAATCTTACAAGTGAGATTGAATGTTTGAAATGTCATGAAGCAAGGTATAAACAAGGGTTGAAATCAGTTGTGGTTCCTAAAAGGGTTCTTCACCACTTTTTGATAATCCCATGATTACTCTGAATGTATAGGTGTAGATACATTGTTGAACTTATGCAATGGCATGCCCAAAAAAAGAACATTGATGGAAAATAATGACATGTGCGTGATTCTAAAACATGGATGGAATTTGATAATAAATGGGATAATTTTTCTCATGATCCTCATAATATAAGGTTGGGTTTGGCTATAGATGGGGTGAACCCATTCTTAGATCAAAGTATTAAATGGTCAACTTGGCCAGTATTTTTAATAAATTATAACTTGCCTCCATGGTTAGAAATTAAACCATTTTTCTTAATGCTATCATTGATTATACCAAGAAAGAAAAGTGTGACTTCAAATACAATTTATGCTTATCTAGAGCCATTATATGATGAGTTAATGGAATTTTGGAAAGTAATTAAAGTAATTAAATCTTAAAGGGATGGTCATTCAATTAAATTCACTTTAAGAGTTTCCTTATTATTTATGATTCATGATCTTCCTACATATGGCACATTATTTGGTCTCAGTGTTCATCGATACCATGGATGTCCTGCTTGTAACTTTAAGGCTTTTGTAAGGTACTCAATAAGTTTGCATAAGTGTATTTATTGTGGACATCATGCTTACCTTAAAATGGATCATCTATATCATTGACAAAAAACACATTTCAATGGTCAAGAAGAGAATTGTGAAGCACCATTGCTAATAACGAGTGATTACATTACTGAGAATGGATAAAAAAGAACTTTATTTATTGAAAATGATGGGGTTGTCAGTAGTAGATATGATCCATGTAATGAAAGTGGTGTAAAATGGTTGTGCATATTATATAAGTTGCCATAATTTAAGGATATAACCATTAGGCATATTGTTGACTTTATGCATACTGAGAAAAATATAGCCTATGCTATTATAGAAACTCTTTTTGGTGGTTTTTATACTATTTCATCACGTGAAACTTTAGACAACTAAAGATTCCTCAAAATCTTTGGATTGAAAAATGTGATGATAAAAAATATAGAAAATCTAGTGTTCCTTATGTCTATACAAAGGAATAATGTGCATAATTATTATAGTTGATGTCTTAGACTCACTTTCCCATTGGATATGTAAGTAATAGTATTAGAATCCAAACTAACATTAATATCTTAAGAGGCCTCAAGATCCATGACTACCATGTCATAATTGAGAATATTTTACCTATTACAATAAATATATCAAGTTTGGCAAAGGGCCCAAGATTGGAAATTATAAGGTTGGGCCTAATATTAAAGAGAATGAGTTTACATGTATTAGATCCTTCGAACTTTGATAGTTTGAGGGAGGAGGTTGTTGAATTCCTTTGTCTATTGGAATGGGAATTTCCACCAATAATGTTTAACATTTCTATGCATCTTTTGATACATCTAGAATATGAACTATAGCATTGTGGCCCAGTAAGAACAAGATGGATTTATCTTATAGAATTATATATGAAGGTTTTGAAAAAAATTGTTTGTACTAGGGAAAAACTAGAAGGCAACATATCTGAGGGATATTTAATGCAAGAGGCCATGGGATTTTGCACATAATATAAGAAGGATTTTTAAAATGTCAATCAACATGTATGGGATGATAAACAAGATGAGAGAGTTGCAGGTGAAGTATTAGAAGGCAATGAATGTCACTTCGATCTATCACATCAAGAAAGAAGTGTGATACATGCCTATAATCTTTAAAACACATGTTCATTTGATAAGTGGCATAGGTAAAAAAATGTTTACACAACAATTTATTTACTCAATTGAATTTACACAATTATATTATTAATCTTACTATTTGTATGTTAATATTATATGTAGAAAATATTAAGAAGAGAATCAAGCTTGGATGCAACATCAACCTCAAAAGTGCAGACATCATGATTTGATTAGTGGTGATTCTTTTCCAAAATTTGAAGAATGGATTGACAATGTAGTCAGGTATGGAAAATAAGAAGGTTAAGATATAAAAATGGAGGAAAGTGAGCTTTCACAATCTCCACATTTATGGGATATGAATTTTAGTGGAATGTGGACCTCTGGTAGTCATTTAAGACTAGAATAAAAAGACAAAAGAAAGAAAAATTGTGATTGTGTTGTTAGTGTTGAATTTATTCACAAAATTGAGAAGAAATTTTTTGTTGGATTCATCCAAGAAATTATTCAATTGGATTTTGGTGAAAATAGTCATATATTATTAAAATGTACGTGGATTTAACCATCTACAGTACAATTTGATGAGTATGGATTTGTACGTGAAAATACAGAACAATTTTTATCATAGATGGATGAGCCATATGTTTCCCCTCTTCAAATTAACCAATAATTTATAATTGATGATGTAAGAAGCCCAAGATGGTCATATGTCATTCAAATAGATTTTCATTCCAAATGAAAATTCATGGAAGTTGTCAATATAATGCCTAATGGGCAGTATGTTAATTTACAAGAAACATTCAAAGAAGTGGATGAAGACGATGATAAAGTGTTTGAAGAAGAGATTTTGAGTACCAATGAAGAGATTTTGAGAGAGAATGTATTGCATGTCATAAATTAAGATGAGGATGAAGATCAATAAGATGAAGATAGGAGTGATCAAGATTCATAAGTGTCAATATCCAGTTGAAATAAGGGATAGTCATATTGATAGTCTGATACCTATAATTATAAACATCTTCTTAGTTTTTTACTACAAATTATTTTTAATCTGTAAACTAAATTCTATTTCAAATTTCTATTTGAACTTATGAAATCAATAAAGTTTTACTAATTCAAGTTGTTCATTTATACATTATTGTTTATTTGGACTTTAGGAAATGAGGAAAAGGATTGTAAGGCACAAATTAGTCGATGATAGTGATCATAATGCTGAATTTTTATTAATAGATTATGAGTGCTTTCATAGAGAAAAAGTGGCCAATAATAATGAATATTTATTGTGTCATGGTTTGATCAATAGGCAAGTGGTAAATCCACTAAGTAGTATATTATTTTTTTAATAGTGTTTAATGAAATTTTATAGGCAAGAGCTTTATGTATATAAGACATAATATGATATATTTTTTGTTTTATAGGAAAGAAAAAGAGTGCAAAAAATGTAGATAAAAAAACAAAGGAAAGAAAATATATAGTGCCACCATCTCATAGAAGCCAATGCATTTGTGATTCAATAAATACAGCTAGTAAAAACAATATTTTTGATGATGTGCACCCTGATATAGCATATGGTGATGTGCATCCTAATATAACACATGGTGATGTGGAACCTAATATAGCACATGGTGATGTGCAGCCTGATATAACACATGGTGATGTGCAACATCATGATGACCTCTTATCATAAAGTCTAGAAGAGATTATTGAAACAATCAGTGCAAAGGAAGAATAGCTTTGCAGATGATTTATTCAACATTAAAGGATGTGTTTAAAGTGAAATATATAGAGACTTGTAGTGATCTACCTACTCATGCCACACCTAATGTGGCTAAAGAGCATGAATTTATAGTTAATGAAAGTCATGAAGAGAGATTGCTTGCATTTTCTATGCCTCAAAGTGCACTTATTACATCTAAAACTTTTGATGGAACTGGTGGATTAGTCAAAAATATTGGTAGTGGTTTAATAAAAGATGTGTCTGCTTTTATCAAAATACAAATATTAATTCAAGGTTTGTACATATCTATAGAGAGTAATGTGAAATAAATAAAATTATAAGGCAAGAATCCATTCTTAGTTGAGGTATCGAGAGATGGTGAGCCCATTGGGCCAAATGTTGCAAAGTGGACCTTTGAGTTGGGTGTAAGATGTAGGGCCCATTTTGATATTTGTAAATCAATTTTTGTATAGAAATATCCACAAACTATGAAAAATTTTATACAAAAAATGGAAAATGATTTTGAGACTACTAGTGGACAAATCTCTATAAAAATATTACAAGTAAAAGATGAGAATTTTGATGAACAATTTTAGATACAATTACAAAAAAAAATCATGGAGGGAAAAGAGAGTTTAGACTCTACTTTATCTCCCAAATAGTGGGAGGCATTGAAATAAATTATGCATTCTGAAGAAGATTTGGCAAAGAGTAACATAGGTAAGAGAGCAAGAGATAATGTGAGGGTTGGATATACATTTGGCTGAGGTAGGTTGCAGGCCAAAATGGACAAATTTACAATAAGTGTATGGCTTTTTGGTTCAATTTACATTGTGTTATTTATTTTTATTTTTTATTGAATTGACTATATGTTGAAATTGACATTGTATTTTAGGTGGAAAATAGTAATAAATAAGTAGGTGCAAAAGATATTATCAATTATATGGTAGCACTAGATCGACCTAGTAAATCTAAGAGTGGGATGAAGTAAAAACCTAGTTCATCAATAGAGATTTCATATCCATCTATTAAATGCATATTAGGAGCCTCTCTAAATCCTATAAAATTAAATGAAGGGTACCAACAATTAATGAGTTGCATATTTGATCTCACTCAACAAGTTTCATAATTGGTTGAATCTATTAACCTTATAATTTCTACATAGAATGAGCATAAATCCATGAATTCAATTGAGGTAAGAAGCTCTATTGATATCATTTCATCTTATTTATAAATTTTGTATACAAATTCCTCTTAATATATAGATTATTGAAATCTGATCATAGGAGAATCCCACTCATTTTTTTCATTGTTGGAGTGATCCACAAAATGTTCTTTTGGACAAATTTATAGCTTGCATTCTTTACTTGACTATTGAATGCTTTGTATATTTTTTTGCATGATGGTTAAACCACATGAAGAGAAATTTTATCAAAGTAGTAGGAAAATAAAAACACTTTCATGATGTCAATAGAGCTACCGATAGTGATAGTGATTATGATAAACTAGACAAGAATGTGCAACACAATCATCATAGTTATGCAGAATTAGTTGAGGTAATATAATAGTTGTCAATTATATATCCTAATGTTTTGTCATTATTCATTCTTAAAATGTTATTTTAACTTAATAGATTTTAATTTGTTGTTAGGTATTTCCACAATACTTACTTCAATCTTGTTTTTGAGGGATTAGAGACTCATTTCCTTATCTTGAAATAATCTTCTATTTCATTCCTTCCAAAGTTGCCAAATTAGAATTTTGGGAATTATCAACCATAAACAATGATAAGTATAATGCCTTTTGATATTGTGCTAGTATTGAAACAAAGTCATTATATGATTGGGAAGGGCACTCTTCCATCCTAACTTTGCACTTAACCACCTCCAGCATTCAAAAGAGAATTGACAACCAAAATCTTCTCCCTTTGACTCACTTCAACTCTACCATATCCTAAATTTCCATTAACACCTTGTGAATTCCCTTTCCTTAGGTTGTCATTTTCTTCTCTAAGAACCCAGAATCAGTTCAAATTTCCTCTGCAACTTTGTATGTGACTGTTATCCCACTCTATTTTTACAATATAATGTATGTTTTATATCTCAATATAATTTGTATTTTTTTTGTTTTTGTAGACATTTATGAATAAAATATAAGAAGGGTATAAAGTCTAGGTATTGGATCCATTTGATGGTGTTATTGTGGGCATTGGGAAGATTCACTCACTATCTATTGTATATAGAGTCAAATTGAAAGGAACAGGAGATGAAAATGTAAATATTTTAAAGGTCACAAGTAACATTACCCCTTTCTTATTAAGAAAAAATAGATGGAGCTGTCTATCTGAAAGAGAAAGAAGGGACCTTCACATGGTGGCCACTAAAATATTTTTAAAAAATGACATAGTTGATATTTATCAAGTACTAGTTGTTAGAGAGATTGGCCCACTACTTTATGCAATAGTTTGAATGTGGTGTTTAAGGATATTATTAGTTTTTTTTTTGTCTATTTTAGAGATATCTAAGAAAAAAAAGCATTGTAACTTAGTTTTATCAATCACAACACTGAGAAACACACTTTTTATTAACAAATTTTTCAAATCAGACATATTTTTGTCTTTTATTTGCTATAAGAACACCTTTTCTCAATAAAATTTCAAGATTTTGCCTTCTTCATAGCTATTTCATTATGTGAAAATGAATGATTGATTATGTTTTCCTATGTTTTATGTCATATGTTTAGTGGCACCTGTATTTAATACCCAAACATTTATTAATTCATCTTGAGTTTCAAATTAGAGTAATCTATATTCCCTAATGCTGTAAATGTTGATTCAAGAGAAATATTCATGGATTCATCATAGTAATGCTTTGAATATTGAGCAAAATAATATTTATGCATTTTATGTGGTCTGTGAATAAAATTAAGGATCACTACCATACAGCATGGGCCATTTAAAAGTCTCGTGGCCACATCAATCTAGGACTGTTGTTACTGTTATAATTGGAGGTGACATAATTAGTTTCCAGTATAATTGGAGCTACTTTTCTTGTGCCTAATATTAAGGTACTCTTATTGCTTAATTAGAGGTGACTTAATAAATTTGTAGCCTAATTAGAATTACCTTTCTTATACTTAATATTATGACCTAAATTCTTTTATACTCTTATCAATTATAAATTAATGAATAAGTTAATGGAGTCTTAATAAGTATGGTATGTGACAAATCTAAAATAAGAGTCTAAAATTTGGCATCTCTCCACATTTTTTAGATAGATATATTTAAAATATCTATAATACTACTACTTATGCATCCAATGGAAGCTAAAAAGATACCTTCAGCTATAGAATTAACATGTAAAATAGTGTAATGGGTGTCTGTAATCATCATTTGTAATCCATATTGAAGGTTTTCTAAATTTTTCTTTCAATAAGTGAGCATTTATAATTACATTGAGTATACATTTTTGATATTATAAGTCTATAAAGAGGGTGCAAAGTTCAAGTATATAAATCCCAAGGGGTAGTAAAATAAGCCAAAGGCTATTAACAGCAAAAAAACAATGGACAAACAAAAGCAAAATGTGAAATGACAAATAGACTAGGGATTAACCATAACAAAATTACTATTTTTTAATTAAATATTTCCAATATTATTTGACGAACTTGAAAAGGTCCTTCATGCTATCAATTTTTCCTTCTATATCTTTATCTTCTTTTAGGAGGTCTTGTCGAATCAACAAGGAAGAAGCTACATGGTGGACAAATTTCAAGCAAATAATGGTTAGCACCTTTAATTTATTTTGAAGGGAACATAAACCCTTCTTCACTTCCTCCAACTCCCTTTCAATCTAGTTCTCCTCTTCACTGGTATCCATTAATTCCTCCTTGTCAAAATCATAAGTGGAGTCATTTAACTCCTCAAAATAAATATTTCATTCCTCCAATTTTTGTTTAGATTGGGTTTATATTTTAACTTACCTATTTCCTCCCCAGGATCTGAGGTAGACGGATCATTCATAGTCTTTACCAATGAAAATATTCCCCTACCAGTCCCTTGGATCTCCTGATATTCATATTTATTTTTGTACAACTCTAAAATTTAAAACCAAACCCTTCCTCCGTAGCATCCTCACCTTACACTTGGGCCTCCAGGTGCTCTTTGTCACTAGCCAAATTTTGAGGCTCCACCCCCACCACTTTATTGTTATTACTCTTTCCCTAAGTGATATTTATAGAATTGATCCAAACAATTGATTTCTCTTTTTATTACTATAAAAAGAAGGGTTATTTTTTAGCTCTTATATCCCTTCGACATCTAGAGAGTGAGAAGGTTTGGGGGATCTATAAGTTAAAGCTATCAGGGAGGGACAACCAGAGCCCATTCAGAGAGGGGAAAATATTTCAAACTTAGGGGATAGGTTTTAAGAGGGGGGAACAAGGTTCTTAGAAAATGGTAGGGAATCATGAGGACCCACTCTTAGGGGAATGTGATATTCATCAGGGTCATTGTCATGGGAACTATCTAACACCTATTCTTTTAAAGGCTTAGAGGGACACAACACAAGGTGAAATTGATAAATCCTAAAGATAAGACCCTGGCAGAGTGGAATTTTTGATAGACTTAATAGATGTCTCCAAGGATGATAAAAGGAAGAAGGGGAAGTTAACCAACACCTTGTGATGAAAGT
The DNA here is from genome assembly GCA_037957365.1 of Torreya grandis. Classification (NCBI taxonomy): domain Eukaryota; kingdom Viridiplantae; phylum Streptophyta; class Pinopsida; order Cupressales; family Taxaceae; genus Torreya; species Torreya grandis. Next base: position 2,376,617 of record JARHVA010002369.1, read on the forward strand.
GATTCAAAAGAGTGAAATGTTAATGATAAAATCACTTAAAATGACCTTAAATGGTAAAATATTTCATGATGGTGAGGCATACGTTATCCCAAGGGTTAAGCAAGCTCTTTCTATCAAAGCCTCCCTTTAACTTCACTAGTGCTTCTCCTTCAATGAATAATTTTTTCAACCCTTCTAGGTCTTGAACTTTGGTGAGTCTTTTCAATCTTCTACCCTTGTAATGTAAATCCATGGCCTTAGCAATTGACTCCTCACTAACAACAAACTCTATACCTCTAACCTGAACTTTATAATCACCATCCCATCTCAAAGTAAACTGAATGGAGATGTTCTCATCATATCCATTCATACATTCAAAAAAATGAGAAATTCCACCTTCATAACATATACTCCATAGCATAGCATCCTCTTTGGTTTCATCACATGATAACATATCATTTCTGACTCTTTCTCCTCCCATGACAGAAAGCTTCACTAAATTGTTGCATGGTTGAAAAGGGACCTAGACCAAAGTGAACCACCACCAAAGATATTTAACAAAAAATTAATCAAAAAATCTAGAAGCTTTTGAAACTCACACCAAATATTTGGTAAAATGTAGGTTGATCCTATAATGATTGCACATGTGAAAGAGCTTTTCAGGATTTACCGTGTGAGAATGTGCCTTAAAGGATTGAGGCTGCCTTGTGTGATATTAATTTTCTTTGATATATTTCTATATTATAGTTTTTATTAATTTTTTTAATAATATATTGCCTCGTGTGATCTCATTATATTAATCATTCAAAATACTCATAAAAAATGTGATCATGACACAATGATGACCAATGAAATCAATGAATAAAAATGACTAAATATACTACCAAATTCATCAAAATGATGATTAAAATTAATGACTAAATACACTACCAGTGGATAGAAATTAGTGAATAAAAATGACTAAGTGACCAGTTAAAAACAATAAATGACTAAATTAATGACTAAATATATTAGTGAATAAAAAATGACTAAATAAGTGACTAGATTACAACAATCAATGACTAAATATACTACCAAATTGATCAATAAAAAATAATAATAAAGGACTAAAAATAGTTTAGTCATCAATTTGATCATGTTATAAATGATTGTAAATAAACTATTAATGGTTACATGATCATGTTTGGTCACTTATATGTAGTTTTTTAAATCATATATTATTCTCTTTGTACTAGTGGATAGGTCCAAGTATACGTAACCACTAGGCTACCAAACTAACATCACATCCACCTAAGGGCAAGGCAAACATGTTGGAGCATAAGTTATAATCTCTAATAGAGATACACACATTGTGACATTTCCCTTTGCAAGGTAATGTGTTCCCATTGGTAATCATGACTTTAAAGTTAGAATAAGGATGGATAAAACAATCAACCTATTTTGAAATTTAAGGGTTAATGAATTTATGAGTGCTACCTGAATCAAAAATTATTTTGAAAGGGAGATTTTTGAAGTTACATGGTTTTTTGGGTAGTGACTCCTACTAAGGCATGGAGAGAGATCTTTGGTTGGTCTTCCTGAGAATCAAGTTCCACAATCAGTTAAGCTTCTTCTAGATCATCTATTATATCCTAAGCATCTTCCCAATATTTAGTTTTACGTGGAGATTTCACATCTATTAGGTAGAGCTTTAGCTTGACACATTGATGTCCTTGGCTGAATTTATCATCATAGTTACAACATAGTCCTTTTTATGTACATGCTTGCATCTCTACTTTAGTCAAACACTTGATAAGAGTGGTTTTAGGGTCTAGCATTTTTTGAGATCATTTTGGAGATATATTTTTGAGTATAACAAAATTAAATTTGAATCATTGCTGAGATACGATCATGTCTTCTACCAAATTAGCCAACCCTAAGTATTCCATCATCGTGTTAGGTCAAAACATTTTAACCTTAAATTGAATTTCATCCTTCAATCCAATGAAAAAGTAACTCTTGAAGAATTCATTAAACAATCCCTCTATGTGATTGACCAATTTTTCAAATTTTGTTTGATATTCTTTCACTATTCCTATTTGCTAAATTTTAGTGAGTGCTCTAGTGAAGTCATCAGGAATAGTAGGGCCAAACCATTGTAAACTAAGGGTGAAAAAATTAGTCCATATGGGTTCATCATGATCTTTGGTATACCAATGATACCATTGAAGTGATTAAAGTTCCAAGTGAAAGGATGCAAGTGGAACCTTGTTGGCATCAAAAGTATTATGAAGACTAAAATATTGTTCTATTTGATAGATCCAAAAAATTAAGCTTTGATCCATGATAATTGATGGAAGAAGAAAAGCCAGTGTCTGAAGAAGACTTTAGATGTCATATGTTGTTCATGGTGGTATGTTGAAGATTGAGGTTGAGAATTTTTTCATCAAGATCTTTGATGTGGGTCTTGAGGGCATCAATTTCATCTTCCATGTTTTTTTCTCCTATTCGGGTTACTACCATGACCTGAATAACATTTTTTTATTTATGTTTCTAGTTATTGTGCTCTATAAAACATGTCTAGGAATATGTTTAAATAAGTATGTAGATCTACTATGGCAATTTGTTAATAATCTAATAGTATGAAAAGTCTAGTAATACTTTATGGAAGATATGATATGGTAGTTTTTTGATAATGTATTGGTAATATGCTAAAACTAGAATGGCAAGTCTGTAGATCTGATATGGTAAGTTTTCTAATACTCCACAATAATATTCTTAAAATGATATAAATGGGCCCTAAGTTTCAACGGTTTCCTGAGGGTTTAAATCTATCACTCTAGTCACCAATACCATCTAAGCAAGTATTTCTCTCTAGAAATTTTTTGGCCATGGGTTTATCTCTCAATGGCAGCTCTTGGTTTTCCTCATGGATGGGAACTACTCAATTAGGAAGGGGCCATTACTCATTTTTCTAGTAGGTCCTCTCAATGGGCCAACTACTTTGGGGTTCTTATGGTGTTCCTCATAATGAGTTTTAGGGATTTCACCCAAAAACTTCCCATAGGTTTTACCATGATTTGAAAAAGACTATTATGATGTAGAACAAAGTTATACAGTAGAATAGAGTTAAGAATTTCTAAGAAAAATACTAGAAAGAAATTATGCAGTAAAATAGAGTTTAAACTTTTTAGAAAATAATTTGGTCATGGAAAGCAATCTGATACCACATGAGAGTATTGTCATGCAACAAGTCAGTAAAAATGTATGAAATAATAAAATTATAAAATGAATAGAAATACTAAATGGATTATATTGATCACAAACCACTTCAAGGGGGTAACCTCTTTTGAGCAAACTCAATACAAATTTTTCATGGATGCCTTCATTGGCCTCAACACTTACTTATATGTGAATTTTAATCTATGCAACTACTACTTCTCATGAATGTGGGATAAAATAAAATGCTCATGGTATGACTTACAAAGCATATGCATCCATAGCAACTACTAAACTAACAAAGTAAAGATAAGAGATATCATGGGTTCATAATAATGAATAATATTTAATTTTAATCCTCTATATTGATGACTTAATTCTTATTAGGAGCTCTCCACCCATCATTAACAGAGTCAAATTTTCTTTGCATGATTGGTTTGATATGACCAAATTAGGTAATTATCACTACTTTATCGAAATTTAGATCACTAATCTTATTCTAATATAACTCTTACTTATACAAAGTATGTTCTTGATATTCTAGCTTGATTCCACATGGTTGATTGTAATCCTACACTAAAACCCTTTCTATCGATATTTAAGCTTGTGGTAAAGTGTTCTACTCCACTAGTTTATGCCAATTTATATCAACTCATTGAGATCCTCATCTATTTTATGGATACTAAACTTTAAATTTACTTTGTAGTTGAATGGTCTCCTAATTTATGTAGTATCCACATGAACTTCATACAAAATTAGTCAAATTCATCTTGAATTACATCCAACACATATATGGACATGGGATACACTATGTATTTAAGACTAGTATAGAATTTATTATATACACATACTCTAATTAGGTTGGTGATTTTAAGGATCATAATATACATTTGGTTACATATTTCACCTTGGTTTAGGCCCATTTAGATGGAAGAGTAATAATTAAAATGTTATTTCTCTATCTTTGATGGAAGCTAAGTATCAATGGGTTATTAATTCCACTACTAATGCTATTTGGATTTAAAATATTCTAAGTTTACCATCACCATTCCATGGAAATTTATCATCCTTTTTGAAAACTATAGTACCATTCATATCTTGAATAACTTAACTCACCACCAGTAAACTAAACACATCAAGATCCACATGTACTACATCTAGGAGTTTATTCAGGAGTAGTCATTAATCTATGTTATTATCCTAAAGTAGAGAATGTTTTTTATATCTTCACCAAACCCTTAATGAATAGTAAGTTACATAACTTTTAAACTCTCTTATGGCTGTGTTACACTACTTTAGGAGGGTCACTTGACCTTCTCCAATCATCCTCTCATGGGGGTGAGTTTTTTACTACATTACTTCTCATTCTCTTTTATTTTGAGGGGATCATTTTGTACATGGGTAATGCATTATGCCTTGTTGTAAATACCCATTATTTTTTCCCCCTAAGTTTCACTTAAGGGGGGTTTTGGTGTGAGCAGGATTATTTCCATATCTAGTTCTAATGTTAGGTGTGAACATGATCATTTCCATAATTGGCTCCACTCATAGGTTCTATTCACACTTAGTTAAGTTTACTTATGGTTTATTACTAATTTATCACCTCATACAATTGTATCACTTTTAATAATTATATGAATGGTAGGTGAGTGGTTTTTGACATAAATATCTACTAGCTCATTTTGGTAACCAATACATGCATTTGAATTTGTGTTGCACATGAATTTTACATCCTTGATAAGAATACACTTTATTCTTACCAAGATTGATATTTAGATTAAGAGTTATTCCATTAAACCTTGGAATCTTGTTAGGTTATTTTATCCAAATCTCACACAAAGTAGTTGTTACTGAAATAAAAAGGGAGAGAAATGTTTCACAATGAATATTAGCAGACTACATGAAAAAGTAGTTTTTTAATAAGGTTTATTCTTTTAGATTGAGATCCATTTTTCAAATTAAGAACCCAAATAGGAAATAGCACATGAGGAATCAAATCAAATAATATAAATGAATATGGATTATTTTTACATGCCTAATTTAGAAGATCCTTTTGCAGTGTAATAAAGAAGAAGAATATTTTAATAGTGTACCTAATTTTGAAGTGTATATATTCAATGCCATTATTTTTGAAAACTTATATTTTAAACCTAGTATAATAATTATGTTTTTGGTTTCTATCATACTCTCCATTACTTTTGATGAGATGTTTTAATGTTGATTCTGTTCCATATTGTTTTGAAAGAAAACAATTTTTATTGTAATTATGCAACAATGAGTATTTTTAAAATTAGAAAATTAATGGTATAGTTTGATACATCTAGTATGTTTTGATTGTTATTAGATGTCATTGTGTGGCATACTTATTTTCTTCCTTAAACTTAAACTTCCTATAATGATATTTTTATTCCACTACATTCTAAATCTCGATCACACTCTTAATTATCAAATATTTGAAATTTATATATGTTCATCATCATTATTCATATATTTTACTATTTCATTATTCATAGTGTGTAATATGTATTATTTTTTTGAAACATTTCTCTTACATGTTGCATTGAATGGCCATAAGGTGGGATGAAATTGTACACCTTCCATTTCAGTATCCAAGCAAGGTTTTGTTTGATTGTAGCAATCTTGAGTGGGAAAAATTCTTGAAATTAATGGGGAATGCATGTGGGTTTCTTGGGTTGAGAGTGATATATTTTATGAATTTTTCAAATGATAATCAAATAATATTTACACCATATAAATTTTTGGGTGTCACATTACATGAATAAACTAGTGCATGTTCTTTACAAGAAGATAAGAATTAACAGTACTTTGGAATATGTCATGTAAGTAGCATCCAATTTTAGATAGTAAGTTTTGATTTTTTGGTATTTTATTATGTTTTGTCCATATTTAACTTACATGTAAGACTTATAATTTACATATAATTGATAAGTTTAAAATATTTTTACATATATCGGTGTTCATATGGGCCTGAGGACATCCACAAAACTTAATTTGTGCCAAAATATAAGTCCATAATTCTTAAGAGGGAAAAATGTAGTTGGATGGGATGAAAAAATATTAGATGTGTTTATTAGTTTCATTTTATCACAAACCAAATGTTCATAAGACCTGATCATGTGTTGTTAACATACATTAAAGTATAACATGTTGATAGTTCAAACAATTATTACCATGGACATTAATACGAATAATTCAAGGGGAATAAATAATTTATTCCCATTATATTATGGTTTTATAGGATATTGTTGTTTGGTATGTATGTTGATGTTATCCATATTAAACACCATGAGATGTTTCAAGATAAAGTTACAATGTTCAGTGATGATATACAATAGGGTGACTTATTAAGCAAGGATGAGATATATAATAAATAACACAAAATAAATGAGGTGAAATATTTTTATAGTCTTAATGATGCAAAAAGTGTTTGGGAGTGGGTTTTTAAAAATACTGACAAGTGGTTTATGTATCAAGGATATAATAATGAAAGTACTAATGAAGATGGACAAATACCTTTTTTATTGGGCATCCAACTCCCACAATATTTGGATTGGTTTTTTGAAATTTGGCAATGATATCTTATTGATGAAGGATTTATCATTTCGAATATATGGAATGAAGGTATGCTTTAAATTCTTGTAATAGGTTTATTTGATATAGATCTTATTAAACTTACAAGATAACTCTTGCTTTGTATCTAGGTGAAATTTAAATTTTAGACATATCTTATGTTTAATTCCAAACACTAAGGACTACCCATAGCATGGGTCATCATGTATAGATCATTTACTAGTGACATAACCTAATGGATGAAAATACATCTATAGAGAGTAAACTTTAAAAACATTGACTGGAAAATAAACATCTTCATGATAGAAGATGTCAGTAAAGATGTCAAATAAATAAGGTTTGTCTTTATTATTTTTATAGGCATAATGAATTTTTTTCTTTGAAGTTCATATATACCATTGTCACCTTATCTTCCAAAGTCTTACTAACATATTGTATTATGCAAGGAAACTTTCAATTATGATGTTTATTTATGAAACTGGAATGTATATCATTCATGGTTGAATAAAATGATAGTAAAGGTGAGATAAGATGATGTAAGACATGAATTTTTAGTGATTTGGGTTAAATATTGCATAGATGTGGTGACAAAGAAATGGAAAACATGGAGTCCAAATAGTTTTTATAGAAATATCAATCCACATAGGTTAATTTTATTGAATATTGGGAGCAACATTGACCTCATAAGGTTAGAATGCAGTCAAGATGTTATCATAAAATTTAATATTTTAGGAAAAAAACAAATTCATCCATTTAATCATATCATTCACCCCTAAAAATATACTTCTTGAGCATGATACCGACTTCTACACATTGTAGGGTAGATTAGTTAATCCACCAACTAACCATAATTGTTTAATATATATTATTGATGGCTAAAAATATACAAGGACAATGAATTTTATAGGAAATTAAATGTTGTGAAAATGTAAAATATTTCATGTGTTAAATATTTTTATAATCTATACTACCATGTCAGCTTTCACAATATTAACAGTGGTATATATTGGGTGCAAAATCAGATAGATGAGATGTTTCATTATAAGGTATATAGTGCAACACCATCCATGTCAATGTAAAATTTTCCATTTTCACTCCAATGCTATAATTATAAACATGTCATTACAGTGGATCTAAGGAGATAAATAATAATATAGGGAGTTTTCCATGATGTGGGGGTTGGTGTGAGCAATCCCACCAACAATAATGACATAGAGTTCAATGTAAATTTTCATTACAATTTTGTTTTCTATTTTTTTAAAATATCATTTGGATACTCTTTTTTAATGTACATGTCATATAAAATGGATTAGGAAACTAAAATAAAGGTGAAGTATGTATGGATTTTAGAGGATCAAACCCTATAGATAAAGGTGATAAAAAAGTTTTAGCAGATGCTAGTGAAACCCAAGACAAGGAGGTTAATAATGTAAGACATGTCTCTACTCATACTCATTTTTTTTTCTATTTATAAATATTTATAATGGTGTGTTTTTAATTGGATGAAAATATCCATGTTAGTGGAATACATCATGAAATCATAGCCTTTAGAATTAAAACTCAAGAGATTGTTGAGAATTGTTTCAAAGAAGAAATAAAATTTAAAACACTATTTTTCTTTAAAAATTTTATGGAATATGATTAAAATAAGGTGAATATCAAATAAATATCAAGTACATATCACCTGATGCCTCATCCATTATAATAATTGTATGATGGGTATGGTAATATTGTTCATAGAGAAAGAGACTTCATAAAAATGATGAATAAAAGAAGACACCCTAGCATGTCTCAAGAGATAAACCTATTTATAAACCCTCCTCATAATAATCATAAATGGAAAACTTTGAATTAGGATCTAAATAGGTCAGTGAAGTGAGATAGAGACAAACTTAATGGAGATAATTAAGCTTAATTATTTCCCTATGTTTCTTAAAGTGGGTATTTAATGCAAGGTTGTAAATTTTGGTTGTGATGTTATTATAATATATTTAAATTAAAATCTATGACTAAAAAATATTTCATTAATGTAAATAGGTTCTTCATATTTTCTGAATAATATTCCAATTAATACATCATTTAATTTCTTATTATCCTCTTCATATGTACATCAAAATTGTTAATCAAAAAAATTGAATTTGATATAGGTTTTTCCCTATAGAAGTCACTAAGTCAATGTGATATGGCATACTAGACCACTCATAAACATATCTTACAATTCACTTCTCATAAACATCTTCCATGCCTTCATATATCATTGTATTCTCATGTTATAGTATTATTGCATTCTAAATAACAATATATGTTTTAGTTCTTGAAAAATAGATTTTGAATGGTTAGAAAATGTTTTTGTAGTTTTTTAGACTGATATTTTTTTTGATGTAAATCCATATAAAAATACCAAATTGGTTTAGACTTCATCATCCCATGTCTGTGAATGAAATAATGATGATTGATGAAAATTATTTATGGATCAAAGAATGATGATTGTTTTTTTTTTAATAACAAATGAAAACAAGATAGGATTACTTACTTGGATGTCTTAAATGAATAATAATAGTATGGGTTACATATCATGTTATATATGTTTCTTGTGATTTACATCTCATGTTTTATGTGTTTCTTGTTTCTTGTTTAATTTGTTGTTGATGAATCAAAATATAATGATTGAGGTAAAATATGAATGTTTATACTTTCTTGGACAACTTTACAATAGGTAGAGGTGGGAATGATATAGTTATGCATTTTGTTATGGACATTCTTCTTTAGTTCATCTTATGAATGGACAAAACATTTTTTATCGATTCCCTACAAGGTTCCTTGAATGACCAAAAAAATAACTAAATACATGTTGTAGTATTGTCTTCTTAAGGCCATATATATTTTAAGATTGACTATGTTATAATATAAAAATGGTGATTTCTATTTGATCTCTCCTTAATGCCTGATAAAAGGAAATTATTATAGTATAAAACAAAGTCTTGGATAGTTAGATATGTTGCTTAATCTTTTAGGATATTTTATTGATAGTATTTTAAGCATAACTAGACTCAATGGTATAATAAGTTATTGGTGCAATGGGTTGTTTTTCATGATTGGGTTTAGGGATTGAAAATTTAAGGGTTATGTGCTTTCAATTTTTAATAAAATCATAATATAATTCATAATATTTCCTTCATTTAAAGTGTATAAGGATGGCCAAGACTCTTTCAAGTTTTGATACATTATTTTAGAAAAATATTTTGCAAACTTCTGATTAGATAAATGATTTGATTTTACCTTGCCCACTAGTTGAAATAATTATTAACAATATTAAGTTATTGTTTATGGATGAACCTTTGTTCAATGGATGTATATTCTATATTTTCATTTTTACACTTGTTACCTAAATATAGGTTGATTCACACTTTTATTTTTATTTTTGTGGTGTGCATAATCTAAGTGATGTTAAAAGTTTGGAATTCATAAAAAAATTCATAACATGCTTTTCTAATAAATAAGTATTTTTAAGCCTTAGAAATGTTTTTGTAACATGTTTATTCCTAAAATTTATAAATAATATTTAAATTAAGAATTCATGTGTTTTGCATCCAACTAAGATCATATTCTTCTCAAGTGTAATAACATTATAGTTGTACATATATGTAATAAATCCTTCCAAAAAATACATCTATTGAAACATTTATGTTTTAGACCACCTTTTCTCCATCACACATCCAAATCAAACAATAAAAATGTACTATGTCAATAATTTGTAACTAAAATTATTGCATTCATTGGTATATTCATTTTATCATCTATCTTTCCATGGGTTTGATAATGATCCAATTATCTAGGTATAATGTGGGTCTTATCCTAAAATTGAGTTTCACCCTTTTAACATGGTGAGACACTAATGCAATCAACTATACCCCTATATTATGACACCTACCAATTCAAAAATTTCACCTAATCATGTTTTTACACCAAAACACTCATTTTAATTGATCTAAAAAGAAGACTTACTTAAAATTACACCAAACACCTCTTTCTCATTATCCCAAGACCAACAAATCATGTACTTTACAATTCACATTATAATTAGTAAGGAAACACAAGGTATTTTAAATAATGATTCAAAAACTTTTAATATAGTATAAATCATGTCTACAATATCATGGATAGTGAACTTAATCCCTAACATTTAATTTCAATTTATGCTAGAAATGAAACTTGTCTATCCATTACCCAAATAAAGCCATAATTGTTCCACACCATGAAAATAGGGGAACCCCTAAATTTTTTATGATCTTAAGGGTAGTGTTTACTGACTGAAAATGTCACAAGTATGTATTCCTCACATGGGTAAAAATCCTTGTTTGTTCCAATCAAATTTATCATAAAATATGTACTCACCATATCAGAGCATACAAATTCAAGAAGACTATATATATATTCAACATATGTTCAATTGTTTTTTAATACATGAACCTTAATTTAGTTTTAAGGTTGATATTTCATGATAGGTTTTGATGATTATTATTATGAAGCTTTACAAATATTAAAAATAGAGTACCAAGACAATTGTACCAAGGTAAAAACATGGTTCCAATATGAGATATCATTCCATTAAAAACATATCATATCTCTCCATTCCATATTAAACATCAATAAATGTTTAATATTAAATATTAATGAGATCCATACTTATTTTATTTCACTTTCCCCAAATTTTAAACTGGTTTTATAAAGATACATAACTCAACATAACATATCAATAAAAAAATTAAAATAAATTTTTTATACTAAGGGGGGTTGGTAAAATATATCCATTACATATAAACTATATTAGCATGCATGCCTCAGAACTAAACATCATTTGTCTTCACTAAAATTCCACTACTACTTAAACTCAATTGTTTAACTTGCACACACATGCTATCAAACTCCACCTTATATTTTGAACATCATGTTCATATATAGTAGTAATTCCATTTTTAATTAATGTTCAAGAGCTTGAATATCTCTACCTTATAACAAAGTTATTTTGTGTATGCATTACCAATATCAAGGATGACACATTTTTTTTCAAGATGTAACTTTTCACCCCTAATTGACATATTTTTATGATGTAACTCCTCATTATCCTCAATAAAATTCTCCAAGACACTATGATTATTATGTATTACAATTTACAACCTCTTAGTGGTTGTCCTTATGGTTTGAATAAGGTTGGAGAAAAAATGGTTTTCCCTAGATAGAGAACCATTTTGTAGTAAAGCCAATGATAACTTAACACCAACATGGTTTGTCACTAACATATTACCCTCAAATATCATCTTATAAATAATATATTCCATGTCTTCCATGTTATCACCAACTACCTTCTCATCACCATTTTTAGAGACCCTTATAAAAATACAAGTCTATGTGAATCAAGATATTCAATAAAAATGCAAACTACTTAAGAAAAATAAAACATAAGAAGATTATAACATATGCAGACTTGGTGAAATAGGGTAAGTAAAATACAACATATATACATGAATTAGGATATTTAAAATACAACATAACAATATTGATTATTTATATGGAAACACCACTCCTTGGCTAATAATTTTTAAATATATACCCATTGAAACTATAAATGTATTTAACAACTAAAGTTAGCATGCACTACACAAGAATTAATATTAATAAATATTAATTTCACCAATAAAAAAGTCATTTAATTTTAAGATACTATAAAATTAATATATGAAAAGTTAATAAACTCATTACACCACTTTGAAAACCAATTTAGAATAGAACATGGTAGTTGAGATTATTAAATATTATACTCATATTTCCTAGTAGGTAGAGCTTCCAATTATCATATCTCTATAAAAGAAGGAAACGGATTGGTGGATAGAATAAAAGGATCAATGAATGAGTACTAATTTAATAAGGGTTTGAGTATTATTTTATTTTCTTAGGGCCAAAAAAAATTATAATCACTGGTGTAATAGACTTCCTTGCCAAAGGTGTTAACCTTGTTTTTATTTCTACTTTGACTTTTAAAATTGAGTTCAACTATTTTTTTTGAAGGGGTTAGTGGCTAGATTTAAATGATAATGAAATTATTTATAATTCACCAAGTATGGTTCCTTTTTAACTTACCCCATAAATTTTTGGACCTTAAATTATTACATGAAAGATACTAGATTTCAAAGAGAGTTAAGGCACTTTCTCAATGTCATTCAAATCTACATTAAAATAAAAGATATTAATTAATATAATATTTAAATTAATGTAAAATTTTTTTTTTGAATTATGTAATAAAGGAATGTGAATAATTTTCTTAAAAATCACTATTCAATTCAATTCATCATTCCATGACGCATTCATTCACACAAAATATTAATGCATAATCAAAACAACTACACAAGCATATCACAATCGAACATAAGAGATATGTGGGAAATCCTCTTAGGGGATAAAAATAACTTAACCATGCACATTTAATACAGTTCTATAATGTAAATATATAAGTTTTAGTGAATCACCAACATCATAAGGAGCTCTAACCCCTATCTAGATAAGTACTAACTTAATTAGTCTTCTATAAGCTCTATCTTACAAGGAGGATACAACCTCCTAAGTAAATTAGAACCAAAAAAATCACCTTTGATATTTTATTAACTTATAACACCTATTTATAATATTAAAATTATTATTACATCCTTTTTTTACACTCTTTAACCTTCAATCTCACTCAAACAACCTCTTAGGTCTTCTCACTCAAATAGCCCTCTCACTAGCATAAATAAGTCAAATGACATTCCTTAATATCTATATAAAAATAGTTATATACTCATGGAAATTTTTTATTATATAATTTTTTATCTTAAATCTCTTAAAATATTCTCAAAAACACTATATCCTTCGCTCAATAACTCAATTCTCTAACTAGTCAAAATAGCCTTATTAGGCCTTGACTTTATACTTGATTCTTTCTAATACCTATCTTGTTTAGATAAGGAAAAAACAATAATTTTATTATGATTTAAATATATCACTAAACATGTTTCATTATTTAAAAAAACAATACATAATTTGGTCATAGTCCATAAGGACCAAATCCTCCATTTGGCCTAATGGAGACCTATTGTAATTAGGTATATCCTATCCACACATTACCATTTTGACACTTAGTAACACTTAGAGTCTTAAAAAATAGATAAAAAAATTAATAAATTAATAAAATATACCATTTATAATTTAAAATTGTGTCCCCAACTCCATTTTTCCCATTTCACTCTTGGACCTACCAATTAGATTTCCTTGCCAATAGGCCTCTCACTGCCTGTAAGTCTGTCTTGAAATTTTAAACCAAATGAAAAAAAATCTCACATAAAACATGAATAAAATAATATTATTAAGATAATAATAATTTTAAAAAATTATAAAAAATATTTTTCTCCACCTCATAGGCCAAAGGGCTTAAAGAACACTCTTGTAGATGACTTACTCAGAAACACTAAACATTGTCAATACACAGTCAAAATCATTTGACTTTAAAAGTTTAATAAAGGACTTAAAATGATAAAATATGAATTAAAATTATAATATTATTCCTTTATAATACATTTAATATCTTTTTATCATTCATATTAGTTAAAATTAACTCAGGAACATCCTTTTCATAGACATAGAAAAGTTGCTTATAGGACCAAAAACACAGTCAAGAAAATCAACTTGTAAAAAACTTGTGGGGAGATTTTTGTGGTTTCAAAATGAATTTTTGTGAAAATTTAACATAATTTTAACATATTTTGAAATATATATTTCATTTTCATGTATCAATATTGATCTTATAGACCAATCTCACTATGTCACTCTACACAGACTCCATTGTGTTAGACATACCAGTTTGGTGACAAATTTTTGCATAGGTTTAGGAATAATCAAAAATTATATACCAAGGGGATAGGATTTATATGTATTTAATAATTAATCAATTCCTTATGATCCATACCTATTCCTTTGAACCAATCCCTAATCTCATTCTCATTCTTGCATAGTTTCTTCACTATTCTGCTCATTAGGCTAGTTTAGCGATAGGCTAACTTCCATGACCAATTTTTCACATTTTTTATCATAAACCTGATAATTAAATTTTATTATAATAAAATATAAGTCTTTAATATCATCCTCCATCCACTTTCATGCCTTTACCTAGTCAACCCTACCTATAACATCAAAAAACCCTAAAAATAAGGGTTTTCGTATAGCTTCTACTAATTGTCAGGACAAAAAAACCACATGAGGAAACCTTGAAGATTAATTTACATGTTAAAAACACAGTCAAGAAAATCAACTTGTAAAAAACTTGTGGGGAGATTTTTGTGGTTTCAAAATGGATTTTTGTGAAAATTTAACATAATTTTAACATATTTTGAAATATATATTTCATTTTCATGTATCAATATTGATCTTATAGACCAATCTCACTATGTCACTCTACACAGACTCCATTGTGTTAGACAGACCAGTTTGGTGACAAATTTTTGCATAGGTTTAGGAATAATCAAATATTATATACCAAGGGGATAGGATTTATATGTATTTAATAATTAATCAATTCCTTATGATCCATACCTATTCCTTTGAAACCAATCCCTAATCTCATTCTCATTCTCGCATAGTTTCTTCACTATTCTGCTCATTAGGCTAGTTTAGTGATAGGCTAACTTTCATGACCAATTTTTCACATTTTTTATCATAAACCTGATAATTAAATTTTATTATAATAAAATATAAGTCTTTAATATCATCCTCCATCCACTTTCATGCCTTTACCTGGTCAACCCTACCTATAACATCAAAAAACCCTTAAAATAAGGGTTTTCCTATAGCTTCTACTAATTGTCAGGACAAAAAAAAACCACATGAGGAAACCTTGAAGATTAATTTACATGTTAAAAACACAGTCAAGAAAATCAACTTGTAAAAAACTTGTGGGGATATTTTTGTGGTTTCAAAATGGATTTTTGTGAAAATTTAACATAATTTTAACATATTTTGAAATATATATTTCATTTTCATGTATCAATATTGATCTTATAGACCAATCTCACTATGTCACTCTACATAGACTCCATTGTGTTAGACAGACCAATTTGGTGACAAATTTTTGCATAGGTTTAGGAATAATCAAAAATTATATACGAAAGGGATAGGATTTATATGTATTTAATAATTAATCAAGTCCTTATGATCCATAACTATTCCTTTTAAACCAATCCCTAATCTCATTCTCATTCTCGCATAGTTTCTTCACTATTCTGCTCATTAGGCTAGTTTAGCGATAGGCTAACTTCCATGACCAATTTTTCACATTTTTTATCATAAACCTGATAATTAAATTTTATTATAATAAAATATAAGTCTTTAATATCATCCTCCATCCACTTTCATGCCTTTACCGAGTCAACACTACCTATAACATCATAAAACCCTAAAACTAAGGGTTTTCCTATAGCTTCTACTAATTGTCAAGACCAAAAAAACCACATGAGGACACCTTGAAGAGTAATTTACATGTTAAAAACACAAAATAGTTAAAATATACCATTATAATCCATAACTTATTATATATTTCTTATTGAGTCTTTGTAAGGGTTTTAGGAGGGTTTTGACCATCTTACCTTCTTAGCAATCATTCATAAAGGATTGCCCTTAAATCCTAAAATAAATTACAAATAATTATAAATAAAGACATTACAAAACTATTATGAAGTTTTCAAGATCTCATTAAATTTTTTTATGTGGCAATAAACATTAGAAACTTCTTCTAGGTCTGCAATACCCCTTCTTATGCACACAATCAATCTTACCATCAAATTTCTTACTTTATTATTTAGGTATTGAATTAAATATTGGTCAACATGCTTAGAACAATACCTCACACCATTTAAATTATATAAATATATCTTTCATCTTTTAAAAATATCTTGACCCCTACTTAGGCCATTATAGGTCACTTTGTATACTAGGCCTCATATTGCTAAGCATATATGTACTATGAACATAACCTAAAACATATTATAATATATTAAAAACTTCATCCACATGTCATAGATCATAATAAAATTCTTTCATAATACCAACCTTGATCACTCAAGTCTCTAACGTATCAACTCACCATGTTATCAGGCTTATCTCACTAAGGCACTAAGCTTTCAACTTCTCACTAGGTCTCTTCATACCTGTGTTAAAATTAAATCTTGTCTTTTGAACTAATTTGAAGGATTATTTGCCTATTTAACATGTTATAATAACTTAAATACTTAATTACTCTTTTACTAACCTAAAGCACAAAGTTTCATCATGCATATATTTTCTCATAGAGCTAGGCCAAGCTACTCAAGATGCCTAGTGCTTAGACTTTGGACATAATAGGCTAGATAAATGATGTCATTATTTTAACCAATATTTCCTAAATCCACGTCCATTCTCAAAAAAATTCATAAGCTCTATCATATTTATAACTTTGTACCAAGATGTGCTTACCTTGTATGTTTTTCATTACTTAGAGCTCAAACAAGATGCTTCTATTATATATTGAGCATGGTCTTGATATGTCATTAAAACTCATAAAGGATACTAGGTTGCCTTCATATTTTCTCTCAATAGATAAACAAAACTTCTTAGTCACACACCACTTCACCAAGTATGACATCATTTCTAACTTTTGACATGAAGGACTTTAAACTTGTCTTTGACATCAATGACAACATTAATGCCTTAAAAACAAAACTAAGAATACCCCTCAACAATATCCCCCTTTTTCATTGATGTAAAACATTCTTAATAATAGTATATCATTCTCCAATACTTGAAATTTTAAATAGGACCTTTCTCCCCATTTGACATTAATGACAAAGGTTCACCTTATTGGTAGCTATTTGATCCTTGGACCTGGGGCAAACAAACTTCATCAAACCTTTCTTTAGCATAGACCAGGTTCACATACCTACTAATGAGACACGATTGACTCCCTTTGTCTCCATGAAAATTCAAGACATTTTCAAAACTTTGACTTGGTTTGATCAAGTCATCATACCCACTTTTGTGACATGTCTCTTGAATTCACTTTTGTAGTAGATCTCTTTGACTAAAACTAAAACCTGAAGATATCCTAAGACCATAAAAACTCCCCCTATGACCATACATATTTCATGCTTCTATCTTGCTAGCTGAGTACCTCTATGAAACCTAATGGATTCACTTATACTCTAGAGATATAAAATAGCATAAATTTAAGAGATTCCTAGGACTCCATGTCCTTGTAGGACTAAACCTCCTCCATGATCTTCTTATGCTTGTTTTGTCCTTCTGGCTTAATCACTTCAATCTTTGTTTGGGTATCATTTTAGCTTGATTCATTGCTCTATTTCCTTCATCAACAAACTATGTTAATAGATTAAATTCTTGTCATTCCTTTGCATATTTATTTTTTTCTACCATGGAAAATAGTCCATTTGAACTTTTAGATTAGTTATAAACCTTAACCATCTTAGGTTTCCACTTACTATTTATCTCTTGTGTTATACAAGCATCACACTTCTTGTCTTATCTTGAAAATTTATGATT
>JARHVA010002369.1:2402500-2618032 GCA_037957365.1 Torreya grandis
ATTATCTTAAAAACTTCATCCACATGCCATATATAATAATAAAATTCTCTCATACGACCAAAATTTCTCACTTATGTCTACAATGTCTTAATTCACCATGCTATCAGGTTTATCTCACTAAGGCACTAAGCCTACAACTTCTCACTAGGTCTCTTTATATAGGAGCTAAGATTTAATCTTTTACTTTGATCTCATTTTAAGTATTATTTTAATCTTTCCCATGTTATCATAACTTATGATATTTACTTATTCTTATATTGACCTAAATCACAAAGTTTCATCATGCATGATGCATTTATTTTCTCACAAAGTTAGGCTAGGCTACTCAAAATGCCTAGTGTTTGGAGTTTGGACACAATATGCTAGTTAAATGATGTTTTTATTTTAACCAATATTTCATAAATATAATTCCATTATCAATAAACTTTATAATCTCTATCATATTTACAACTTTGTACCGAGATGTGCTTACCTTATATTTTTTTCAATACTTAAAGCTAAAACAAGATGCTTCTCTTGTATCTTGAGCATGATATTGATATGTCACCTAACCTCAGAAAGGATACCAAGTTGCCTTAAAATTCTCTCTCAACATAGAAATAAAAATTCTTATTCACACACCACTTCACCAAGTATGACATCAATTTTGACTTTTGACATGAAGGACTTTCAACTTGTCTTTGACATCAATGATAATATTAATGCCTTAAAAACAATACTACGAATATACCTCAACAATGGTTTCATTAAAAATAAAATTATTTAATACCCTTTCAATTTTTCACCATGTTTTTCTTATGGGAATAAAAAATATAGTACAAATCCTTTCAATTCATATTAAAGAGGAGAGATTCAAAAATTAGAAACATGCACAAGGCATGTGTACTATTTGACAAAATTATTAGAATAGATGTGGTTTCAAGGACTATAATTAATATAAAATATTCAAAAAATTGGTTTATTTAAAAATACAAGGAAAATATTAAACAAATAGAATTATCAGGGGTAAGAAAGACTCTACAACTTTTTCTAGCATCCTTCTAGTGTATGAAAAAATGGTAGTGGTATCTATCTAATTTCCCCCCTAGGAAGGTTGTTCAATCCTTCTTAACTAGATGATAGAATGGGAAAAATCCTAGGTTGTGGGTGAAAAATTATATAGATAATAGTTCTATCATGCTTTGTGTGACTAAAATTTAAAAAGGTTATCCAAGATTGATACTAGTCTTGGAAAATTTGCAGTTATAGTAGCCTCCTTCATGCATCATCTGGAGACTCCAACAAGTTCTTAGTTCTTGGATGTAGGCTAGTAAATTAATTTTCATGCTAAAATATATAAAAAATTCAAGGGATAAATGGCCTTTTTAGTTTGTTTAATTACCTTTATTTTTAATTAAGAGAAAGATATTTCTTCATACTCTTTCTTATACCAAGACATCTAGAAGAAAGTTTCATTTTAAATATACTCCAAACTCTCCCAAAACTATAAATATGTATATAAATATTCCTTTTGTTCCATTAAATTTTTTATCTCATCTAAACCTTTCATAATATTATGATATCCCTATAGCATCCCTTAAAAGTGTTCTTTACTTTATTGGAGAAAACACTATTAACCCCTATTGAGCACATAAGAGATATGGCTAATTTTTACAATATCTACATTGTCACCCAAGATAATGTAACCATTAGGTTTTTTTAAATCTCATTTAGGGGAAAATATTTTGAGTGTTATATGACCTTATCCCTAATTCAATCAATTCATGGGATGAATTTGGAGAGAAATTGAATAAGAGGTTCGAAGACAAGAGTTATCACTTATCACTAGCTGAGTAATAAACCACCATTAAGAGAGATACATAAGAATACCTAAAATAATTCAATTATAGGATATAAAAAACATTGGATAGGATCCCAATTCTTATTATACCTACTCCAAATTATGCACTCCTCTACTATGTCAAGGCATTGAATAGTGACATAGTTGTTATGATACAATCCATAGGAGGAGAGACCCTAATTGAAGTTTATGACCTTACCATCAAAGATTATAATAACCTCATACATGCTAGAAATATATCCCCAAGGCCTCTCATGACATTTTTTTATTGATATGCATCCCCTTACTCCCATTCTTACATTAACCGCTCATGAGTTGGTTTCCCTAGTCAACCAAATAAGTCAAATAATGTTGAAGGATTACTCAACACCCTTATAAACAAGGTTATGGAAATGTATAAAAGGAAAAAAACCAATTTAATAGACTTTATCAAGGTCCATATCAATCTAATCACTCATATTAGCCCAATAAACCACTTTTCTAAGGCAAATTTTAAGGGTAAATGCAAATTACCAATGTTAGCCATATAGTAACTACAATCCCAATGTTGCCTCCACTTATAGAGACCTAATACCTACTAAAAAACTTGGTACAATATTATTATTGGAATTATCAATGGGATCATCCTCTTAATCATTAATCTAATCAAAATGAGGTGTTTAATCAAGATTTCATGGCAAAAAATAGAGCAATTCCTTCGATGACCCAAGCTAAAGTTCTAAATCAGGTAATGACTAATGGGGAGCAAGTTCAATCTAATATTACATTGGTGAATTGGAAAGAGGGATATTGGTGTACATTCAATCAATTGGGAAGCACAAGTAGGGATAGTGATACTTATATAGTAGCCAATACAAGGTCTAAAAGGAAAGAAATTAATGATTATCAAGAGACAGGTAGAAGTGTAGCCATTATGCCTTCTATGTCTCAAGTAAAAAAGGATGTTAATGCAGCTCCTAAGGCACAAGAAACTTAGAAAAATTATAATGTGAAGGGTACTTTCATACCCCAAACTATATAGCCTCAAAATATTATGGCATCTTTTGAATGATAGTAAAGAATTGACATCTCTTGCATCAACACTGTAGATTAAATGAAGAGGTAATATGTGAGATTATTCCTATGTGGTATACATTGGATATTTTTGGCCAAAGGGAGTTAATTTAAGAGGATTTATTAAAACTCCACCTTTTAAAAATATTGGCAAGAAGAGAGAATTCAATTTTCATAAACACTCCTACACCTAATAGTGGGTAGCCAAACAAAAATGGTAAAACACTTTGATTTTATGTTTTAGTGATCATTGGAGATTTCCTAATACACAATCTAATGATATATAGTGGATCAAGTAACTTGATTATTCATAAACAAATAGATGATAAGTTAGGCCTAAAGTATGATCCTAATACCAAAGGTGTCTTATAATTAGATGGTTCAGCTAAGAAGACCATGGGTGTGATCAAAGGTTTGATCCTTACTCTTCATGTTTATCCTAGTTTATATATTGATCAAGATAATGTTGTAGTGGATTTTCCACCATAATTTTCCCTTTTCTTGTCTAGATAATTCACCACTAAGATTAGGAGTTACTTATCATCTGATTGGTCATATATTATTTTCAAAACTAGATCTGAAACTAAGGTTACAATTATATCTAAACCTATGTCTAATTTTCATGTTTATCCATAAAATACAAATATTTCAAATGCCAATTTCACCATCAATGATTAGGAGGATCATCATAATTATCAAGAATTGGTTTTACCTCTTGGAGATATATCAAATCTTTTCTTTGATGAGTGGGGAGCATAAAATCATGAGTATGACTCATATAGAGGTGTTAAATGAGTTGGTTTTGGTGTCTATTATTTACATGAGAAAGGTAAATCCATACCCTTTTTATAATCCAAGTGAATATAGTGATGGCATATGAAATTTGTTCTTTTATGGCTCAAGAAGTATGAATGGGGTAGGGTAGGTATTACACTAGTTTTTCCTTCAAATGAAAGGTAATATTCTATAATTAAATAATAGTTTAGTTTTACTTGTAATGAAACTAAGTATGAGGCTCTTATACATGGGCTTCAATGGGAAAGAAAAAATGGAGTAAAGTAATTACAAGATTTTGGATATAAAAAACTACTTGTCCATCAAGTAAAAGGTAAGTGTTGCCAAGAATACATTAAATTCATACAAGAATAGAGTATGGGACCTAAAGATTTGTAGGTCTTCAACATACAAATAGTTCTAAGAGAGAATAATCAACATGATAATAGGTTAACTTTAGTGGGAGCTCAAATTGACATCCCTAATGATGTCAAAAACTCATCCACATATCAAGGTGGAAGTAAGGCCATCAATACTAGCTAACAATGTCAATTGACAAGTTTTTGAGTGTGACAAGCAAATAACGTGTTTCCTTCAACAAGAAGATAAGTTTTCTTGTAAAAATGAGGCCAATTTGCATCACCAATATGGATATCAAATTGTATAATTGAGGTCTAATAAGATTCCCAAAGGGTTGGTAACTCTTGAAAATAGATTCAATGAGAGTGATCAAATGAGAAAGGAAAAAGTGAGCATGTATGCCAAAGAATAAAATCAATAGAGAGTGGCTATCTTCAAATACAATAATCTTAATCTTGGAAGAGCATGTACTTCAGTTGAGAGAGATGCATTTATTAGGTTATGTAAATAATTTTTTGATGTCTTTACTTGGAAATATAGTGATCTTAAGGGGTTTGATCCTACATTATCCTAACATACCATAGAGCTTTATCCAAATTCTAAGCCTATAAGACAAATTCAAAAGAATATTAATCTTAACGTTTATATTTTAATGAGAAAAGAGCTAACCAAATTGATAGAACCAAGAATCATGTTCCTTATTAAGCACTCTTCATGGGTTGTTAACCTAGTTCCTATAAGAAACAAGAGTGGAGAGATCAGATTATGTGTGTATTTTAGGGATTTTAATAGGGTGTCATTGAAGGATCATTATTCCCTACCCTCCATGGAGTAAATTCTTTAAGTGGTTGAAAGTTATCAATATTTCTCTCTCTTGTATGGCTACTCAAGTTATAGCCAAATCTTGGTGAAGGAAGAAGATCAATATAAGATCTTTTTTACTACTAAATGGGAAAAATATCATTATAAGATAATTAAATTTGAGTTTTATAATGTATGGGTTATATTATAAAGATCCATGGATATGTATTTTCAAGGTTTGATCATCAGATAGTGTTAATCTATCTTGATGACATAACGATTTTCTCAAAGAATGCTAGTGATCACCTAACTCATCTTAGATTGATTTTTTAAAGGTGTAGATAATATGGGATCTCTATAAACCCCAATAAATATATTTTTTAGTTTATGAGGGTTAGACCACATTATCTTCAAGGATGGGATTTTTATAGATCCTTAAAGGGTGAGTGCCATATTGGCTTTGTCTTTACCCAAGCATAAGTAAGGTTTGAATATTTTTCTTGGGAAAATAAACTCTGTTATAAATTTCATACTTGGTTTTTATAACATTGTGAATCTTATTAAATCCATGTTGAAGAATAACCAAGCCTTTGTTTGGAATAAATAAGGAAAAAATAGTTTTAAGACTATTAAGCAAGCCATTGCACAAGCACCAACATTGATCAATCTTGATTTATCTAAGGATTTATTCTTGTATGATTTTGATAACCTTGACACCATCTTGTCCATATTTATTTAGGAGAATAATTAAGGTCTTGAGTAGCCTATTTCCTTCTTTAGTCAAGGGCTAGAAGAGTATGAAGAGAGATACACCTTCATTGAGAAGCAAGTGATGGAAATCATAAGAACCCTTAATAAGTTTAGGCATATGATTTATAACAACAAGATTCATGACATGGTGACCCACCCAAGCATAATAGACTTCATTTTGAATAAGTATTTGAATTAAAAAAGGGTTGGTTAGATAACCAAAGTCATGGAGTATGATGTGCAGATCAAGGATGCTAAATTGCTAAGAGGAAGAGGGTTATGTGATCACTTAGAAACAAACCTTAAAGAAGGAAAATAGGTTGTTTTGGAATTATAAGATGATACTAATACAATTTCACCTTCACACTCTCTAATTTAGACATAAGATATGGTAACATTTCTTCAAACAAGTGAGTATCCTATAGGTTTGAATAGATAAAAGAGAAGATAATTTAGATTGCATTCCATCCCCTATGTTTCTATGAATGGATTTCTATTTAGAAGGGATCTTAATGGGATGTTGTTTAGGTATGTTGAAACTGGTTAGATTGATAATCTATTGGAACAATTACATGATGGACTAACTGGAGGTCACTTTGCACCTAAGACCACAACATAAAAATTAATAAGGGTTGGGTATTATTGGCCTAGTTTGTTTAAATAATCTTATGCATGGGTAAGGAGGTGTCAAAACTATGAATTTTTCATAGGAAAACAAAGGTTTTCATCCCTTCCTCTCAATTTTACTCAAATGGATTATCCATTTGTGCAATGAGGTATTGATTTCATTGGCATGATAAATACACATTCAAGTGCTAGCCATAAATGGGTGCTTACAATCATTGACTATTTCATAAGGTGGGTGGAAGTAGTAGCTCTCAAGGAGGCTAGTGTAAATTAATTTTTTAACTTCTATAAAGGCTTAGTGACTAGATTTATAGTTATTTCAACAATCTAATAATGTATTAGCATTTAATGGATCAAGAAAAATTGAGTGGGCTCTCAATAATGGCATTTATCTAAGTTATTCCAAATACTACCCTCAAAGAAATGGGCTAACTGAGTCCACATATAAGAACTTGATTAGAATCATCAAGAGAACAATAGAATATAATCAAAGATCTTGGAACACCAAGTTAAGGATAGCTCTATGGGCTAATAGGTTCACCCCCAATAAGGCTATTGGAAATGCACCCTACATTCTTGTCTATGGGAGAGAGTCTAAGCTATTTATTTATATTGAACTACCAACCCTTGATTTATCTCATCAACTCGAGATGATGTAGATTTATCCTATTGAGATAAGATTTATAGAGTTAATGGCCTTAAAGAAGATAATAAATCATGTAATTCAAACCATGGAGTACCACCAAACCTAAGTGAACAAGACCTTTGATAAGAGGGATATTTATAGATCATATCAAAAGGCAGATATTCTACTGAAGTGGGATGAAGATAGGTCCAAACCTAGTAAGCATATCAATTTTGGTAAATTTTAGAGTGGGCCCTACATTGTCATTGGTTGTAAATAACATAATGCCTTTCAACTTGCAAAGATTGATGGAGAAAATTTTGAGTATCCCATTGAATGGGATACATTTCAAGCCATGCTACTAAGGTCATATTTATTATTGTGTATATAGTAGATGTTTTAACCTATTAGGTTTTTACCAGTGTAAATACTAAGATTTATTAAAGGATTTAGTTGTCTAAATTAGTGAAATAATATGCAATAAATAAACACTAATTTTTTTATAGAATTTAACTTGCTTTGACATTTTAAAAATAGTAATAAAAAATGTGAAAATAGAAACTTATATAGAAAACACCTGATGCAAAAGATCTAAGTGTTAAAAATTGGGTTAAGGATAGGTCTAAATGTCATATATAAGATCCTTGAATTAGATACTCTCTTAGATAGTAGTGATACACTTGGACAGTAGCACCATGTGGCTCTAGTGTCCTTAAAATGGTTATAGTGTCCTCTATGTAGGGTTATTCCTAAATTTTTAGTGCACTTACACCTGTATTTATGGGTTCAGTTCCTACACACATGAAATTTAAAACTCTATATTATGCCTATAATAGTTTATTTATGATGTAATAACTAATTCACCTTACAATTATGATATGAGATGAAAATGTGTGTTCATTAGTAGGATAGTCTAGAACATCCTCAACACCTCATTGTGAAGAGAGTTACCTACATACCAAGACTCTGAGGAGGGTTCAATCATGATGTAGTTCTCCCACCTAAGTATTGGTGAAAGTGCAAGTTAATTCTAGAATGATAGTCGTTTTTAATTCTTTAAGTTTTCTAGAGATTGGAAATCTTGAAAATATTGGCTTAGGGTAGTTATAGATGGTGGTATGCAGAAGTAGGGTATAATAGTAATTAATAACCTTGATTTTCCTCAACTTATTTCTTATTTGAATAGGCATTTTGCATATATTTTCCATCTAGTAGATATAAGTATAAGAATAGTATATTTATAGTGTTTTGTATCTTGTGTAAATAATAAAATACTCTTTGACAACCTTAAGAGGGTTTACCATTTGAAAATATATCTATTCAAGAGAGTTAGGGTAAGAAACACTATCACCATGTTACAGACACTAGAGCCATGTTTCTCTAGTGTCCTTAATGTGGTGCTAATGTCTAGCTAGTAGGTTCTTGAGCATAAATGGATAGGATCTGGGAATGAAGGTTTGGGACTATGTTTTAGTCGAATAGGGATGACTATGGTTTATACAAAGGATGGAAAAGTGTGATAATAGATCTAGGATAGGTTTAGGGATAAGCTAGGAATGTGTCTCAGGTAGCACTCTTAACATCCAAATACCACTTTTAAGTGATTAAATTTACCACCTTTTATACTATAAATGTAGCAAAACAAAACTATATAAACATAATATTTTAAAACTTTGTCAATTATTAATGCTTTCTCTCTTGTAGGAACCTATCAAGTCCCAATCTCTATAAGTGCATACCTTAAGGGGTGTACCAGGAAAGGGGTGGGAAAATCATTGGTATTTTGTAGGATTTTTGTCCCTATACTATCACTTGCTACCTACACAACCATTTCTTAAAAACATTTCCCTAAGCTTTGCCTCCTATTTTGTACCCTATTCTAGTCATTTTATGCCTTCATTATCCCTTCCTAATCCAAAACTCCTTTTTAATAGTTTACAATACATTATTATCACCATTGACCCTTTAATCTAATTGAGAAAACTCATTTAGGGTCTAGTTCCATCCCTACCTGACCTAGACCAGGACTTATTTCCTTTTATCAATAACAATAAGAGTTGATTGGGTTGATCCTATTGGTTAAAATTTTGTAAAGGATTAGGCTCAGATTCAACTATATATACACACTCATTTTGTCATTTATAAGAAAAAGAGATATATATTGTGCATATTCTTATCCACCATTCTACATGAGGAGCATAGCTTAGGGTTTCATACTTTCTTTAGAGATACAAATCATGTCTTGTTGAAAAGTATATTAGATGCATTGATAGGTTGTGTAGCCAAAAGATGATTTATCCTTGGCATCCTTACATACCATAAAAACCTCTTACAAAGAATCTTGGCCAAGGGAGAGATTGAGATTTAATGGGTTCATATTCAAAGGTAAGTATTCCTAATTCTATTCCTCCTTTGTAAGAGTAGATAGATATGCATTTATACTTCTCTCCCATGTACTAGGATTTTATATGCATTGACATGAGTATATGTATTTTATGCATGTTAATTTTAATGTTTATTTCTCACAATTTGTACCACAAGATTTGGTGAGCACTAGATTAGACTGTTAATTTTATTTTATCAGTTATACATTAGTGAATATGAAAACATAGGACCTAGTTGGGGTTATTGCATAGTTTTACTTGATTAGAGGCCTTGGAACCCTCCCTAGTGATACTATTATGGTAATATATCTCTTGGATAGGTCTAATATATCTATATTGGTCATGACCTATAATATATTATGTATCAATAATCAGAAGTGTAAGTAAGATTTATCTTTTTTGAGCTAGCATTGATTTATAGATTAGTTGCATTTCCCTTTGTATATATTCTGGTGAACCTAATGTGAATCTAACTCTTGTAGATTTTCTTTCATGCCATAATTTTATTATATTTAAAATAATGTATCAACTCACTTAGTATGGTTCTAAATTTTTATGTGTAGGTTTAGCACACAGTTACTTCAACATGACTTTATTCTATCTGTGCATGTTTTCATCAACTATAAGTTACTAGATCCAGTAGTTTGATAGAGTATTCTTCCTCCATTCCAGAGTAGCATACATTATTTAATAGGTTGACTCTATATTCTATTTCATTTTATCAACATTCAAGTCAACAAACACTATCGAATGGGTTGACTCTATTGGTTATTCATCTTCAACATATAGGGTTTTGTATAACTTGGTCGAACCAATTGACCTAGTTTGTAAAATTTTAAAGCAACAATTAAGCACTACATCATAAAAATATGAAATCTAAATTATCTTAAATCACACCAAGTTTACTTCCTCATATCTCTCTCTCTCTATCATTTTAGTTCTTCCTTCAATTTTATTTTTCATAAGTTAGTAGTCTTAAAAACTACAAACCTATAGCTAACTAGGTCGACCTGATCAACTTAGTTATATAGTCTATTTTTTGTTTGAGAGACATAGTTGACCTATTTGAATTTGTTCTTAAAGACCTTATTTCTATAGAATATTAGTAACCTAATTGATTTTTTTCTATATTTTTTACATACAATGTCACCTGAACCGACTCTATATTATTCTTAATCAAGAAATTAACATTTATTTACTAGTAATTAATTCACACTCTTTTTAATTGTTTACATGCTTAGAGTAACTCACATAGTCTAAATAGGTAGTTTTTCAAATTAACATTTTTGTTACACTATTTTAATCTTTTTCACACACTACCAATTCATTTTACATTCAAAAATAATTTAAACATTCGTCTCCCAAGGCCTACCTACTTGGATTTCATCACCAAGGTGGAAGTCAACTTGGTTTTTTGGGCAAGTATAAATATGTGGTTAATGATATATATTGGCAAAGAACCTAACACACTTATCATAATGGGATTGTGTAGTGAGGGGGTAGACCCAAATACAAAGCCATTACTATCTCCAATACATATCCCTTTTAGCTTAGACATCTTAAAACCAACTTTAGACTACTTTTTAATTCCCTATTTCAGCTAAGTTTTCTATTACATTAAAATAAAAACTTTATAATAATATAATAACACTTAGGGTGACCAATTAGTTATCATTTACTTTTTAGTTTATTTTTTGCTCTTTTATCATTATGTGTTCTATTAAAAAACTTGCATTGGCCAGCATTGGTTCAAGGTTTGTGTTATGTGCCCCAATTGTATCAATCACATTGATCCAATTGTTAGTGTGTTTACATTCATTCTTGATTAAAACTATCTAGTAAAAATTTTCCCATGTTTCAAAACAATAGTGTCTTAGTCACTATAATCTCCTATAGACTATGTTTCACACCTTCCTATCTATAGTACATAGTCAACCCAAATGACTATGTATTTCCATCTCTTTATTCTATCCCATATATAACATTACAAAATTGATCTGTATGATTGTTTACTCTTATCAATCTATGTTTTAATAATACTTTGTTGACATAATCAACTCAATACCTATAGGCCAATCCTATCTCTTGTTATTCAGCCTTGTTCTTTGTTTGGTCGACTATGTTCTCTATTTGGTTGACTTTGTCCATAATTTTCCTTCTTCTTTCCTAAAAAGTTTATGTCGTTCATCAAGCATCATGAAATCCCCTATTAGAATTTTCTTGAACATCCTAAATCTATTTAGACGCTATATGGGATGTTATTTACATCCTTTACTTACCTCCCAATAAAATCCTTTCTCTTAGAGTACTTCTTTGTCTCCCTCTTTTTTGGATTGTAACATGTTCAAATCATACCCCAAGATGAGGTAGGTAGATCATATACTTTTTTACCTATCAAGATAATTACCATCTTAAAACATCTCATCACAATATAGGGGAGATTAAAACAAGTCTATCTAACAACCCCACTAGTAATCCACCTCCTAACAACCCTCCACCTAATACCAACTCAAGGAGTCTTCCTACAAAAACCAACCCACCAATTGATACAAACCAAATTCTTGTATAGATATTGAAATAGATGAACAAAATGTAAACATCCAATACCTCCCAAATGATGCAACTAAAACATCATTTAATTAATAAGTCTAATCAACCTCTCATCTTCCTCCCTTAGAATAACCAAAACTTTATTCATCCACCTCTTAGATATGATTCGAAGAATGTCATCCCCCAACCTATCATGAAAAACAAGATGCTTCAAAACATTCAAAATGAGCCTTTATTCCCTTTCATTATTTCGATTGATATTGGTAACATATTTCCAACTATTAAGTATAATGGGACTAAAGACCCTACATCTTTCCTCAAGGCATTCAAAAATATTTACAAGGAGTGGATCCAAACTAATAATTTGAACACAACTAAATTCTTAGTTAAAACCTTAACTAGTGATATATTAGAATAGTACAACCAACTTTCCCAACATTCCATATGGCAACTAGAAGATTTAGTCAATTTTCTAATTAAATAGTATAAACACAATGATATTCCAAAAAATTGCCTTAGCCATTTCATCAATACTAAGCAATCTCCCACTGAATCAGCTCATTATTTTATCAAGAAATGTAAATCTTTGGTCCACAAGTTCGATCATAACATGACTAATGATAATCTATTTAAAATCTTTATAGCCACCTTAACTCCTTATCTTCAGTATAAGATTCAAACCTTTTCCCCTCAAATGCTTAATGAAACTCTTAATAAATCCAAGCTGTTAGGGGTGGAGGTAATCCAAGAACAAACACACATATTTTAATTCCACCTGTTAGGATCTTGCTCCTCAGAAAGAGCACAGTATGATTACCAAATATAATCAATTGAATATGCGTAAATAACCAGAAACACAAGTAACTAGAATTCACCAATAGCATAGAATATGAGAGACAATACACTATCTTGTATTAACACTTTATAGAAAAGAATACAATCAAAGAGCTGCCACACTCTTTCACCTTACAGAGGTTCGCCACACCTCAAGTGTACAGTAGTTCTTCTCACACACACTCTCCTACACAAAAAATGGTCCCAACAACCAACTCACACACAGAATTGGTGTTTACCTCACCAACCAGTCAGTAATAACCCTGCCGGTACACCAAGCACTCTATAGCACTTCAAGCTGATCTCTCATAAACCTGCAACCTACAATTCAAAGACCAAACTCACATGTAGATCTCCTATGAGCTTGCAACAACCTGCAACTCACAGATCTTACAACTAGAAGGAACTCTTCCTTTCTATCTCATGCATAAACAATACATGCCAATGGGTCTATAAATAGATCCCTAACTTAAACAATAAATTAGACTCTTAATTTAGACAATTATCCTCACATCCCAAGACTCTGACTGGTCTCAACATGCAAACTCTTCGTTCACTTAACTAATTGTCCATGCAATGAATAGTTCTAGAACACACAGGCGATCGACGTCGGTCCCTACCTGTCTGGTTCTGCTGATGTTGGCCGACTTCCTACCATCACTAGTGGCCTTCTGCACTGGTCTCGACCGACGTCAGTCCTGTTGTTGACGCTGGTGCTCCTAGATCTCAGCAACCTTCCTATCCACTTGTTTGCAAAGGTTTGAAGCTTTTAGCTCCACAACCTAATAATCTCCCACTTGGAGATAAATAGCTACAACCTATACCTGTACCTGTACATCGTCTAGTTTGTTCCCTTGGATTTGTATCCCTCTTCAAGATCACTCTTGAAGACCAACCACCACAAAATCCTGTAGTGCAAAACCTGTCATCCAAATTACCTGCCACATCCGCATCTAAAACCATGTAGATAAAGAACTTGACCCTGTATAGCATGTGCACCTGCTGCTTGTCCCACTGAACTACCCTTCAGTATTACTCTCTCGGATTGACTCCAAACTTGTGACAACTCCCACTGCTTGGGAAAACTCAGGTTTAGTACATACCATGCACTCAACCTCATTATGTGAATCAAGACACCTATTCTGTGAACTGTCTAACCATCGACGTGCTAACCGGTCTCACACAATCATCCTGAAACAAAGTCAACAAGACTTCCATGTCTCTAGAACACACTCATGCCAAAGAATCTTGCTGCTCCCAGATTCTCCATGACACACACCTGAACTAGCTTTACCTTTAGTTCAGCAATACCTGTATATGTAACCCTGCAACAAGCACATCATACAAAAATAGGATAATGTAGCTAATATTATCCAACCTGGTAAAGAGAAACACAATGATCAAACCTCCATTGCCCTGCAACTAATACAAGATCATATACCCTGATCTTCCATCTCACATATCCATTTACGCTCTTCTTCATCCTAAACATCTATTCGTCTCTCAGTGCTTACTTCCAGCTGGCAACTCTACCCAAAACACCTGTTTGGTTCTCCTCCAAGGAATCACATCCTCATCCATGCCAAGCTCCCACTGTTTCCTGGATCTACCTATTTTGCTTCTTCAACAACTTCCTGGTTCTATACCATAAGTGAGCAACAAGTAGTGTAAAGAAGGGAAATGACGAATTTAAGAACTTACTTACACCTTCAGTCCTCCATATGGGCGCTTGAGACTCCATGACAACTAGCTGTCCACCCAAAATTCGTCTCAGTAACCGATGCCGATCACATCTCAGTCTACAGCCGACCGATGTCGGTTCCCTGCGACTGCCTCCCTACCGACATCGGTTTCCCCTGGCTGACGCCGGTCCTTATCTGCCCTGAGTCACCGACGTCAGGCTGCACATAGCCGACATCAGTCCCTGTCTGGACACCGACGCTGATTTTCCTATCGACGTCGGTCTCTGTGTTTTTCTAGTGAGACCTAAATTTTTCTCGTGAGCTCCTTTTGGATCAAACCCTTGTCCAAATCACCCTTGCTCTGCTCAAAATTCCTCTGCATCTTGTGCTGAACTCTGTCCGTCACTTTCTCCTTGAAAACCAAGGCTTTCTTGTTCTTGTCACTAACATCGGATTCCTCAAGAAACCTCACCTTCTTCTTCTGCATACAAAAACCACAATCCATGCCTTCCAAATCCGAAAGCATACTCTTTGACTCAAGAACAAACATCTCCTTCTTATCTATGTGACCAAGCCTATTAAGCCACATCTCTGAATCTACAGCTGAAGTAGATAACCCAGAAAGAGAATCAGTAAAACAAGTAGATAGATAAAGCGTACCTACTTCCTTACCTCTAGCTACAACAAGTGTACCCTTGGTAACCTTCCAAGAGTCCGCTGTGAGAGTTACTGTGAAACCCTCATCACCCAAACTTCTAACAAAAATCAGATTCCACTTCAGAACTGGGACATGCATGACCTCCTTTAACACCCATGTGTCACCTGTCTGCAATTTCAGCTTCACTTTGCCTTTGCCAACAATCTGACAAGGCTTACCATCCCCTACACAAATTTCTCCAAAGTCTCCCTGGACATACTCATGAAAAAATTCCCTATGTGGGGATGCATGAAAAGAGGAACCAGAATCTAAAACCCAAGATTCTACTTTATCCAAAGAACATACCAGAGCATCTTGTGCAACGTAATCCACAACATCTGCTTCTTCTCCATGTCTTTCATGCTGATCTTCACCTGATCTGCAATCTCTCTTTAAGTGCCCTTGCTTTCCACATTTCCAGCAGGTTATTCTGCCATACCTGGACTTGGATCTTCTGCCTGTCTTCGACCTTGACCTCCCACGCTCTATCTTCTCTCTTGGCCTTCCTCTTCCTTCAACACTCAAAGCATCTCCAGATGATTCACCTGTGCTTTTCCTGCATATCTCTTCATTCAAGATCACACTCACAACATCATCCACTTTTAAGACTTTTGAAGGAGACACAGTATTAGAAACTGCCATTACCAAACCTTCCCAACTTTCAGGTAATGAACACAAGATTAAGAGAGCTCTTATTTCATCATCAAATACAATATTGACTGAACTTAACTGGTTTACCAAACCATGGAAATCACTAAGATGGCTATGAACAGATCCACCTTCCAACATTTGCAAATTAAATAAACGCTTCATAAGAAATACCTTATTAGAAGCCGAGGGTTTTTCATACAAATTTGCCAAAGATTTCATCAACTCCACCGTTGTCTTACACTGTGATAAGCTGGAAATCACAGATGATTCAAGACTCAATCTAACAGATCCCAGAGCCTTCCGATCAAGAACCTCCCATTCTTCATCTTTCATATCCGAGGGTTTGCTAGCAACCCCACCCAACGGTAAGTACAAATCTTTCTGATATAGATAGTCCTCAATCTGGATCCTCCATAATTGGTAGTTCTTGCCATTAAACTTTTCCATTAATAGCTGACTGTTTTCTGCCATTGCTCAACTCTCACTCAAATAGAAACCCTGTGAGTAACCTGTAATCAAAACACACTACCCAGATCTAAACCAATCTGTTAGTATCCCAACCAAAAGCTCTGATACCACTTGTTAGGGGTGGAGGTAATCCAAGAACAAACACACCTGTTCTAATTCCACCTGTTAGGATCTTGCTCCTCAGAAAGAGCACAGTATGATTACCAAATATAATCAATTGAATATGCGGAAATAACCAGAAACACAAGTAACTAGAATTCACCAATAACACAGAATATGAGAGACAATACACTATCTTGTATTAACACTTTACAGAAAAGAATACAATCAAAGAGCTGCCACACTCTTCCACCTTACAGAGGTTCACCACACCTCAAGTGTACAGTAGTTCTTCTCACACACACTCTCCTACACAAAAAACGGTCCCAACAACCAACTCACACATAGAATTGGTGTTCACCTCACCAACCAGTTAGTAATAACCCTGCCGGTATACCAAGCACTCTATAGCACTTCAAGCTGATCTCTCATAAACCTGTAACCTGCAATTCAAAGACCAAACTCACATGTAGATCTCCTATGAGCTTGCAACAACCTGTAACTCACAGATCTTACAACTAGAAGGAACTCTTCCTTTCTATCTCATGCATAAACAATACATGCCAATGGGTCTATAAATAGATCCCTAACTTAAACAATAACTTAGACTCTTAATTTAGACAATTATCCTCGCAGCCCAAGACTCTGACTAGTCTCAACATGCAAACTCTTCGTTCACTTAACTAACTGTCCATGTAATGAACAGTTTTGGAACACACAGGCGACCGACGTTGGTCCCTGCTTGTCTGGTTCTGCCAACGTCGGCCGACTTCCTACCCTCGCCGGTGGCCTTCTGCACTGGTCTCGACCGACGTCGATCCTGTTGTCGATGCCGATGCTCCTGGATCTCAGCAACCTTCTGTTCCACTTGTTTGCAAAGGGTTGAAGCTTTTAGCTCCACAACCTAACACAAGCGTGAAGACTTCTTAATGAAATAGTTTGAACATAATACCAAATTCCTTAAAGGTTATTTTAAAGGCTCCACTAATGTAATCATTAAAAAACTCCTCAAACCAATCCAAGAGTTTCTAACATTGACAATCCCCCATCTTCTCACACATATTTAATTATGTAACAAATGAAGCAATTTTTAGTGCCCTCTAAACTATTTACTTATCATAATAATCCTCTTAAATGGTATGACCCTAATAAATTTTTTTGGTTCCATGCTAACATCAGTCACTCCCATTAAACTTTTATAGGGCTTACAATTTTTTTTGTCTCATATATGCATGGTGGTTCATTCAATCACAAATCCATGATTCAACTCCATCATCAGTATTACAACACCACTTCTAAAAAAGATAAGCTCCCAAAGATTCTTCTTCTAATATCCAAAAATATTTTTCCACATTTAATGCTTAACAGTCTAACAAGGATATTTATTCCATTAACACTGACTATGACCAATATTACAATAATTCTCAATGTGTTAATGCAGCTAATGTCAATTATCATTGTAAACCAGCTCATAAAGACCCTATTACCAAACCTAAGAAACTATCTTTGGAATAAAAACTCCTCAAATATACTAAAACCAATCACCTAGATTTAGAAACTAATGAGGAACCACCTCCTTACTCTAAACTTCCAATGACTTCTATTTCTCCAAAATCTAACTTACCTTCTAAATCTCACATTTGTTCTTCTTCCAAAACACATTGGAACTTCTTAGAAGAGTTCAAATCCAGGCCTTAAAAAATTCCTCTTATGAAGTTAATTCATACCTCCCCTTATCATCACAAGTTCCTCATACAAAAATTCCAGTAAATTTAATAACCATCTTCTATATAATAAGAACCACCCTCTCATGAGCCTTAGCCAACCGAAGTGCATACCATTGAATCCATTTGTCCTTCTTTGAAACCCTTCATATAATTCCTCAAACAAGACATGATTAATAATGAGATCCTTTTTGAACCTATGATCCACCCCTATTCATTAATATATCCATTCATACCACCCTCATTCATAAAGTATTAGTAGATGAAGGGTTAGATATTAATTTGACATATTTTTGGCTCATCTAACAACTTGGATATAATAAATATCATCTCAAGTAGACCTACCTAACATGTCATGGATTTGACAAAACTAATCAAAATCCACTTGGTTGTATTTGGCTCCCTCTTAAAATTAGACCTAAGACTATTTGAACTAAGATTATGGTCTTTGATTTACCCTTATATTACAACATACTCTAAGGATGATCATGGAATCATAAAATGAGAGATATTTCCTCTTCTAGTATCTAATGTAACAAGTTCTTTCATAATGGAAATAAAAATAAAAATGAGGCCAATCACAACCCTTGGAGTATTCAACTTCTAAATCCTAAGTCTCAATATTACATTCCTAGCATTTCAATGATCAATAGTGATCCCTTACCTAAATTCATCAACATGAATCTAGATTTACATGTCACTCTTGTTGATTTAGATGATGATGAACCTAATAACTTGAAAAATACCTACAACACTACTAAGATATCTCCTTACATATTGAACTGGATTTGTCATCCTTTATTTACTCATGATCGTACCATACCCCTTATTGATGAGATCATTGATTTCCCCTCCATATGATACTTAGGAAGCCTCTTACACATAATATGCCTTCACATGCAATGATTCTGGAGTGGCCAAATTATTTTAAGATCCTTTAATCATATCTCCATGTATATTTAGTGATCTAGGCATTTCCCCTTTTGAAATTCCTCTTAAATCTCAAGCATGTATAACTTGTTGAACCTATGGTGATAATTACATCATGGCCCAAGATCAATCTCAAGACTTGGATGTTTAACATTATCAAAAAACTTTGGCTCAAATACATGATTTCAATCATGATGTTCATACCATTTCCATTAAATTTGAGTTATCACCTAAAGATCATGTACCACCTACTAATTCTCCACTCCTTGATACTCATTAGGTGGTTGAACAAATCTTAACTTCCAAACCTCTAAAAATTCTTGCATATTATATACCACCTATAAAATTAATCATTACATCTAATTCTTCCACCATCAATGATGCTAATGATAACCTAATTGAATATGATCAACCTTTTTCCCCTAATCCACCTACTCTTGAGATTATACTATATGTCAAGGCCACAAATGTACATCAAATACACTTTGAATATGATCACCATGGTAAAAAAAATTCTTGATCTCAAATTATATGTTGAGTATTATGGTCCTCTTCCCACTTTTCCTAATGATGAAGCCATTCTTGAATTTATTCATGCCTAAAAACCTCAATTGCCTCAGTAGCATCACAAACTCAATAATTTTAAGAATAAATCCCCTCATTTCAACAACTTCATGTTTAGAATTTATCCTAAATCAAATTTCATTTCCTCTCTACCTAACTCACCATATAATTTCCAAGATGTAAATGCTATGCTTATCAAGGAAACTATCAAAATTGAATATGGTACCTTATCATATCCTTGAATAGTTATAGTCTCTTGTGAAATTATACCAATTAAACATGATAAATTCATCTTATTCTTTGATAAATATCATGATACTTTTACTTGGTCCTAGAAATACATACCTGGTATTGACCCTAGCATCGTGGTGCATAATATCATCACCTATCTCGATGCCAAACCCATGCAACAAAAGCAATGACAATTTACAGTAGAAGTTTATAATTTATGCCATAAAGAAATCATTAAACTTATTGATGTTGGTGATCCCATAAAATGGCTCATTATATCCATAAAATAACATCCTTTTTCTTGCATATGAAGTGGATTTAAATGTAGTTTCTGAACTTAAGGTTTATTTAAAAATTAAATAGCAAGTATATATCATGATTATGTCTTCTAAATTTTTGTTATATATTTGTTAGTTATTACTAATGATTATTTGGAAAAAGATATCAATGAGTGGATACACAATCCATATTAAGCTAAGAATGATTCAAAGTAAGAATATTAACCATTCAATAATAATTTTGGAGTGATATCAAAATATTTTAAAATAAGATATAGTA
The DNA here is from genome assembly GCA_037957365.1 of Torreya grandis. NCBI lineage: Eukaryota > Viridiplantae > Streptophyta > Pinopsida > Cupressales > Taxaceae > Torreya > Torreya grandis. The sequence goes on from JARHVA010002369.1 coordinate 2,422,703, forward strand.
TTCTAGTTAAGTTATGGACTCCTACAAGTTTGCTACAAACTCCCACAATAGCTACAGATTACAACATGCTTGTTACAATAGCTATAGATTACAATATGCTTGTTACATCAGCTATGGATTACAATAGGCTTGCTACAGACCAGCTATAGATAACAATATGCTTGTTACAAACCAACTATAGATTACATAAGAATAACTATGGATTATATCAGTCAACTATGGATTACATCATCTAGTTATAGATTCTAGTAGGCTTGCTATGGATTTCAATAGCCTTGCTATGGATTTCGGTAGGCTGCTATAGATTTCAATAAAATTGGTATAGGCTTCAACAAAGTTATTATAGACTTATCTAGAAAGTATTTATAAATGTATCTTAATGTCCTAACTATCACAAATAATCTTTTCCATTTAGATTATTTCTATATATAGGTTTATATGTATAGAATTTCCATTTCTAGATTGTATTCAAATATAGGTTTATGTAAATTTATTTCAAATAATAACTCTCTCCATATTTGGAAGAGATCTAGATTATTTTGTAATATATTTTATTAGAATAAATATATCTCACCATATCTTGTGAAGATTGAGATAGGATGGGATATCTTGATTGCTAATCCTAAATTAGGTGTTGGTTGGAAGCATGAGATTATAAATTCAACCTTCCACACCCAAATTAAATCAATAAATAGACTTGTTCCTTCCATTATTCTAAGTATTTCATTCTAAAACTTGTGTTCTAAGTAAAATCCTCTTTTGAGGAATGAGCTGCCCACTCATTACAAGGAAGATAGATCAATGTATTTAATGTATTTATGTTTATTTATTTATTCTATAATTATTATTTTTACTTTAAATTCTTATTTTATTTTCTTTTTGATGTAATTATTTATTTTGTACATCTTTTTGTAAAACTTAAGGTATTTTATGTGTTTGTCATTAATTTTCAATCCAACAATTTACATTTTGCAAGTGTGATTTACTTTTCTGTAAGTGTGATTTATTTTCATGCAAGTGTGCTTTGATTTCTATAAGTGTTATTTTTAATTCCATCAAGTGTGATTTTAAATTCATGCAAGTGTGGAGTGTGATAGAAGGAACCATTTTCCAAAGATCTTTTTCTCCTTTTGCATACAACCTTCAAACACCATCCCTAGATTGCCATTATTAAATAAAGGGTATTGATGGCACTCACTAGCTGCTAAGTTTATCAATCCTATGGACTATTTAGAATGGATCTCCAACATTGTCCTTGTTCAGTAGAAATTCACCCTATTCATTTTCATTTGCATTGATTTATATAATCTTAATATTGTTTTCCCCAAGGACAACTTCCCTTTATATTATATAGATTTCATCATAGATTCCACTAGTGGTTATGAAATGTTGTCCCTTATGGATGGTTTCTTGGGTTATAATAAAATTCACATTACCCCTAAATGCAAACATAAGACAAATTTCAACATGACATGAGGAACATATTGTTATATTAAAATGCCCTTTAGCCTAAAAATGTTGGAGTTATCTATCAATGGGTGATGACCCACATTTTTCATTATATAATCCATAATATTGTATAAATCTATGGGGATGACCTCATTACCAAGTTTAAAATCTGCAAGACTCATCTCTCTAATCTTACCATCATTTTTAATCATCTCATTAAATATAAAGTTAGACTAAATCCCTATAAATGTGTTTTTGGTGTCATATCTCACAAATTATTAGGGTTCTTAGTGTCTCTTCATGTCATTGATGTCAATACTTCCGTGATAAATTTTATTATCAACATTCCTATCCTTCATTCCATTCTAAATATTCGTACTTACCTTGGTAAACTTGGGGCAATTAGATGATTTATCCCCAAAATGGCTTATTGTATCTATTATAATAGTTTCCTCTTAAGAAAGGTAATGCCCTAGAATGGACAAATACTTGTCAAAAAGTATTTGACAATATTAAATAATATTTACTTCACCCACCCACTCTTAGTCCACCTTATAATTATCATCCTTTAATCTTATATACTTAATCCACACCGATATCAATTGGGTAATGGTTGAACAACATGATGATACCATAAGGGAATATGCCATCTATTATTTCAGTTGAGGCCTCATCAAATATGAGAAATATTATACAAAAGTATAATGCGATTGCCTCACCATATATATTACCTCTAAAAAGCTTTAACATTATATGCTTTATTTAACCACTTACATTATTGTTCATTTCAATCCAATCCATCACTTCTTATCCAAAGCCTTTCTTCCTAGAGATAGAATTGGCAAGTGGATGGTCTTTTAAATGAAATTTGATCTCTAAATTATTATGTAAAAATCTATCAAAGGACAAATAAAACTAATCAACTCGCAATAGCTCCTATACTAGATATCGACCGTTTATAATTTAGTCTTCTTGATGACAATATTCTCTATATTAAAGGTCTTAATCAAGTTATATCTCTTAAATATTGCTTCCATATTTTCACTAATGATCTTGAATCAAGTAATCTTGAATATTCCTCTATCCTCCCCAATACTATTAAACCAAAATTAGTTATCAAAGAACTTCCTAAAATTAATGTTTATTTACATGAAGATACTTGGACCCTTCATTTTGATCATGCCAAATGCATTCAAGGACATATTGTAAGTTGTATCCTTACTATTCCTCTCATTAAAATTATAACTTTATCATTTTTTCTTACATTTGATGTCACTAATAACATGGTATAATATGAAGCCTTAATCCTAGGCATGAGAGTAGCCATTGATTTAGGCATCACATATCTACATGCTTTAGATGACTCCCAGCTTATCTACTACTATGTTAATGGTAATTATCAATGCAAAAGAAAAAATCTCATACTTTATCATCAAATAGCCACTACCTTTTCCAAATAATTCAATTCTTTTACCATCAAACCTATCCATTGAGATCAAAATTTTATTGTTGATTCACTTACATTTTCAACATCTTTTTTTCATCCACACCAAGTTCTTACTGATTCCATTTTTCTTATCCAAATAATAAATTTCCAATATTCTATTAAACCATAAGATACACTTATCTACCAGATTGGAGTTGTCACCATTTGACAAATCCCATGGTATAAAGACATCATTCAATTTTTTGAACTCCAAATCTATCCTCCACACATTGATTCCTATGATAAGAATTGAATTGAAAAATAAGCTTTCAATTAAGTATTTCGATATAACATCCTTTATTATCACAATGTTGAAGGTAGCTTGATCTATTGTGTTATGAAAAAAATAGTTCATTCTCTTCTTAAACAAGCACATGGGGGAATTTATGGTGGCCATTATAATGTACATGCTAAAACCCATAAATACTTATATATGGGACACTTTTAGCCCACTCTTGAAAAGGATTCCATTGAATTCACTAAAAAATGTAATCCTTATTAGCTTTATGATTATCTAATCCATTAAAATATATCCAAGCTTCAAACTATGGAATCTCCCTAACCATTCTCAATGTGGGGCTTAGATCTCATAGGTAAATTACCTAGATCTCAGGATAGGCATCTCTTTATTATCACAACCACTAAGTATTTTACCAAATGCATTGAGGATATAACCCTCATCAATGTCATAAGTACCACCATTTCAAAAATTATCCTTAATAAAATCATTTTACACTTTGGCATTCCTCATACACTCCTTTCAAATAATGGTGGTAATTTTTAAAATAAAGATGTCAAACAAATCTATCCTAAATTCAAAATCAATCCCAATTTTTCCATGCCATACCATCCCTAATGTAATGGCAAAGCTAATGCCACCAAAAAAAAGTACTAATAAAATTATCCTAAAGATAATCTGTGAAACTCACACGGATTAGCATCTTCATCTATATCTCATTCTTTAAGCCTATCCTACTAGCATATGCACTGCTACTGGGGCAACACCATTTTTACTAGTTTATGGTTTTGAATCAGTCTTCCCATTAGAATTTGATCTTCCCTATATATATATCTCTCTTAATTATATCATACCCAATGAAGAATTACTTGAATCTCAATTTTATGCTCTTGATCTTCTTGATTAACATCATCTTTCCACCCTAAAACACAATCATCAATACAAGGCCTACATTACCAAACAGCATAATAAAAGAGATATAGTCTACCTTTTTAATGTTAGATTTATTGTCCACAAGTTATATTATAATCATGACAAAAAGGGTAAATATTCCCAAAATGGTAGGGTCTTTATTTAGTCAAAGACATCCTTGGTCCAAGTACCTAGTGCCTTCAAACTAATGAAGGCCATATTTTCAAAGAGTCCACCAATGCACAATTTTTAAATAAGTATTTTGCCTAAATCCTTCCCCCCTTATCATATTTTGTATATGATATGATTCTAACACTTTAAAAAATAATTACATGGGTCTCACCCTCTCTAATATTCCCTCTTTTCACAAACCTTAATCCCTCCTTTTGGTCCTTTGGTTTCTCTTTTATCATGAGTTGTATTGTAAAACTACAAGACCCATTATTCCTCATGATTTTCCCTTTTGTTTTCATTATTTCATTATCTTTCCAATGTTTTTGGTACCCCTTTGGATTTTGCCTTTTATGAGTTATAATGTAAGACCATGGATAGAACCTGGCCTTCTTCACAAATACCATCTTTATCACTTTATTTTTCCTACTTTATATACCCTCTTGGGTTTCTCTTTTATGAGTTGCAATATAATATGTTTGTAGGACCTAGCATTCCTCATATAATAACCATATTTAAATTCAATGGTCCTTCTCTAAAATATTTTTTAAATGAGTTTTTTATATTTGTTCTTAGCTTTATCTTTTTCTTCTTTTGTAGATAAAATTTTCATAACAATAAAGTGTTAGCATGTTTTCCTACACCTCCCTCATTCTTATGATAAGGAATCAAACTTTACTTTCGTTCTATCCGTTTTTCACCCTTTTTCACATTTTTTGTGATTTGAAGTAATTCAAAGTGTCTCATGTTCTCATTCCTCTTGCTTTACTTTCCTTTCACTCCACATTGTATAAAACAAGGTTGAAGTCAAGATAACACTCTGATTTCACTTGAATTAATGAAAATCTTAGACACCATGCTCTCTAAGTTCTATTTTAGCAACCAAATCCAAATTATTCAAATGAAAGTCATCTTTAACACCTATGTTTAGTTTTCCAAATTCATATGGAGGAGGAATAGTAATATCCATCAAGAAAGTTAAAATCCAAATCATTTTAAATACAAGGAAATGATATAAAAGGAAACATACAAAGTCAAAAATCCAAAATCACACCAAAAGATGTGATTCAAAGCACATCTCCTATCTCTAATCAAAGCTCAAACTCCACAATTGACCTCATGATAGAGATGAGGTCCATTGAGGTATGGTAGGCTAGTATATTGGAATGTGAGAATTCAAAAAAATATATTGTTCTACCTAATTTCTAATGCAAGTACCCAATCTTCATAGTAGATCAAAATCTCTATAAGGTATCCTAAGGAATGGGGAACACATTGTGGGAAGGTAGGTCCATTTTAATTTTCATGCACATAGCCTTCATGAGATGATCTACATATTTCATTTGTTGATGTAATATTTGTGTGGATAGGATATTTTCTTTAGATTTCTTAATGTTGAAAGTTTTTTTATTTTGAAAAACCTAATTTGAGGTCTTGACTTCAATAAAGAGTTCCTCTACCTTGGTTTTCCATTTATTCTCCCCTCCACACATTTTATTTCCCCCCTTAACAAGCACATGTGATTATAAATCTATTTTCCCTCTTATATATTCCCTTTCTTTCAAATTTTAAAACATGTTAGCACCTTTTTGTTTTATTTTTATCTATTCTTAGAACAAAACAATATGTTTGAAAAAATCTAGATTACTTTATTTAAACCATTTCTTTACATTCCATCATCACTTTGATTTTTCCTACCATTTGTAATTTTTTTACTACCCATTTTTATAGATAACTGAGTTCATTTTTACTTTAGAGTGAGGTTGGCTTGTTACTTCTCACTCACCAATGTTGTTTTTTCTTTTGTGCAATTTTTTTATTAATTATTTACTAAGGATTGTTACTGCTCACTCATCAATGTTGTTTTACCTTTTGCTTACCCATCTTTGTTTAAGTAAAGATTTTTAATAATTTCACATTGATATTTGATTACCATTTTTTGACATGTATCCTTGGTTGACTTGGTGATTTTTCCTTTCTTAATTAAGGTTTAATTTTTTGAGTTTTTTTGTCTTTAGTAGCCTTGGCTTTTTGGTTTACTAATTTACTCTAAATTTTTACTTGGTCATTTGGTTTAACATAGAATTTGTCATGTCATCTTTACAAGTTTCCAAGTATGTTCTATCCACATAACATTAGTTACCTTGGCTTCCCTACATTTTTTATTTTTGCTCTTTAATTTTGTATCCTTGGGTTTGTTGAAAGTATTATATCTACTCTCCATGATCAAAACTACAAACACATTAGATAACGATCTAGTGATAAAGATAAGTCAATGTCACATATATTAATTTCATTTTCAATTATTTATATTTTATTCATTTACTTTTAGTTGTTTTTTATTTAAAATAATATAATTTTTTTAGCTTCAACATTATGTGTTGCTATATTCTTTTCTTGAAACATTATCCCATATTTCACCTGAGTGACACATGATGATAATTGAGTGGAGCATATGTATACACATAATATTTTAAAATTTTATAAATTATAGATGCTTTCTCTCTTACAAGAACCTATTAAGTCTCAATCTCTCTGAGTGCACACCTTAAAGGGTGCACCAAGAAAGGGGTGGGCAGACCATTGGTACTTCGTAAGATTGTTGTCCTTTTACTATCACTTATTATCAATCCAACTATTTCCTAAAAACATTCCCATAAGATTTTCCTCCTCTTTTTCACCCTTATCGAGTCATTTTTCACCTTCATTATCCCTTCCTTATCCTAAACTCCTTGTTGATCATTTACGATACACTATAGGCCCCATTGACCCTGTACTCTAATTAACAAAACTCATTTAGGGTCTAAGCCAACCCTTAGCTAACCTAGGTGAGGACATAATTTGATTTTGTCAATAATGATATAGATTCAATTAGGTCGATCCTATTGGCTAAGATTTTGGAAAGGATTAGGGTTAGATTCCACTATATAAACACATTCATTTCATCATTTTTTAGAGATAAAAAGGAGTTAATTATTCATTTTCACTTATTTATAATATGACCTTTTTCCATTCTACTTGAGGGGTCTTAGCTTAGGGTTTTTACTTGGAGAATAATCTTATCTTATGGAAAAGTTTTGGAAGCTTTGGCCTTTCTTAGTGATCCTTACAAACCACAACAACCTCTATAAATTGTATACATATAATATTTTCAAACTTTTATCAATTACTGATGTTCACTATCTTCAAATAACCTATCGAATCTCCATCTCTTTGAGTCCATGCCCTAAAGGATTAAATATGAAAGGGGTAGGTAGACCATTGGTGATTAACAAGATTGTTGTCTCTTTTTCCACTTGTTATCTACACACTTGTCTCCTAAAAACCATTCCCTTAAGCTTGTTCTTCTCTCTTGTATACTCCTAAAGTCATTTCCCACTTTTCATCCCCATTTTAACCTAAAAACCCTTTAAATAGTTTATAGATACTAAGTCAACTAGGTTGACCTTGTAATCTTATTGGTGGAATTCATTTAGGGTCTAGGGCAGCTCTTGACCTATCTAACACGTGACCCAGTGAATTTTTGTCAATATCAGGACTAAGTTGATTGGATCAACCTCATCAATCAAAACTTTTGGAAGGGCTTAGGGTTAAATCCAACTACATAAACAAGATCATTTATCCATTATTTATAGAATATAATAATAAGTAATAGATAGTATGCACCTACTTATCCACCATTATACTTGAGGAACAACTTTAGGGTTTCATACTTTCTTTGGAGATATGGATCTTATCTTGTGGATAAGTCTTTTGGATGAATTGATAGGTTGTGTAGCCTAGATATGATTTATTCTTATCATCCTTAAATACCATAATAACCTCTTGTGAAGCACCTTGGCCAAGGGAGAGATCAAGGCTAGATGTGTTTGTCTTCAAAGGTAAGTATTCCTAACTTTCTTCCTCCATTGTAAGAGTATATAGATATGAATTTGTGCTTATATTCCATGTATTAGGATTGCATATACATTGACATGAGTATATGTATCTTGTGCATATTTAATTTTAGTGTTTATTACCCTCACTTTGTGCCACAAGCTTTGGTGAGCACTAGATTAGACTTTAATTTACTTGTTATTAGTTTAGTGAATATGAAAACATAGGGCTTAGTTAGGGTTATTGCATGGTTTTGTTGACTAGAGGCTTTGAAACCCTCCATAGTATTATAAATTTGGTAAGAGATGCCCTAGTTAGGTCTACAAATACAAATATTGGTCATGTTCACATTTATCTAATGTATCTCTTATTGGAAGTATAAGTAATACCTATCTTCTTCAAGCTAAGATTTATATATAGATCTGATCCATTTTTTATTTTATACATTCTAATGAACCTAATGTGAATATAACCCTTGGAAATTTTATTTCACATTTTTTCATTTTATATGATTTTATTTATTATTTTCCTATATTTGTGATATTAAGTCGATAGGGTTGGTATAGTTTATAACTTCTATGCATAGGTCTAACACATAGTCGCATAAAAAATGACTTGTTCTTTATGTGTAAGTCTTCATTAGATACATGCTACTAGATTAAACAGGTTGACATAGTAATCTTAAAAGTTTCTAGAAAACATACTAGGTTGACTAAGTTGGTATAGTATTCCAAAGAGCTTCCAAAAAAATACTAAGTGGACCAAGCTGGTATAGTCACCTTCACATGTTTTAGTAAATAGGTAACTACAGAACTAGGTCAACCTAATCAACATAGTTGGTATAATTTAAAAGTAAAATTCAAGGAACTTTAACAATAATCTCACATTACTTTGTATCTTCTAACCCACTAAGTTTCCTTTCTCTCTTTATATTTCATTTTAGTTATTCCTTACAGTTATATTTTACATAGTTTGCAATCTTTAAAACTATCATCATATAGAAAACTAGTTTAATCTGGTTGACCTAGTTCTATATTCTATCTTATATCTAAAAGAATAGGTTGACACTACCGATATAGTTATTAAAGACCATTACTTCTTCATTATAGTAGAGACACTATCGACTCTATTCTATAATTTCTACGTACAATATCATATGAATTGATAGTGTATTATGTTTCAAGTTGGAAATTAACATCTATATACTAGTAATTACTTCACACTTTCACTTTTAGTTGTTTTCATGTTTAGAATAGATCACATAGTCTAATTATGTGGTTTTTCAATATACTATTTAGTTTCACTATTTCTCTTTATATCACACACTAATAAATCACATAATTTCAAAACTCATTTAAACATTTATCTACCCAAGGTTTACCTATTTGGATTTCATCACCAAAGGGGAAGTTGACTTGGTTATCTGGCCAAGTATAAACATGTGGTTAATGGTATATATTGGTAAATCACCTGACACCATTATCATTATGGGATTATGAAGTGAGGGGGTAGGCCCCAATACTAAACTAGTACCATTGCCAATATAGATCTCTTTCAACCTAAAAGTCTTGAAACCATCCATAGATTGGTTTATAGTTCCCTAATTACAAAAAACTTCTCTATCACACTTAAAATAACACTCTAATAATCTAAAAACATCCAGGATGAACACTTAGTTAACATTTGCTTTTTAGTTAATTGCTTGATCTTTTCTCATTGTATGTTGTATTGCAAAAACTTGCATTAGCCAACATTGGTGCAAAGTTTTGTGTTATGTGTCTCAAATTGAATTATTTTCATTAATCCAAATTCTTGTGTTTTTTCTTCCATTTCTTGATTTCAAAGTATTTTGCTAAATATTTCCCTATTTTTGATATACTATAATTCTATTTAACATAGTCTCTTATAGACTATTTATTCTCCTATCGATAGTCTTGAGTCAACCTAGTCAATTTAGACTAAGAATTTGACTCAAGAAGATGATTAGTTTCATGTTAGTTCCAAAATGAAAACAAAATGAAAGAAACACACTAACTAGTATAACATCTCTAGGCCTAGTCACTAGGTGGAGCTTAGTGAGGAAAAACCATTTGACAAAACAACTAGAAATGGAAAAAATGATAAATATGAATATAAAACACAAATTTATTACCAAATCTAAGATTGATCCAAAATGCTCCTTCTTCAGCTTGCTCAGCTTGTGCTTCAAGAGATCTTCTTTAATGGAGTGTGGCTACCTTCATCTCCTCTTGGCACCTTTGGATTTGGCTTGGCTTGGCTCAAAAATTGGGCATTATAACATTAATTTTAATGGATTTTTGGAATCAATTTAGAATTATAAATTTATAATAAGATAGCATAAAATTAAATAGGCAAGGCCTCCTACTTATAGATTTTACAAAATGGTCAGAATGAACCTGAACCATCCATCTCAAGATGAAGATGTGTGGCTAAGAAACCATTCAATTTTGAGACAAAAATAAATAAATTCCTTCATAAATATTTTGGATAGAGAAGAAATAAAGAGGCATAAAGGTTCTTAATAAGGCATGGGTTGGCTTGATGAGATATTTTATGCATTTATGGCCCAAGGATGCCTTCCCAAGAAATGATGTCATTTGATGATGTAGATATTCAATATTCATTTCTAAAAATAAATATTCAAAAATCTCCATGTAATTATTAATTAGTCTCATGATTTTAATTAATTATAATTTAAACATGATTAGGTAATTTTGATTCAAATCTTGGCTCTTTGTGTATAAATTAATCAAATCAGTCAAAATGTCTCATTATTGGCTCAAAATTTGACTAGATTAGAATTGGAAGGTGATGTTAGATGAATTGGATATGTTATCCCATTTAAGATGTTTTCAACACAAAATATCAAAGGCATGTGTCTCATATAAGAAATCTAATAAAAAAGAACAATCTAGGGCACCCAGGTGTAAAAATGTCATTTAGACTCAAAATGATTTGATCAAAGTTAGTTGCTTTATAAATTGCATTACCCCATTTAGTGACACTCTGGCCAAAATTGGCACTTGAATATAAAAAGTTCACATCATTTATCATTTTTTAGTGTTTTTAAGACAAATTGTGTATTTTGATGGAAATTGGTCAAAAGCCTAGTTGGAGGTTATCAGTGGCCAGTTTTAGGTGTCTATAGTTTCCCCATAGGCATAAAAATGTCATCTAAAATAATTATAAATGGCATATATGCCAAAAACAATATGATGATTGAATAATAAAGCTCCAAATGGTGTTCAAAAATCCTATGATTATGCCCCCTCGAGGGAGTGGCCATCACATATATGGATGGATGGTCCATCAAAAAAAAAAGTAGAAAGGTGGAATTAACCCATGGTTGAGATTAATCCAAATGAGAAAATGATGGCATGTATTGATTTAAAAGTCACTAATTTTTCCAAAGGTAGTTATAATAAAAAATAGAAGTTGAAATAATGATTTTCCCATAGGTGGTTATAATCATTAAAAAGACCTAGATTGGCTAAAGATGATGTTTGATAAAGTTTTACCCCAGTTAGAGCTAATTATCAAGCATAACTTGAAGATATAACTTGAAATATAAATTAAATATGAGTGGGTGCACACCTAGATGTGATGGTCTAATGATTAAATAAGCCATAAACAACCAGGCATACAAGGATGCACAAAGTGATTAAAGGAATGGATAGAAGAGTAAGATTTGATCATTAGAAAAGATTCAGTTATACCTACCAATGAGGAGATGTTCATCCTTATTATCAATGATATAACTATAATTTTCAATGGGTTAATTTTATTAATATGGGTGGAAGGATTTGCCAAAGTACCAAGGAGAAAATCTTGTAGCTCCATTGCTTATATACCCTCTTGAATCTAATTTTTATTGTAGCATGTGATGGTAGGCATCATGATAGAACACTATGATGACTTGGTCAAAATATGCATAATGATTGATTCTCATTCCAATAAACACTCTAAAATAATCCACTAATGATCAAAACCATGATGAAAATGTTGACGTATGAATATGGATGGACTCAAGAATAATGTGTGCAAAGAATCATCCAATGCATACATATAAACCAAGTCAAGGCAATAGTACTAAAAGAAAAAAAAAATAGGCAAGTGAAAAAATAAACAAACAAATAGAAAGCACACAAATAAACAAACAACTTGAGATAAACAAACAAACCAAAATCTTGAAAACAAAGCAAAAGAAAGCATCCTAATAATGACCTTGCCCCAGTAGGGCAGTTTGAGGATAACTAACTACACTTAGATAGGATAAATTTTTTCAGATTTTGAAATATTTGAATGTTTTTATCAATTTGAGGTATATTAACTCATTAGAGAATGAAAATATACCTACTCATAAAATGGTGCGATCATTTGGCTTAGGTTGCTCAAAAAATGGCAAGAGTGCATGGAAAGGGGGACTAAGGTGACCTCAACATGAGTTGAGCATGGCTCACATAGTCCCAAAATGACCTCAATTCATAATAATTCCATCCACACAAAGGGTGAGGAAAAACTAACTAGGTCCAAACAAGTTCTCATATCTGACAAATAGTCAGTCAAATAAAAACAACAATGGCAAGGTGATGCAGCAATACATGATAAACAAATATTGCCCCTATTTTTCCCATAGGTAGTTATAATTAGGATACAATGGATCAAATCAATGATACTAATTTTCCCATAGGTGGTTATAATTACTATCAAGACTAGTGGGACATTGATTTGCCCATAGGCAGTTATAACTAGGATAACATAAATAAACTTGTTATAAGATGGAAAATGAAAGATATCTTTCCATATCAACTGTCACACTAATTTCATAAATATTTATTGAAACATGGATTTGATTGATTATTAAAAATTGATCAGAATCCCCTAACAAAAAGTGTGGGAAGAACCAAAGTAACCAAGATCAAAATAGGATTGGATAGGATGGTTTAAAATTGTCTTGAGTCTAGATAGGAATGGTATGGTAAGATGGCATTGTTTAGGATAATTATAGGCTGGTAGGATGGTATAATGATAAATAAGGATGTTGAGAGGGTTTCCCCCAATTGATGGGATGAATGGTAGGATATGTGATAATGGAAAATAGGTATGGCATTTTTAAATGTCAAATGAAAATGGCATGGTACATATTTTTAGATTATGATGGTTATTGGTTTTTTGATATGTTTGGCCTGGGTATAGTTTTGGATTCTATTATTCCTTTTAAAATGGAGAAGCACGTCCTGATCAAGAAATGAGACAACTAAAATAATTAGTCATGTAAATTTCTATCCCATGCCTCATCTAAATATTTATTCTATCAATAATATCATATATATTTGGATGCAAAGAATGTTTTTATAATCTTCATTGGTCATTAATTATGATTCCTTCAAACATCAAAACAAGGTATATTTGTAGCCTCTATAAAGGAAAATGCAACTATGGATGGTAAATAGGGATAAATTTTGGTTGATAGGTTTGTTTGGGAAATGGAATGGTGGATGATAATGGAATGTGGAATGGTTGATAAATAAATGAATATCAGGACTTTTAGTCACATATAATTTCATTGATGCCAGATTTGACATAACTTTGGATGTGATGGGGCCTAATACTTCTGAATATTTTCTTGATAAGTCCCCCCATTTTTTTTGTTGTTTGGGCTTGAGAGTAGCTACCATCTGATTAGGATATAGATTGGAAGCTATTTTGATTTGATCTTGAATAATGTCACTAACAAAAAACAATCATGTAGACTAAAAACATGCACTATTATACTGAGGACTAGAATATAGTTCCACTTTCAAACCATTTTGGAGATACAACCCCACCCTTTTAACCAAGTTAGACCAAGTTTGAACCATTTCTCTTTTGGACATAGTTTTTTAGATTTTGTATAACTCTAAGCCTTTTATTTCAGATATTTCATCATCTATATGAATATTTCTAGCTACACTTATGGTGGAGTCATGTACAATCCAACTTATGATAGAATGGTCACATAAAATCTGACTAGAAACCCCTATAGAGATAGATTTTCTAAGGAGTTTTAGAGATAGATTTTATAAGGATTTTTATAGTGAAGAATATTGTGTTTGGGTATGCCATTATGTAGACTAGTAATTTGACTCAAGAGAGGATGATTAGCATAATTTTAGTTTTAAATTGAAAATAAAATGAAAGAAACACCCTAACTAGCATAACATCTCTAGGCTTAGTCACCAGGGGAGATTAGTAAGGAAAAACTATTTGAAAACACAATTAGAAATGGAAAGAAATGAGAAATATGAACACAAAACACAAATTTATTACTAAATCCTTGATATCTCCAAAATGATCCTTCTTTGGCTTGTTCATATTATGCTTCAAGAGATCTTTTTCAATGGAGTGTGGCTACCTTCATCTCCTCTTGGCACCTTTGGATTTGTATTCACTTGGCTCAAAAATTTGACAGTATAATACTAATTGAAATGGAGTTTTGAAATCAATTTAACATCATAAATTTTCACCAAGATATCTTAGATTCAATAGGTAAGGCCTCCTATTTATAGATTTTACAAAATTGTCAGAATGACCTTGAACCATCCATCTCAAGATCAAGATGTGTGGCTAATAATCCATTCAATTTTGAGGCAAAAATAAATAAATGCCTTCATAAATATTTGGGATAGAGAGAAACTAAAGATTTATGGAGGATCTTAATGAGGCATGGGATAACTTGATGAGATAATTTATGCATTTATGGCCTAGGGGTGCCTTCCCAAGAAATGATGTCATTTGATGATGCGGATATTCAATATTAATTTTTAAAATATATATTCAAAATTATCCATGTAATTATTAATTAGGCTCATATTTTAATTAATTATATTTTTAAAATGATTAGGGAATTTTGATGCAAATCTTGGCTCTTTGTGTACAAATTAATCAAACTGGTTAAAATGTCTCATTATTGACTCAAAATTTGATTGGATTAGAATTGGAAGGTGTTGTTAGATTCATTGGATCTTTTATCCCATTTAGGATGTTATCAAAAAAAATAACAAATGCATGTGTCTCATACAATAAATCTTATATAAAAGAATAATCCAAAACACCAAGGTGCAAAAATGTCATTTTGACTCAAAATGATTTGATCAAAGCTAATTACTTCATAAATTGCATTGCCCCATTTAGTGACACTGGTCAAAATCAGCACTTGAATATAAAAGGTTCACATCATTTATCATGTTTTAATGTTTTTAAGCCAAATTGTGTATTTTGCTGGAAATTGGTCAAAATCCTGTTTAGAGGTTATCGTTGGCTAGTTTTAGGTGTCTATAGTTGACCTAGTATTTTTTTGGCCTCTCAAGATATATTACTAAGTTTATCCCATTGACTTTGTATCCTTATCAGGATGTTCTCTATCCTAGGTTACAATACTAGGTTGATCCTATCGACTCTATATCTTTATTTACCCAATTTTTAGACCCCATTTCTAGTACTAAGTTGACCCAGTCAACTTTGTACTCTTATCTATCCATTTGTATCTCCTTGCTTTTGCATCACCTTTACCTTTCTTAATCCCTCTCCATCATGAAATTCTTATTTGAAGAAAAAACTAAGTTGAATTTAATAGATATGTTGAGTCTTACCAACCCTAATAGGTTCTCCCATACATAGCTTGTGGCTCCTATTGTGGATGAAATCAATGTTCATATATCCATTCTCACAATAAACTATGATACCTCTCTTCATTCCTCTTCACTTTTTAATCCTTTCTTCTCATTTGAAGATTACCCTAAATTATAGTATACACCCAAAATGATCTTCTTCATCTATGAGTTTCCTCAACATTGAGGAAAGGATCCTTCTACCATTTACCAACTCATGATAAGTAGTAGAGATGAAGAACCTCATTCACATTCTACCATACTCTCACATAAATTTGGGGATACTATCTTCTTGATTCTCAACCTCTTCTCTCTATTTTGACTCCTTATACCATGATTTTTTCTTCTTTGACTTCCTCTACCTCCATGCCTACTATGTCTACTAACATAGAAGGTTCTATGTCTATTGGGCCTCTTCCAATACCCACTATTCTTAATTATTCCACTATTACACCATTTGATACCCATGGTAATCATTCCTCTAATGCTATTCCTTTTTATCCCTTTACTAGTCCATCTTTTTCCACACAAGCAAATTATGCCACTAATGCCTCACTTATCAATAGTTATTCTCAAGTTCCTACTAACACCCATAGTGGTACCTAGGCCACTACTACTAATTCCAATACTTTAAACACTAATACAACCTCAAAAAATCAAATCCTATTATAAACTCTTAATCAAATGAATGTTTTTAAGCTAATAATGCAAATGCAAAATCACCTTATCCATCTTCAAACCCACCCTCCATAGATGTCATGGGGCATGCATAACCAAAATTCTCCCCCTCATCCTCTTCAATATTCCCATTTTAATCTTATCCCTCAACCTTCCTTTGGTTAATAACATAGTCAAGCATCTTCAAAATGATCCTCTTACATCTCAAATTGCTAATATTGATATAGGAGGTATCACCCCTACCATTTCTTATAATGGGTCAATTGATCCACTCTTCATCTAAAAAAATTAGAAATCTATATAAATATTGGGTCAAAATATATACCTTTACCATTACCAATCTATTATCCAAAACTCTCATAGGTGATGCTTTATATTGGTACAACCAACTTCAAACTCATTTTTATTACTAGTTTGGAAGATTTAGTAAGTGCTCTAGTCCAAGAGTTCCAAACTAGTGATCTTTATGAGAATACCTTGGCCCATTCTATATATTGTAATCAAATTGAAACTAAAACTACACAAGCTTCCATTAAATGATGGAAAATGTTGTCTAACAAATGCAAATATAATATGGTTGATGACAACCTTTTCAATCTCTTTACCAATTCTCTTCCTCCCAAGTTGAAATATCAGGTCCAAACTCGCTCTCTCCACATACTTTGGATGAGGATTAACCAATATAAATGTCAATATTTGCTTATTTTTCAATTCAAACCATCCCAACCTTCTATGGGTACTCACATATTACTTAAAAATAAGAATCATCATGCTACCAATAATGGTGTCATAGATTCTTATGACAGCATTCACATTATTCAAGTTATTATTCCTAACCAATCTTTATAAAAATCTTCCCCTCCCAACCACATCACTAATCCTCATTTCTCTTCAACCAATAACATCAATGTACATAAACCTTTATCCTCAATAGAATTACTAAAATGTCTACCAAGACCTCTCCCATGAGAACTTGATCCCACTCATCCTATGAAATTTTGATATGATCCTAATAATTTTTTTTGGTTTCACACTAGTTTGGGTCATTCTCATGAGACCTATAGTTAGTTTAATAATTTGTCTATGGATTTCCTCCTTAGTCCCTATTTTGACCATGATTTTATCATTCATTAATGCCGGCAAGATTATGACATTACCTTTAAAGACCATGAAACCCAAACCAAATCTCAAGCTTTAAATTAGGATAATTCTAATTTGGCTATCTATAAATATCCTCTTCCAAATCACCAAGATACCCAATATAAGCCTACCCCTTCTACCAATCATGTTGGCAGTCTTCTTGACCCAACTCCTGAAGAGAATTTGGCTAGTATGTCTAATATATGAAGGGTGGCTATTTTCATTTATCTTGAACCTATCTACACACCTCCATTGTTTCATACATTTCATGTTATCCAATATTCTTATCCAAATCACTTAAACGAGTTAGAGAAAGATGACATTATGTCTTTTGATGAATCAATTCCAAATCCTCCTTTGGATAACACTTCCCATACTATTTCTACCATCCCTCCATCTTCTTTACTTATCACTAATAACACTATAATTTATATCAACACTTATTCTAACAATTCTCAAACCACACCTACATCAACTTCTCCATATTCTCAACATTATTTACAAACTTGTTCTCTAATTAAACTTTATGCCTTTTATCAACATAAATTCATATGTACTTTAGATCCTCCTTTCGAGGACCTCCTTCAACAGTATGCTCCTCTTTCCAACTATCCTCTTATGGGTTATGATGAGTGGTATCATATCATATAAATCACTAATCTCCCATCCCAAATCCCATTTCTAGAACTTATGAGGACCTTTCCATGCAATCATAGTCATCTTATACATCTTTTTTTCAAAATGAACATCCTTCATCCTCCCCTAGTAGGACACAAAGAAACCTTAACTGGATCCAAAGATAGCACTTTAAAATAATGTAAATAGATGTACATATATGTTGATGAAACAATGGATAATTTTCTTTCCCTTAAATTCCCCATTGCTTCCATGATCCCTGATGAGATTCTACTTTATGCAAATGATCCTTCTATATTTATCAGTGTTAAAATTAGTGATATTCAAGTTAAACGTGATTTGATTGACAAAGGTTATGACACTTGTGTTTACTCTTTATATTTTATAAAAACTCTTGGATATTCTAAATGCAATCTTAAATCCACATGCAACACATGTCAATGCTATGATCAAAGGCAAATGCCTCCTTTAGGTTGTGTGTGGTTCCCCATTACTGTCCCACCTATCACCATTCATATGAAGGTGATGATATTCAACTTTCCTCTATCCTATAGCATTTTTAATAGTAGACCATGGAATCATTATATGAGTTTAGTTGCCTCTTCTTCTTGTTAATGTGTTAAATTTCCTCATAAAGGTGCCATCTATAAGATTCAAGGTGACGCTAATCCTTGGAATTTTGAACAATTCTAACACTAAGGTGTATTCAATATTCCTACCCTCAAACCCTTACCAAGCACTTCATTTAGTGAATCTGATTTAACTTTCCCATCAATTCTACTCAAGGTTACAATGGTCATCCTAAAATCATTGGTAATATACTCCTTAACCTCTTAGATTTTAATGATGATGACAATGATGAGATCAATCTCAATATTAAAACTTTTGATCTCTCACCTTATCTCATCTCTCAACTTCCCACTTCTTTTCAACCTCATTCTCATCACCCACCTTGTGATGGCATCCCTATTGTCTTAACTAAGACTCAACATTCCATTCATCACACCACATCAGGTGACAAGGTCATCCCTACCTATGCCATTAATCTTCATAAACCTAATTATGATGATGGTTATACCTTAGATGATCCATTTTTAGGGGGGATTGTTCAAGCCCAAGATGCTAAGATTATTTGTTTTCATTCCTCTTTTCTTCAGTTTTTTAGTATAAATTATCATATTCCATTGTATATAATTCCTAATTTTAGTATTTTTCCTATTTATCATAGGGTAGAGATGATTCGAACACCTCTAGTTTATGAAGAGCCTCATAGGAGTATGCTTATGGATCATGCTATGATTAGTCCATATCACTTTGCTAGATACCATGACCACTATAACCTAATTATCCTTGAGATGCATGTAACTCTCCTTTAACCTTTTGTGAACCCTCCCCTTCCTTAGTAGAGCCCAATCTAAATCCCATTCCCACACCCACTTTAGCTAAATCTATTCCTACTTCTGATCCTATCACTCCTAAAGTCATTCCTTTTCTAATCTCTCCACCATCCCCACCTTATCTTGGTTATGGTTTACTTCCTTTATTGAAATTGGGTCCTTCATCCACCAAATGGGTTGATTAGCCTTATCGTGACATTCGTAAACTTTTCAATCACTAGACTAGAGATTGTTACCTATACCAAGATATTTATGCTTGTGTTACACCTCATACTATGAGTAATCCTACCAAGACTACTCACAAGCATATTTATTGCTTCCATGGCATAGATAATCATTCATCCACATATTATCAAAATCTATGATAATATTTTGACACTTTACATCCTACCACTCCTCATCCCTCAGACATGACTATACCTCCCCCAAAATTATTACCTAAGTATATTCCTAAATATGGAGGGGTATATTATATTTGGCACCAATGTGACACACATCACAATGATCATTTTTTCATCCTTCAATAGCATCTCAAGGATCACCTCCTAACCATTCTTTCACCTTCTACCATTCCTCTCATAGGTCATTCTCACAAGAAGGCTGCCCCTTGTTTCCCTATGGTTCCACCTCTTATGGTTCCATCTCCTCTTGTGGTCCCTTATTTACCTACTATTCCTCCACCCATAAGTCACTCATCAGTGTACCTTCCTGTTGGGGATCAACCAACAATGGATTACACTTATGAAAGCAATCAATGCAGAAATAAATCAGATAGATAAGTAACTGAAATGATAAATAGCACAGAACAAGATATACAAGAAAACACCCTGAAAACTTGTATTAAAAACTCTTTACAATAGGAATACAAATGAAGAACTTTGTTCTTCCACACCTCTCTCAGATGCACACAAGATCTCTCACTAGATCTCTATTCCTCAAGAGCTCTCTCTAAAGTACAGTCCTAGAAAACACCCTGAAAACTTGTATTAAAAACTCTTTACAATAGGAATACAAATGAAGAACTTTGTTCTTCCACACCTCTCTCAGATGCACACAAGATCTCTCACTAGATCTCTATTCCTCAAGAGTTCTCTCTAAAGTACAGTCCTTCAAACATTCACAATGTTCTACTTCGTACTCTATTACACTCTCATACACTTCATCATCCTTACAATAGCTTAGAAGATCTCTCCTACATATAGAAATAGGAAACTTAAGCATGCTCTTACAACAAACAGTTAAGCCTCTTCAACAAGGGCTCTAAAAATAACATTGCTAATAATAGAGACGCGAGCATGAGTCTACAACTCAAACTCATCATGCAAACAGTCGCTTCTGTCCTCGAAAATAGCTTTCTGGACACGCAGGTAACCGACGTCGGTTCCTGCCTGTTCGCCTGTGACCGTCGCCGGCCGACCATACTGCCGACGTCGGCGCCTCTGAACTGCAACTGACCGACGTCGGTCGCTCCTGACCGACGCCGGTGTCTGTGTAGACCCGAACCTGTTTGTCTATGCTCCATGGTGAAGCTTTTAGCTCCACATACCTAACAATCTCCCACTTGGAGATAAACCAGCTGCACCAATACCTGTATAGCAAGATCTTCTAGCTCCCCTATCTTCAACTCAATCGTGAAGACCAACAGAAGTTGAATGAAGATTCAACTTCTCCTTAGTAACCGGCTTTGTTAGCATATCTGCAGGATTCATGTCTGTATGGATCTTCTCCAGCTTCAACTCACCATCTTCCAATACCTGCCGTATGAAGTGGTACCTTAGCTGTATGTGCTTGGTTCTAGAATGGAAAGCTGAGTTCTTAGCCAAGTGGATTGCGCTTTGACTGTCACTATGCAATCTGCAACTCCCATGCTCCCTTCCAAGCTCTTCCATGAACCGTGTCATCCATATCATTTCCTTGCTAGCTTCTGTAGCTGCAATATATTCTGCTTCTGTAGTTGATAAGGCTACAACCTTCTGCAACTTAGAAATCCAACTAACTGCCGTTCCACCTATAGTGAAAACATAACCTGTAGTGCTCCTCCTGCCATCCAAATCCCCTACCATATCTAAATCTACATAGCCATGTAGAGACGTATCTGAACCTCCATAGCATAAGTGTCTACTGCTGGTTCCTCTCAGATATCTAAGGATCCATTGTACTGCTTTCCAATGTTCCTTTCCTGGATTGGCCATATACCTGCTTACTACTCCCACTGCTTGGGCAATATCTGGTCTAGTACACACCATTGCATACATCAAACTTCCTACTGGGGAAGAATATGGAACCTTGTTCATGTACTCTACCTCATCATGTGAATTGGGACATTGTTCTTTACTTAACTTGAAATGTCCTGCCAAAGGTGTGCTTACCGGTTTCGCATCCTGCATGTTGAACCATTTCAACACCTTGTCCACATAATCTTCTTGAGACAATATCAACCTGTGATTTTCTCTGTCTCTCTTAATGCTCATGCCAAGGATTTTCTTAGCTGCTCCTAAATCCTTCATGGCAAACGTTTGAGCTAACTTCTCCTTAAGCTCTGAGATGTCCTGCATGTGAGACCCTGCAACCAGCATGTCATCTACATACAACAATAGAATAATGTATCTACCGTTATCGAATCTCTTAAAGTATACACAATGGTCTGATTGACACCTACTGAAACCATGCTCAGTCATAAACCTATCAAATTTCAAGTACCATTGCCTTGGAGCTTGCTTGAGGCCATACAAGCTTTTCTTTAACCTGCACACTAGTTTCTCCTTACCCTTGACCTCGAAACCTTCTGGCTGTTCCATGTAAATTTCCTCATCTAAATCTCCATGAAGAAATGCTGTTTTAACATCTAGCTGCTCGAGATGCAAATCCTCAGAAGCAACCAAAGACAGTACAACCCTTATAGAAGTCATCTTAACAACTGGAGAAAAAATTTCGCCAAAGTCAATACCTGGCTTTTGTGCAAACCCTTTTACAACCAATCTGGCCTTGTATCTCATCTGACCATCCTCACCTTCCTTCAACCTGTAAGTCCACCTGTTCTTCAGTGTTCTCTTACCAGCTGGCAATTCAACCAAATCCCATGTTTGGTTCTCTCTTAAGGACTCCATCTCCTCAACCATGCCATGCTCCCACTTACTCCTGGACTCCACCTGTAAAGCTTCTTCAAAACTTTCTGGTTCTCCACCATCGGTTAGCAATAAATAATATAAAGAAGGAGAGTATCTAATTGGAGGCTTACTTACCCTTTCAGACCTCCTGATTGGTGTCTTGGACTCGTTTTCCACAATCTGTCCACCCAAATTTTCTGACAGTGACCGACCTCGGCCACCTGTAGACCTGTTACTGGCCGACGCCGGTTCTTCCTGGCCGACGCCGGTGCCTGGTCTGCCGACGTCGGTCTCTGTATGACCGACATCGGTTTCTGTATTGCCGACGCCGGTGCCAAACCTGCCGACGTCGGTCTCTGTGTTTTCCTGTAAGTGATTATTTCTTTTTCCCACGAGCTCATTTTGGACCATAACTTCATCCAACTCATTATTGCTCTGCCCAACTTGATCTAGCTTCCTTGTCTGATCACTGTACATCACTCTTTCGTTGAAAACAACATCACGGCTCCTGATTACCTTGTTAGTTCCTAGATTCCAAAATCTGAAACCAAAATCATCTGAGCCATAGCCTATAAACGTGCACCTCATAGACTTAGCATCTAGCTTCTTTCTATTTTCCTTATCTATGTGCACAAAGGCTTCACAACCAAAAACTTTGAGATATGAAAGATCAACCTTTTTACCTATCCATGCCTCTTCTGGAATTCCACCATCCAGAGCTGTAGAGGGTCCTCTGTTGATCAGGTACACTACGGTGTCAACTGCTTCTGCCCAAAACTCTAAGGGCAACCCTGCATGCAATCTCATACATCTTGCACGCTCCATAATAGTCCTGTTCATCCTTTCAGCAATACCATTCTGCTGAGGTGTCCTTGGAACCGTCCTTTGCCTACGGATCCCATTTATGTAACAATACAATTTGAACTTAAGACTGCAGAACTCACCACCATTATCGGATCTCAAGCACTTTAATCTTTTGCCTGTTTCATTCTCAACCATGGCTTTCCATATCTTAAAGGTTTCAAAAACATCAGATTTCTTTTTAATACAGTAGATCCATACCTTTCTTGTGGCGTCATCTATGAATGTAACATAGTACTGTGATCCGCCAATAGAGGCTACATGAGCCGGTCCCCACACGTCTGTGTGAACAAGCTGCAACTTCTGCCTTTTCTTAGTAGACCCAGTCTTTAGAAAACTAACCCTTTTCTGTTTTCCAAACACACAATGCTCACAAAATTCTAGATCCATACTTTTCAAATCTGAAAGCATACCTTTAGACTTAAGGATAGACATCCCCTTCTCACTCATGTGGCCAAGCCTTGAGTGCCACAATTTAGCATCCACATCTGAAGTAGATAAAACTGAAGGAGATTTGTTAGTAATACAATTACACAAATAGAGAGTACCTTCTCTCTTACCTCTGGCCATAACAAGTGCACCCTTGGTCACTTTCCAAGAATCTGCTGTGAGAGTTACTGTACAACCCTCATCACCAAGCTTACCTGCAGAAATCAGATTTCTCTTCAAACTAGGAACATGCATCACATCCCTCAACACCCATGTGTTGCCATTCTGCATCTTTAGCTGCACTTTACCTTTGCCAATAATCTTGCAAGGCTCATCATCCCCTAAGTATACTATTCCAAAATCTCCATGGACATAGTCACTGAAATATTCTCTGTTAGGGGTAGCATGGAAAGACGCACCAGAATCTAATACCCAAGATTCTATGTTATTATGCAAAGAGAAAATAAGAGCATCTTGTGCAATACCTGCAACCTTTGTCTCTTCCTTTCCTTCGTGCTGATTGTCCTCCTTAGGCTTTGACCAGCAATCTCTGCTTATGTGCCCCAACTTTCCACAGTTCCAGCATTGTGGCCTTCTGCCATTTCTGGATTTGGATCTGCCTCTTCCCTTAGACTTAGATCTTGATCTCCTCTTGCTCCTTTCTTTTTGCCTTCCTCTGCTCTCGAAATTTAAAGCGTTCCCGGATGTCCCAGAAGTCTCTTCTGTGCTTTTCCTGCGTATTTCCTCATTCAAAATAACACTAACCACATCCTCTACTTTTAAAATATTCAAAGCAGAAGCAGTATTAGAAACTGCCATTACCAAGCCATGCCAGCTTTCAGGCAAAGAACATAAAATTAAAAGAGCCTTTATTTCATCTTCAAATGAAATATTAACAGAACTTAACTGATTAACAATACCATGGAAATCATTCAGGTGATTAGAAACAGATCCACCTTCTTGCATATGCAAATTAAATAACTGCTTCATCAAATATACCTTGTTTGAAGCGGAGGGTTTTTCATACAAATTAGCTAACGTGGTCATTAACTCTACCGTAGTTTTTGCTTGTGACAAATTGGATATCACAGTGGAGGCCAGACTCAGTCTTATAGAACCAAGAGCCTTTCTGTCAAGAACTTCCCATTCTTCGTCCTCCATGTCCTTGGGCTTCTTTGCTATCCCACCTAACGGTAAGTAAAGATCCTTCTGATACAGATAGTCCTCTATCTGCATTCTCCAGTGCTGATAGTTCTTGCCATTAAACTTTTCCATTCTCAACTTACTTTCCTCTACCATTGCTTCTCCCACTCAAACAGAAATCCCTGTGAGCAACCTGTAATCCGAACACACTACACAGATCTGAACCACCTGTTAGTGAACCTGGCTCTGATACCACTTGTTGGGGATCAACCAACAATGGATTACACTTATGAAAGCAATCAATGCGGAAATAAATCAGATAGATAAGTAACTGAAATGATAAATAGCACAGAACAAGATATACAAGAAAACACCCTGAAAACTTGTATTAAAAACTCTTTACAATAGGAATACAAATGAAGAACTTTGTTCTTCCACACCTCTCTCAGATGCACACAAGATCTCTCACTAGATCTCTATTCCTCAAGAGCTCTCTCTAAAGTACAGTCCTAGAAAACACCCTGAAAACTTGTATTAAAAACTCTTTACAATAGGAATACAAATGAAGAACTTTGTTCTTCCACACCTCTCTCAGATGCACACAAGATCTCTCACTAGATCTCTATTCCTCAAGAGTTCTCTCTAAAGTACAGTCCTTCAAACATTCACAATGTTCTACTTCGTACTCTATTACACTCTCATACACTTCATCATCCTTACAATAGCTTAGAAGATCTCTCCTACATATAGAAATAGGAAACTTAAGCATGCTCTTACAACAAACAGTTAAGCCTCTTCAACAAGGGCTCTAAAAATAACATTGCTAACAATAGAGACGCGAGCATGAGTCTACAACTCAAACTCATCATGCAAACAGTCGCTTCTGTCCTCGGAAATAGCTTTCTGGACACGCAGGTAACCGACGTCGGTTCCTGCCTGTTCGCCTGTGACTGTCGCCGGCCGACCATACTGCCGACGTCGGCGCCTCTGAACTGCAACTGACCGACGTCGGTCGCTCCTGACCGACGCCGGCGTCTGTGTAGACCCGAACCTGTTTGTCTATGCTCCATGGTGAAGCTTTTAGCTCCACATACCTAACACTTCCCTCACCTATGGATCCTTCTCCACCTATGAATCCATCACCCTTAGTACCTTCCCCACTATTGAATCCTTCATCTCCCATAGAAACCACTCCATGCATTCTCTTGAGCATCCTTGACTTGATAATTCTCCTCAGCATGATCCTTCAAGTATTCCTACCTTTTCTATTGAGGAGATTCAACATGAAGTATTTTCCTAGATTTTACTAAAGATCAATGAGATATTAGTTTAAGTTCACATTCAACTTCATAAAGACTTATCAAATGTTTTAGATAATATGTGTGGATAAATATATTAGTACTTATGAGTACATACATGGTGTTCTTACATTTTCATTAGGATTGGATGTGTTCTCTAGCTTTATCTTTATCTATTTTTATATCATTTGACATTGTGTTAAATATTTATCTCACATGGTGACTTTGGTTTCACACTTTATATTACTTATGATATCATTATTTTATCTTATATATTTCTTATTTATCAATCCCTTATTTCTTTTTGAGTTCATTTCTTATGACTCCCTTATTCCTTTTCATGCTTGTTTTCTATCTTATATCTATAAACATAGATAATAGTTATTGTCCTTGGTTATACAAACCTTTCTCCCTTTAGTCATTCCTTCTTTACCAAGTGATCAGTTATTAAACAATTCATCTCATTATAATCTCTTTTTACCTAGTCCACTTTGGATCTCTTTTTATTCCCCTTTGTTCCCTTTCATAAATTAAGCATATACATGTTTGAGACTTGAGATAACATGCCAATTCATTATTAAGCCTAAGTACTCTATTTCATATTGTCTTTGGATACTTAGTTTGCTTTAGCCTAAGCCTAAAGCTCATTCATGTGTATCACTCTATCTCTCATGATTGGTCATTATAAGTCAATATAGAGGAGAAATCTTAAAATCCATAAAAATATTCAAAATACAAATCATTTAAGAAAATACAATGATCTAAAAGGCAACATTCAAAAATTTTAAAATTAAAATCATACTAAAAGACATGATTCTAATCACATCTCATTATTTTAATCAAAGATAAAACTCCATTGTTTGCCTCATGATAGAGTGGAGGTCCATTGGGGTGTGGTAGGCTAGTAGATTATAAAAGGAGAACAAAAAAAACTTTTAGTTCTACCTACTTTCTCACATAAGTACCCAATATTTCTAGTAGATCAAAGACTCTATAAGAGATCCTAAGGAATGGGTAACACATCATGGGAAGGTAGTTCCACCTTAATTTTATTTTTCAAAACTACCTACATGAGTTGATCTTAATAGCACACTTATTTGCCTATATAGCTTTGTATCTATAGAGAACAGGTATCCTTTGTATATTGATGGTCACTAGTCACTTAGTATCCTATCATGTCATGAGCATGTCTCATATCTTCTAAGGTCTTCTCATAAGATGCCTAAATTATTATTTTTACATTCCCTTTTTCACTCCCTACCATCTTAATATTTCCCCTTGAGAAATATTTTTTTGTTCACTTATAATTCCCCTAGGGATTTCATTTGTGAGTTACATTGTAAGACCATGGATATGACCTGAACTTCATCAAAAATTACTAAATTTTCACATTACCATTAAAAACATCCACTTTTACTATATTTTCACATTATTTCCACCTCATTATTGTAACCTTTGTGAGTTGTAGTGTAAGACCATGGATAGGACCTAGCCTTCCTCATAAAATTTTCTAATATCTAAGTCACAACAAAATTACATGTGTCAAATATGAGATAAGATGTGATTGATTATGAGTTACACATCAAGGACATGTTTCGCATCTTTATTTAGTATGTTTTATGCTTACTTCATTAATATTTCAATTTCATCTTTTTTATTTTTCGATTGCATGTAAAAATCTAACCATTTTTCTTGAGTTTTTCATACTTCCCAACTTGAATTAGTGTGATTAATTCAAGACCCTTTTTGCCAATTTTTTGCTCTTTCATACATCCCAATGTGATTTAGTATGATTTATTGACTTAATTGATTTTTTTATACCATTGTTCTTTTAGATTCTTTCCATTTTATTATATTATTTTCATTCTTCCCAACATGATTAAGTGTGATTTTACCTATTTTAATTTGGTTCCAAAATCTCTTTCATGGTTTACAAACAATTTTTTCCCTCTTTTTTACCACTCTTTGGCTTATTATACATACTCATTTTTTTTATTACACATTTCCCAATGTGAAATAATGTGTAGTACATTTTCTTTTGATTAATTATATTTTACCAAAGTCTTTTTTTGCCTATTTCTTTTTAACCATGCATGTGTCCTAAATAATGCTAGAAAAGAAAACACCACACATATTTTTCCTATAGCATTTACAACAAAATATAAATACATGTGCTAGAAATAAATATATCCATGCATCCACAACCACAACCACAATACAAACACATAAGATCAACATCCAACTATCAACTTAGAAAATCTCTCTCTCTCTCTCTCTCTCTCTCTCTCTCTCTCTCTCTCTCTCTCTCTCTCTCTCTCTCTCTCTCTCTCTCTCTCTCTCTCTCTCTCTCTCTCTCTCTCTCTCTCTCTCTCTCTCTCTCTCTCTCTCTGTGTGTGTGTGTGTGTGTGTGTGTGTGTGTGTGTGTGTGTGTGTGTGTGTGTGTGTGTGTATATCTGCGTGTGTTTTTACAAAAATACATCTCTTTAGCTCTATGTCTGGGCTCTTTCATGTCTATCTCATGGCCTAGCCATGTTTCCCATAGATACCTTGAATAATCCCCTCTGAATAGTATGTTGTAAATAGGATGTCTGAGATCTCAAACTTGCTACCTTCCCCTATAGGTTGGCTACTTGGGCATGTACCTATCCTATCTAAATTACATTATCTAAATGCATAGATATATTCTAATCTAATGATTTCCATGTTTGTGCCTCTCCTACTCCCACCCATACTGGTGGATGTAGCTCATCTTTGCATGCCTATAATAACCTTGTAGTCTCTACTTCTAGTCTGAACTAGCTTTCTTGAGATGGGGTAGATGGTACCATAAGATCATCCAATATGGTAGGGTCGTATGGTATTACACCCCATATAAGATATCATGGAGTTATTCCCTCACCAAGGATCCCCATATGGTCTTCTCCTCCTTTGAAGGATCTACAAAATTCTAACTAGATAGATATTAGATCGTAAATATATCTTGCAAAGCTATCTATATCTATCACCTAACTATCAAATCTTACACTACTAGTATTCTATTTTCAAAACTTAAGAAAATTTCAACCATTTATTATCTATCTTAGTGTCACCTAGCATCATCTCCCCATCTATTTGACCATCAAGTATGGTCTCTCTATCATCTCATCCCTTAATTACCTCATCCATAGGATGCCTCATAATCAATGCAAATCCTAGGGTCACCACCCATGCCCATATCAAATGTCACCTTAGTGGTTTCTCTATATACCAATTCTACCCTAGACCAACTAATGGGTCATCTCAAATGACCACCCTCTATGTTATCTCTCTCACTATTAGCATCTTTATCAGTGGTGTGACTGAGGTACTCATAGCTCCTCCTATTATGGTTCTATATTTGGTACTTATGGTACTCCTACATCTGAATCCATGCCTCTCTAACTATTGTCCATCATACTTGACCTATCCATGGTCTCTTACACTATGGTTTGATCTTTGGTCTTGTGACTAATGGTCCCTCTCTTACTTTCCCTCTCAAATTTCTCACATATATTCAAATTATATTCTTATCCTAAAACATCAACCAAATCTCAACTAGCATCCACCATGTTTCCTCTTGCTTGTCAAGTGTCTTCTTGAAGCTTAGATAGAGACACCCTAACCCAAAATGTCCTAAAATAGTGTGAAACTAGGAGTTTCCCACAATTTTTCATATTCCTTATCCTCCTTGGTCATCTAATACTGATATTTATTCTTCTTCTTAGGATTAAGAAAAGTAACATGCTCATCCACTACAATATTCTCCTTTTCTTCTAAGATTGGATTAACAACATATGGAAACAATAAAGATTCATGACATACCTTTTCAACTAAACAAAGAACCTCATCGATGGGCATTGAAAACTAACGTTCTTTTCATTATACTTTCTCAACAATAGTAGGATATTCTCTTGGATCCATACATACCTTAGAACTAGCCTCAATTAACACATTGGTATTTTCTTTGAGCTTGACTTGAACTATCTTTTGATTTTCATTTTATATCTAGATAGATGCCACATTCTCTTGGC
Source organism: Torreya grandis (assembly GCA_037957365.1). Taxonomy (NCBI): domain Eukaryota; kingdom Viridiplantae; phylum Streptophyta; class Pinopsida; order Cupressales; family Taxaceae; genus Torreya; species Torreya grandis. Next base: position 2,453,243 of record JARHVA010002369.1, read on the forward strand.
ATTCCTGAACCTTCTTCATATATGATTCTTCTTTTTCTTTAGTAGGTAGTCCACCTTGATCTTTCAACTCAACTAAATTAGTTTTCTTGGTCTTAGGTTTCCATACCAAGGATTAACCCTTCTTGAGAACTCTAGGATGTCCATGCACCTTCTTATGACTTAAGAGATCAATTTTACAATATCTTAAAATATGACTAACTTGATGACAACTAAAACAAATAACATCATTCATACCTTCTTCTTGATGAATATTATGAATTTTCTTTGACTGATTTCTTTTCCTCTTGCATTCTCTATGAATGTGGCCAAAATGATAGCATGCATAACAATGACTCTAGGATGAATATCTCATTACATTGATCTATCTATCTTGTCTTTTTTCTTGTACTCTAGCAGCCTGATTGAACTTATCTTGACTTGATGGTCTTTGCTTGTAGAACCTAGAAATGTGACCAACTCTTTAACAATTGTAGCAAACAATGTCTTCCATACCTTTTGTTTGAATATGTCAATGATCTCCATTTTAATGATTACTTCTTCTTACACAATCCTTTGCCCTATGACCAACAAGATGATAAATAAAATAATGGCCCATAAAATATTTTACATACCTTGAAGCATTTATTGTCTGGTTGGTTTCTTTATTTTACTCTTGACCTGATCTGACTTGTCATTTTTCATGCTACCATCCTCTTTATATTTTTCTAATTTATTTTATTATTATTCAAGCTTGCCTATCTTTATTATGACCTTTTCATGTTCATCATTTAGATAAATAATGTTAGTTTTTAATTGAGTACATTCATGTTCTTTATCTCTCATGCTTGAACTTGTAGCCTCTACTTGAATTATTAGATATTTGACGGTCTCCTTATCCTCCTCCATTTTGGCCATGTCATATTTCAATCTACATAATTGATCTTCCATATACTTGACTAGTTCTTGATTCTACTTTTCCTCTTTCATGGACTTCCATGACAAACTCTCATCAAGAGATCTAACTTACACTTCATGACCTTTGATCATATTCCTCATTTTATGATTCCTTTTCTTTTTATCCTTTAGTTTAGTAAGTGTACTCATGAGATCAAATTTTAGATCAACTTCTTCTTCCTCGCTATCATATAAAATTTCTTCATCAAACATGATTATCTTTTCACCCATATTGTACCTTGGATCACCTTCAAGTGGTTAAACTTGTATAGAAGGTCCTCCTCTAATACCAATTATAATAGGTATAATCATTGAGAGGGGGGGTGAATCAATGATGAAAGATAATTTAATTCAATTCCCAACTCTTAAAAATTCAACATACATCAACTTGATCAACCAACATAAACATGAAAGCACATACATCCAAAGCATACATGAGAACATACATCACATGAAAACATCATATATGTGGGAACCCTCTTGGGGGATAAAACCCATTTAAACTTGTAAGATGTACTATATTCCTATAAAAAATATTAAACATTTATACCAGCACCAACTGATCAAGGAACACCCATCCCTTAATTTAGTGAGATACTAATCCCATAAGGAACTATGATCCCTCTCTAGTTGAGCACCCACAACAACTAGACCTTTAGTAAGATTTACCTTAAAAGGAAGAACCAAACCCATAGACAACCAAACACCCACTTAGATACCTAGACATATGACCTTGAACACCTATTTCTACTCTTAAACTAATGATGATCATGTTTGACTACACTCTTCACCTCTAATCTCTCTCAAGCTGCTCCTAGGGCTAACTTGCTCAAACTACCTCTTCTACACTCATTAGGTCCAATGAAATATGTATCCTCCTATATGAAATTGATTATATAAACTTTTATAATATTTATCACACTCTTATGGTTCTAATTTACTTGTACCTTCTCTTTCAAATGTTCTCTCCTTCACTTGAATCCACACATTCACGACTAGCACAATTAGTCCAATTAGACCTTGTACTTATAAAAATATCTTCATTTAACCCATATTGGTCAACCAATATGCTTACCATAATTATTATACCATTTAAATAGGTATTAATACACATTACATGTAATAACCACATACTCCTTAGGTCATCCAATGCTTTATTAGCCCCAAACCACCATTTAGATCTTGGTGAGACCTAAAAAAATTAGGCCTCCATACTCACACATTACATATGAGTCTAATTGGACCACATTCATCCTTTAAAAATTATTTTAACACATTAAAAATATCTCTAATATACCCTTTATCACTCCCATATGGGTCTATGCCACCTGGAACACCAACTTACACCTTGGACATACCAATTAGGTCACCTCACTCTTTAGGCTTTCATACAACTCAAATATTTCACATATACATATGATTAGACAAAATTTATGAACCCATTAAGACATAAAATACACATCCATGTTATTTATACACTTCAACACAAGCTCTAAACACTAAAAATAACTCTCTTAAAATGACCACTCATACTAGTCACACACAATCAAAATACATTTAAACTATTTTGACTCTCCATAACTAATAACGTGCATAATATGAAATTAAATACCTTATAATAAATATTTTATACTTCATTTACATCTTCATATTAATTTTTGTCCTCAAATTTTCTCATAACACCTTTAACTTACCTCTAAAATATGGTTACTCAATCTGTCAATGCATTCAACAAACACAATCAACTTCTAAGCCTTTTTTCATACTAAATATCGATTGGTAAAACCTCAAAAATCAATAAAGATAGTATTCATAGAGTCTAAAACACTCTCTAATAGTTTTCTCATATTCAAACATCAAAATACTATTAAGAACAACTTAATTATCCTTCTCAGGTCACTTGCATAACATAGTCAAAGACACAATTAACTTTGGAGCTCAATAATTTTGATTGTAAAAACATTAAAATATTATAAATATATTATATTTATGTGCCTTGGAGTCCTTTACAATTTTTCCTTTTACATCACCTTTAAATTCATCTAAGATCAACAGATATTAGCAAAATATTGCAGACTAGTTTTTTTCCTTTACTAATTCAAATGCCAATGGTCACTAATTAAAATTTAGAATATCATGCTCCCTAGAAAATTTGAAAAAATATGAAACATAAATATCCTTAGTATTATCATGTAATTTACCCTACAATCACTTATCATTTATCTTAGATCCTTACTTCCATGATTGTACCACTTGGTAGCTCAGTGTGCATTCTACACATTGACTATTTGACTTGAACCCATCATCGATCTCTATCTATATGAACAACCATGATCCGTTGATCTTATAATAAAACTACATGATTGAGACACTTGTCACTATCACATGTAATCTTAGTAACCTTTGACAAATTGACTTCACTTACACCCTTGGATCACTATTGAGAAGATTACAAACTCTATTAGATCCTTATTTGGTAAAATTAAATGCTCACCATTAGATATTTGATCTGAATAAATTATCATTGTAGATCTTTGATAATGATAATTTAGCTAAGTATGAGAAATTAGTGAACTCTACTTGAGAATCCAACTTTTCACCTTAATAACTTTTTCTATGCTCAACCTCATGACCTAAAATTTAAACCACAGGATCACCTTTCATTGGGGAATCCATCCATGTATCAAAATACTCCTAAAACTTTCATGTGTGTGAAATATGACATCATCAATCTACTCACTTAGATTTATCTATCAAGATGACTACTTGGGCTTAGATATTTATATGATTGTTTTGATTAATTTTGTTCACTTCCATAAGCACTCTAAGTACTTATAACATCTCATAGGGTCTTCTTCAACATGACCATACCATCAATATCATCCATTAATTACTTAACTTGGAAAACACTTTCCAAACCATCAATCTGATCACTTTGTCATTGATGCACTATTGAATCATGATTTCTTTGACTTTAATGACAACCTAACATCAATGACCATGCTCAACATTTTTGACACTACAAGTAATTCTTATAATTATTGGGTCTATGGTGACTATGACCTCACCAAAAGAGTGGGTAGTACCATTAACACTAAAGAGAATGTTCTGCACCATTACCATAAATGTCATAGGTTAATTCACCTTATCATCAGCCAAGTCATAAGGGGAACAATGATAGATGTACCTATATAAATACTCGATGAAGCTCCACATTTTCATGGACAGATGGAAGTTGATAACATTTTCCAATGACTTGAAGAGTTTTATCACACTGACATGGATTGTATCTGATCCTTGGTTCACATTTTTGATGGTATAAATGAAAGATGGTGGTGAACCCATTATGAATGAATTATCTAATGGGATCAAGTACACTCAACCTTACATCACCAATTTTATAATGATAATAAAGTTAAGTGAATAATCAGCGATAACAGAGTACAAGCACTTGAACCCCATATAGAGGCTTGCAAGTCAATGTGGAGAGATGAATCATATTACTTACCAGAGTACTTATGGGTTCATGAATTCTATGTAAATTTACACACCTGGGCATGAGCATGGTATGATCATGAAGAGTGACACATGGATACTAGATTCTATAATCTATTAAAGGAGAATATGAACTTGGTACTATCTTATTCTTCTCTAAGGATGAATTTGTACCTCACTCTCCAAGCCATACATAAAGCTATTGTTGGTGACCCCAGTCCCCTTGAAGATTACCTAAGAATTATCCATCATGTCCCTAAAGAATCTCTACATCTCTTTAATTAACCATTAGCACAATTTGTTTCTATGTCAGAACCAATCCTTGATCAAGACCAGTGTGAAGAGATACATCTAGGAAAATAGAAGCTAGTGTTTTAATTAAAATAAGGTGAAGGATCCAATCCACTTTACCCTTTGTCAAATCATTTGTATGTTCATACAGACTATGGAACATTAGTATTTCATGATAGTGGTGTTGTTGTAAACAACCCCTACTCTGGACCCATTCAGACTATCCAGTGCAACATCAACATGGAGCAAGAACTAAAGATGGCTACTATAGGTAATTATTGGAATAACACTGAGATTTTAAATATATTTAAGTTATTAAAAGAGTATCAATATGTCATCCATCCCTAGGAAAATGCATATTAAACTTGTTGATGGTGCTTGACCAATTAGGAAAAGGCTATATAAAATGAATCCTAATCTTTGGGCACACATCAAAGAAGAGATTGATAGTATGTTTTACACTGGAGTAATCAACCCTATTGATTAATCTAATTAGGTTAATCCTATGGTGATTATTATAGAGAAAGATGGATACATATTTATTTATATTGATTATTGGGTACTTAATGTATCTTGTGTCATTGATCCTTTCCTGACACCATTCATAGATTAAATCCTTGAAGGTGTTGCTAGATGTGAAATATATACTTTCACAAATGGATTCTCAGGATACCATCAGGTCTATATCATTGAGGAAGACCAACTAAAGATGATGTTTACTACTAAATGTGGATCCTTCACATATATTATCATACCTTTTAGGTTAAATAATATACTAGTTATGTTATCATGTATAGTTGTTAAAGCCTTTAAGGATTTAATCCATAAGTTTCTTTAGGTAAACTTGGATGATTGAAAAATCTATGGCTTGGTCAAGGACCATTACTCAAACCTAAGACTTATGCTTGAGCATTATTGAGTCTTACAAATATCACTAAACTTAAAGAAGTGGCTATTTTCTACACCTTTCAATGTGCTCCTAGGACACATTATTTGTAAAGATGGACTTTTGGTAGACCTTGAAAAGGTATTTGTTATTCTTTGACTCCCATTACCTAAGTCTCAGAGTGAATTCCATGCCTTTCTAGGACATAAAGGGTACTATCAAAAATTAATTCATGGATATGCAAATATGGTTGCACCCTTGAAAGAAAGTATAAATCATAATGAGAACTTCATATGGACTTTATCCCATCAAGAAGCATTTGAGACTTTAAAGGACAAACTAGTGACCACTCCAATCTTCTAGTTACTTGATTAGACAAGTATATTTCACATATATGTTGATGCATATATAATGGTAATTGGTGTGATTATTACACAATGAGGGGAATTTCACATTGATCATACAATCTATTTTACAAATAGAAAACTCACTCTAGTTGAGAGGAATTACACTACTATAGAGCACAAAGCATTTTCGATGGTCTATTCTCTGTAGAAGTTCTGATAGTACTTATTGGTAACACCCTTTATATTCTATACAAATCATGAGGCCTTAACGTAATTTGTAAAAAAACCTATGTTACATGGATGAGTCTAATTTTGGATAGTGTTGTTCTACGAGTTTCAATTTTCTTTCATGGTTAAACCTAGAAAAGCCAATTATGGACCTAACTATATGTCCCAAATTGAGTCTAGAAAATAACCATGCATTATTAAATATGACCTACTTGATGTTTAGCTCTTCTATGTTAATCATTTACCTAAAGAGTTAAAAAGCATTGCATCCTTTTTAACTACTAGCTTCATGCCTGATTGTCTAACTCTACAAGCCAAGAAATAACTCATGGTCTATGTTACACCTTTTCAACTCATAGGAGGGGATATTTACAAGCTTGGTCATGATGAATTTATTCAATGTTGTGTTATGAAACATGAGCATTCTGAGGTACTTTAATAAATCCATGAAGGTATTGTTGGAGGACACTATGCTGGAGAGGCTACCACATGCAAAGTTTTTCTATCTAGATTACGGTGGCCTACTCTTTTTCAAGATGCTAAGGTATATGTTAGGCAATGTGAGATATGTCAGTGTGTAGAAAAACCAAATCAATGATATTCCATGCCTCTATATCCAATTCTCTATCAAGAACCATTTTAGAAATGGCCCATTGATTTTATTGGCCCCATCACTCTAGTTGGATGATGAATAGGTTCTCAGTATATCATCATAGTAACTGAAGACATCACATGTTGGGATGAAGCTACACCAATAAGATATTGTATAGCTACCACTGTTACATGTTTTATTTGGGAGCATATCATAACTCAGTTTGGATGTCCATTAAATTTCACTAGTGATCATGGCAACCATTTCCTAAATGAAACTATTCACATCTTACTAGCTGAGTTCATGATTTCACACCACAAAATAACATTGTATCACCCTCAATCCAATGGCACTATCGAGGCCTTCAACAAGATCCTAAGCACCACCCTAATGAATATTTGTAATATTGGCCAAACTAATTGGGATGATAGGGTATTTATGGTACTGTGGGCTTACTAAATAACTTACAAGTGACTATAAAAGCACTCCACTTAATCTAGTACATGGAAAAGAGGTGGTCTTTCTAGTTGAAATTTTGGTATCGTCTCTTCACATTTCATGAATAGTAAAATTGGATAAGGATTCATCCTTGAAATCATGCCTAGATATTTTGTTATAGCTTGATGAATCATGTTTCTTCACTATTTGGAGTCAAGATGTAGAAAAACACAAATAAAAATCATGACATGATCACCACATAAAGCACAAAATAATTTCCCTAGGAATGAAGGTCTTTCTATGTGATTCCAATTTCACATGCCATTTTGGAAAACTTTAAATTCATTTGGATTGTAATTTTATCATTCATAGCATTTGACCTACCAGAGCTTGTCAGTTACAAAGGTTGGATGGCTAGTTCTTTCCTGGGCATTTCAATGGGAGTTGACTCTAGCCATATTTTGCTTTTGATTAGTTCAAATTTTGTAAAACACTAAGGCTTATGCCATTAGTTTAGTATTTCCTATTTTTTATAAACACATTGCCTCTATTACATGCAATATTTCTTTAATTTAATTGTCTTTAAAAATTTGAATTTGTATTTTCATGGAGGACCATGACTCAGTTTTAGTGTGGGGTAAAAGATCTAAATTCATCATTAAAGATAGGTGTGCAAGTTACAAGGAACACAAGTTCCCTAGGAGTACAAGTCATGCAATTTACTTAGGGTGTGCAAGATACTTAGGATGCACAAGTCATTTAAGGCATGTAAACTACATAGCCTAAGGCTAGGGTGTTCCCACCAATAGTTTAAATATTTGAAAGACACAATTGTCTTCCACTCTAAGAAAAGCACAAGATACAAATGTCTTCTACTTCAAATAAAATCATGGGATGGGATGTGCCATTAATGTGGAAACAAATATTAATTGTGAGAAGTGTGCCAATGGTATGATAAGACATAACTTTTAAAAGAATTTATCGAAAGAAGCAATGGTTGAAGAATGGTGGTCATTTAAATTATATTAATGACAAGAAGTGATGGATGATCTGAAAGAGGATAGTAAGTATATACCACCCCCTAGAGCCTATAAATAGACAAGTTAACTCATTTTTACATTTTACCTTTGTGTTCATTTGAGATTAATAGAACCAAAAGTGAATAATACTATAGCTGAGAGCAAAGAAAGTTTGTTTGATTTCACAAAAAAATATACAAAGCATTATGGATTTATATATGGGTATTATGAGTTTGTCTATGTAATAAAAACATAGGATCATTTCAGGACATGATCATGACAAGGAAAAGTTGTAGTTTGTAGATAAATAATTCCATTAGAGGGCATTTAAGCTCAAAAATCCAAAGTCAATAAAATTAATTATGTATCCCTTTAGGAATGTTGGATGGTTTCATGTCAACCTTTAGAATATTTAGAGGGTGATGCAGCCTAATAAAAAGCACCTAAAGACTAAACCATTACTTGTAATACCAGAGGAATAGTATGTACTTGGAAGATACATGGTAGTCATTAGAGAAGAGACACCAAAGGATAAAACATAGTGCATGGAAAGGGGAGAAGCTAGTATGGCATGATAAGCCAAGAAGACTCAATCATCTCCACCCCACCACTAATGATTAAGGAAATGAAGTATCCGAAGTTAATGTTGTACACAAAAAACTAGGTCTCTAAGGTTACCACTTGCATGATTTTTGAATACAACCATCATCAGCTTTAGAATGAGGTTGAATTATAGAATGATTATCAAGTCGAGTGATAAAACACCAAAAATATTTGGTGTATGATCTTAAGATTTTTAATACATTAGAAACTATGGGGTTATTCCAAATTTTCAATTTGTCTTACTTTAGAAAACCCAAAGCGGCCATCAAGTTCCTACTCTTGCATGTCCATGAGGACTATCTCTATTTCATTAGGCATTGTATGAAGATCACACTTGAGAGGATAAGCAAGGTATCAGGACTATAGTATTCAAGGTTGGATGTGGATGATGAATTGGTAAACATTGATAAGGTCTAGAAGATATCCATGGTATTGATGTATCAGAAGCAATATCACACCATGCATATAAATAAATTGCAAGATCTTACCCTCTGGGTTACAATGCAAATCATCATGACCAAGATCGGTGGGACTGATCATTAGAAGGAGGTCAACATGGCACACCTATACATTTCCCACCAAGTCACTTAACACTTAAAATACAATAAAGGTATGTATTTTATCTATAAAATTGTTGAGGATGTAGAGAATACCCATTAAATAACCAACCATAGGTTTCCATGGGGTGTATTTTTGATTTTGATGGTTTTTTATGAGATTGGTGTACCAGATTAGACCATGCGAGCACTAAAGTGGGCATAACCACCTAAGAATAAGTCCCTTGCTAATAAATTCAAGTCATTCACATGCCTAGGGTATATCACCCCATCATACAAAATAAAAATGAAGTATTGGTTCAATTGGATGAATGAGGCATTTGAGAGTGAATGACACATCTTGAAGGATTTGCCCCTTGGCCATTGAGAAAGTGCAATTAATTTTGAAGCAACACTTCTCTCTCATTAACATCAGGATGGTAACTTCTAAATAAATCTCTACATGTTTAGATTTATCATATGCCTTTTCAACATGGTACTTCATTGACTTTTTGAATTGGATCTATGATTACCTTAGAGGTAGAAAAATTTGATTTGAAGATTCATACTCTCTAGAATATTTATGTCTATCTAGGAAAAAAGGCATACAAGGAGAAGAAGGAAATAGAACTGAAATATATAAAGGTTAATCCCATACTGGTGGGATAATAGGTATACAATTTTTTTTATATATTGTGACCTAGTAAGGATTCAAAAGGAATAAAACATGAGAAATAAAAGCTCCCACTAGTACCTCCCTTAAAGAAGAAGAAGAAATGGATTGAGCATGATATCGGTGTAAGAATTCAAAAATCTCCCCTAAAATGATAGAAGATTACCCAAGTACCATATCTAAACCCATCATTACTAAAACCCTCACCTGCCCACCCTTCTCCACCTTGCCCTTCTACACCCCACCCTTCTCCACCTAAATATTCTCCACCATGCCCTTCTCCTCCTTGACCTTCTCCACCCAAATAGCCACCACCATAAATCCCTCCACCCCCACCTTCTCCTCCACACATTATTTTAACTCAACCTTCACTCCCTAAAATAAATCCATAGATATCTCCCTCAAAAGTTTCATCATCAAGAGCTACACAATAGCAAGCCATAGAGCAAGCACTTGAGTATGAAATCCTTGTAGTCTAGATGGAAGCATTCAAATCTGATTCTAAGAAGACACCTTACCTAGTGCAAGAGGATGAGACCACCTCTGATGACACACCACTTGATGTTTATCACCTTTATGACAAAGAGGGGGATGGTGAAAAATAAGAGATTATTAGAATGTCCATCAATATCACTTCTTTAGCTACTGATGAAGAGGTTAAGGTATTAGAGAGCAACCAAAATAAATGGAAGGAACTAGCTAGGTCTGTAGAATATCCTATCATTGATGCATATTCCAATCTATGTGACCATTATCAATTAGGCATCCCTGACATGATGTTGTGTCCATGGTCACAATTCCTTCCCCGTGATGTAACTTTAGAGACAAGGAAGTAGGTTTCCTTTTTATTAGACATGTAAAATGAGGAGCACACCTTTGAGATCCCTAAATATATCCCTTTTCTAGGTATTGATAATCTTGCACTACCCAGACCACTTTGGGTGGATCCCGTGAACATCACCCCTATGCAATCTAGCACAACATTTTTGAAGATGACCTTAGAGGTCACATGCCATAATATTTTATTAGATTCTAATGCATGTAACATAGATAAAAAACATACCTAGGTAGTGGGTATGTATAATAAGGAATTTTCCACCAAGAAGGCATTCATTGAAGAAGTGGATTCTTTGAATTACCAGGTAATGGAGGCCATTAAGAAAAATTTAAAACATTTAATTTGTGTAAGATAATTTTGGGCTATGATCCAACACTAGAAAATAGTGTAATTTTTTATGAGGATGCCATAGACAAACTATAAACCCTAGTGAACCTCTTATTGAATCACTACAAGGATCAGCCCATGTCAAGAAATAAGGGATTAGAGCTAGTGGATCAATTCACTGAGGTAGTTAAAATCTACAAACTCACCTTGGAAAGAGTTTTGGAATTCATCCACATTTTGGATGGGATTTTTGAAAGGTTGGCATGCCTAAATAATATCTTAGAGGCTCAAATCCAAGTAGAAGAAGCCCAGAGGCAATAAATGGCTAATGTTTCACTCTTAATAAGGGATCATGCCGAGCACACCAAAGCATTCAAGGATGTAGAGATGATGGAAGAAAATATCAATACACATCACTAGTAATTAAATGCCAATTTTTATCCCTCTATGGACATGTTGTCAAAGAATTCTTAATAATTGAAGACATCCAAAAGGATGCTAGCACATCCCTAGATGATTTGATCAAGAAGTTTAATGAGACATCTAGCCAACTAAAGGAGATGAATAAATCCAAGGAGGCCACTGAGTTAATAATGACTAAGTTGTTTGACACATTATCATATTGGGACGATGTTAAGAAGTAGATCAAGCAGATGGTGCCTAAATTTTTGGTAGAGGCTGCCAGTAAGACTTAGTCTAGGATAGACTAAAAATGTAGTATGGGGTGATGTTGTCCCCCAAATTTTGGTTAAGTATTTTGAAATTTTGGTGTGGAACTGATATGGTGCAGAAAGAACATAGCATAGAAAGTATATGGCATGGAACATGAATGGCATAGAATCACCATGGCATAGAACCTATAGGGTGTGAAAACATAAAGGCATGGAAAAAATAACATGAGACAACCTAGTCAAAGGAGAATTAGTCATGAATAAACCAAAAGTATAGGACTTGAACAATAATGAAAGACTTGGGGAGCACATGGGAAGCAGGAGCAGTTAAGGAGCTATTCATAAGGGTCACCCAAACCTTATCTATTGATGGTTTTGCATCAGTTTGGAAGGAAATAAACACATGGAAGCAATGATCTAGCATAGAGTGAGTCTATAGGGGGTGAAAAAGCCTGGGTCCTTAAGAGAAGTTAGTTAATATGGTGCCATGAATCTTAGTTTTTAGAGAGTTTGTTGGTCAATTAATCTTGTCATTATTGTTGTAAATACTTGGTTAGGGATAAACAAGTATAAATATCCTTATTTTAAAGACTATGATGATGGATTTTTCTTCATAATGCTTTGTTGAAGCTTAATATATGAGTTTTAGATATGATAACCATTCTTGTGTTCATAATGAGTTAAATGAATAATTGTGTATCTATGATAGACTAACTTGAGCACTTAATGATTTGAACTCAGTAGTAAATCTTTACAATTATTTTCTTCTTCTAAATAAAAATCTTAGAACTTTATGGCACTCTTTTGCATGATTATAGTGATTGAACACAATGATGCTAGAATTAAATTAGTTTATATTTTTCTCTATGTAATATCTAATTAAATATATGTTTAACATAAGGAATATAACTAAGAAAATGTTACTATACAACATAACCTATGAGAACCAGTCTCTAGCTATGCACTTCGGGTGAGTGCACAAGACAATAGTCTTGCATGAAAGGGCTAGTACACTAGCGCATTGGGATACACTTTAGCACTGAAGATATATTAAGAATAAAAACCAACATACTATCTAATAAATTTCTGTAATGGATGCATTTTTGGTGGAAACTGAGATCCAACAAGTTTCACATTAAAGAAGGGAAGTTATACCAATAAATATAATGTGGAAACTATTATACCTCAAAGTCAAATTTTTTGAGTGAGTAGCATGAAGGAGGTTAGAGGTAACAAATGAAGGAGGATTTCTATTCCTTTCATTAGTCACCAAAAACAAGGCTAATATGATTTGTTGGCATTTTTTTTATTTGGGTTGTGCGGATTTTAGTTTTTCAAATTTTTAGCGTGGTGTGAAAAATAAGAATAGATGTAATAAATTCATGCTCACTTGTGAGTGTGACCTATGTAAACCTTATTATGGAATCATTGTATAATGTTTATCAAAATGTATTGTAACACTCATATATTTCATACAAGACCATGTGGCATGATTATATACACAAGCTTGTGCAGTACACCATGGCTAAGGTCAACACCATTGGTGACATGTTGCAGTGTAATAATGAGATATGTTTTACCTTTTAAAAACTAGGGGGGGCGGGGGGGGGGGAATTTTAGGAATTAGTATTTACATTGGTTAAATTAAGATTTACTATTTATTATTTATAGTATGGTGAATACAATTATTATTTAGTGGATTGATCATATATATTGTTAATAAAAAAATAATATAATACGGTTAGTCTATAGTTAGGTGGTGAGATATTAGAATCTACCTATCTATAGGAAATAAAATTCATATATATATATATATATATATATATATATATATATATATATATATATATATATATATATATAAATAAAATTCATATATATATATATATATATATATATATATATTGTGTCAAATGAATTGATATATTGTGTAACTGAGAATATTATTGTGTAATGAAATCCATCTCTTTGTGTGTTTGACTCTCTCTTTGCATAAATCTTGTCAACTTTATAACACAATAAATGTGAGTATTTTCTCTCCCTACCATGAATACACCTACATTTGAAATTTTTAAGGTTATAAAAGTGGAAAAATAAAATAATAAGTCATCTGTTAAATAAAATGTAATGTCATCATCCTTGCTAAAATAGGTTTGAGGGCCATTTATGTCACTTTCTAATGAAGGTAGCTAAAGAAATAGAAATTTTTTTACTCATAAACATAAAATTTTCATGCATGTGAAATATTTACCATTTTTTTATCTCACTTGATGTTCATAATTTATTGGATCATTCCTTTGATTCCACCCTTATTCTTTCTTGATCCATTTGTCTAAAATAATTTCTATCTTATTGGCACATTCCTTCTCCATTCAATGTTTTAAATTGAATCATATGTACTCATTTTCTCATTGATAGACTTTTAGGCTACTCACTAAGATTAGATACTTGGAATACATTATCTCTGGCCATCCATGATATTTTTATCCTATGCCTCTTGTTGAGGCTCTAATTTTTTACCAGTTAGTCTATTGAGTTAAGTTTTGTTTATCTTAGAGTGTAGGCCCTTCTCCTTGGCTTTTTTTTTTTACATTAGGTACATGGATTAGAGGCCTCCTTGTAATAGGTAGCCTGTTATTAATCTTATTATAGTGATTTTTGAGCCTATCTAGTGACCAAAATGGATGACCACCCTCATCAAAAAATGTGTTGCATGGGTGTAGTAAGAAATAGTACAAATCTCACTTTGCAATACCCATGTCAACAATATTTTTTTACCCAAAATTTGTAATTATATAAATATCATGAGGTTATAAGCCTTAAAAATAATTATTAAATAAAAAAAATAAGAAATCATTTTCAAAAATAAGAAAAATGTGCTTATGAGAAATCATTCTATAAATTCCTCCTCCTTATGATCATATTGTGAGGTGTATAGAAGCCAATCACTATCATATGCATCCACATTCTCCTCAACCTTGTTCCACTCCACATCCTCCAAACATAATGGTCAATATATACTTTTTAGTCCAAAAATATATAAAACAAAAATCATATATGACCATGATGAAGGAACAAAGAAGAGTTGCAACCAATGCTTACATTTTTGGGTAGACACTCATTATGAGGGTCATAATTGACAATACCTATGTTGATACCTTATCTTCATCTATATTTGTAAAATAATCAAACAAACATTGACATTCCATTCAGGGATACTTGCAAATGAATGGTTGTTCTGACCCAGTGGGAATCTAACCCCCACTAGTAGATGCCCCATCTAAAACCCTCTTATCAACTTTGAATCATGAACATCTAAACCTAAGGCATGCATGCAATGGTGACTCATTGTTGATTTATTTCTCCTAAAAAAATAATATAACACTCTATTAGTATTAACAAACTTGAATCAAACTAAAAAAATCTCTTTCATGGGTAATAGATAAAATTGCATACAATTCACTCCAAATCAACAAATATTTCTTATAGGACATCAATTTCTTCTGATTCATCCATCATAAATATGTAAAAAAGAATCTAATCATAGTAAACATATAATTTAGACTATTAGAATTGGTATGAGATATTTATGAGATGTTTTCATACCTTTGGTATATGTCTTACAAGTATGTTTAATTGATTATCAGTGAGATAAACCTATATCATAAATCATCATTGTTTTGTATGCATTAAAACATACAACAAAACATCTATAAAACCTTATGTAGTGTAATAACACCCATGTAGTCTCAAAATTAGACATACAAGAATGTTTCATAAAGATAATATGATTGAAGTGCATCAACCATAATAGCATGGTTCACATAGTAATTAGGTGTAGAGCTCAACAAGGATTTGAAATAATTTAATTTGTTAATATATAAAGCAAATTTAAAACTCTACATATATTGAATTATATGGCATATATGAAAAATAAATAGCACTTAAAAAACTCATATAACCTAAAGCATTTTATAAAAAATAGTCCAAATTTTTGGATTATGGTTTACAACATTCAACGTTATATAGTCTTTCCTCTTATATTAATTATTATGCATGTATTTGTGAATAATTAGCTATTTGTATGGAGGTCCTCTCTTATATTTACAATAATGGTACCAAATGAAAATGGTTAAAATAAATTTAGCATATGGGAGCTGAAATATGTATGTAATAATAACAAGTCCTAGATGATGTTATGATGTAATTATACCCCTTAATTTGTTATTTTTAGAAGCAATAGGACCAAACTAGTCCTCACAAGAGTTATCATTTTTTTGGTTCATTTGACGCTATGTTTAGTTACTTTAAAAAACCATGGCACATTTTGTGTTTGTCTGGTCTATGATTGTATTGAATATATCGTGCAAATAGAAGTTGCATTTACTTGCCAAAAAAAAACACCAAATTATCAGTTTCAACTTCCTACCTTTAGTTAAAACTAAAATAATCTTCATTTGATTTGAATGTGTTCTAAAAAAAATATACCCATACCATATATCAACTATAGTAGCTATATAGTATCACACATAATGTTAGTAATGCTTATTACCAAGAAATATTGTTAGGAGACATTATGAAACATGGATTTAAACTTGCCCATTGCATTTTATTAGATGATTTCAAGGCCTTATTAATGAGCCCAATTT
Organism: Torreya grandis; assembly: GCA_037957365.1. NCBI lineage: Eukaryota > Viridiplantae > Streptophyta > Pinopsida > Cupressales > Taxaceae > Torreya > Torreya grandis. The sequence goes on from JARHVA010002369.1 coordinate 2,469,769, forward strand.
TTTCACATACCCTAAAAACCTAATTTGTGAGAAAACTTTTAGTTGAAGAATTTTGTCAAACAATTCATGTGCTTGTATTATTTCCTTCAAAACCATAGACTTAATTTTATGGTCTTGATATATTATCTATTTAGGAAACATGTTGAGAATTTGTTTGGCTAAAAGATAATATATTATATTCCACCATATTTTAATGGAAATTTTGAGGATGAGGGACATTATTGTAGTTGTGCACCCACACAAGGCAACATATTATAGAATTCAAGGTAGGATCAAATGTGATATTTGTTGGCCAACTAGTGATATATGAATACAAACATTTATATCTAAATGAAAAGTGAATTTTCATTTTTTCTAATTTTTCTAATTTTTTTCCATGTTCTAAATTGTTATGCATATTTTGTACATGTTCCCCATGTGAAAATGTTCTTTTAATGGACCTACCAATAGAATTTGTGTATACACATAATATTTTCAAACTTTTATCAATTACTGATGTTCTCTATCTTGCAAGAACCACTCGAGTCTCAATCTCTCTAAGGCACACCCTAAGGGGTGCATTGAGAAGGGGGTGGGTAGACCATTGGTTCTTCATAAGATTGTTTTCCCTTTTTCCACTTATTATTTACATACTTTTCTCCTAAAAACCATTCCCCTAAGCTTGTTATTATCTTTTGCACACTCCTCTAGTAATTTGCCACTTTTAATACCCCTTTTCCTAACCTAAAACCCATTTCAATAGTTTACATGACTAAGTTGACTTGGCCAACATTATACTCTTATTAGTTAAATTAATTTAGGGTCTAGGTCAGCTCTTAATTGACCTAGCCTGTAACCTAGTGATTTTTTATCAATAACGATACTAGGTCGACTGGGTTGACCTTGTTGCCCAAAAAATTTAGAAGGGCTTAGGGTTAAATCCACATATATATATATATATATATATACAATATAATTTTAGAATTATTTAGAGAAGATAAGAAGTAAGAAATATTTCACATTTGCTTATCCACCATTCTATTTGAGGAGCAAGCTTAGGGTTTCATACTTTCTTTGTAGATATGGATCTTGTCTTATGGAGAAATATTTTAGATGCATTGATAGGTTGTGTATCCTAGAGATTATTTATCCTTGTCATCCTTACATACTAAAAAAACCTCTTATGAATCACCTTGGCTAAGGGAGAGATTGAGGATTGGTAGGTTCATCTTCAAAGGTAAGCATTTCTAACTTTGTTTCTCATGTGTAAGAGTAGATAGATATGCATATGCACTTTTTTTCCATATATTAGGATTTTATGTACATTGACATGAGTATATGTCTTCTATGCATGTTTAATTTTATTTTTTATTACCCCCACTTTTTGCCACAAGTTTTGGTAAGCAATAGATTAGGTTTTTGATTTACTTTTTATTAGTATAGTGAATATGAGAACATAGGACTTAGGGTTATTATGTATTTTTTCTTGAATGAAGTATTTGGAACCCTCCCTAGTGATATTATTATGATAAGAGATCCCCTAATTCAGTCTAGGGGATCCATATTAGTCATGACCCTGATTATCTAATGTATCCCCAATTGGAAGTGTAAGTAGGATCTATCTTCTCTGAGTTAGGATTGATTTATAGATCTAATGCATTTATCATTGCATACATTCTAGTGAACCTGATGTGAATATAACCCTTGTAGGTTTTATTTCATGTTTTTCATTTCTATCATTTTATTTATTATTTTTCTATATTTATGATACTAGGTCGATAGGGCTGATATAGTTTATAACTTTTGTGCACAGGTTTAACACATAGTTGTATCGAAAATGACTCTGCTCTTTTTGTGTAGGTATTCATCAAATAAAGGTTACTAGATTGAATAGGTTGACATATTAATCTTATTCACTTCTATATAACAAACTAGGTTGAACAGGTCAACATAGTATTCCAAACAGCTTCTAGATAACAAACTAGGTCAACCAGGCCAATATAGTCATCTTAACAGGCTTCAACAAATATGGAATTGTATAATTAGGTCAACCCAGTCAACATAATTGGTAGAATTTACAAGCAACATTCAAGGAATTTCAATGGAATTTTCACAATCCTTAGCATCTTCCAACCCACTAAAGTTCCTTTCTCTCTCTCTTTCAATTCAATTCTTCTTTATAGTTATGTTTTGTAAAGTTTACAGTATTTAAAATTACAATCACACAACAAACTAGATTGACCTGGTCGACCTAGTTCTATATTTTATGTTTTGTTTGAAAGCCTAAGTTGACTTGATTGATTTAGTTATTAAAGACTCTTACTTATATGATATAGTAGTGACACTATCAAATCTATTCTCTAATGTTTTCATACACTATCATTTAAACCAACTTTTTACTATGCTTAATTTGGGAATTAAAAACCATATGCTAGTAATTACTTCACACTTTCACTTTCAGTTGTTTACATGCTTAGAGTAGCTCACATAATCTAATTAGGTGGTTTTTAAATATATTGTTTAGTTACACTATTTTTATCTTTCTTGGACACACTACCAAATCACACAATTTCCAAATGCATTTAAACATTTGTCCACCCAAGTCTACTTGGATTTCATTACCAAGGGGGAAGCTGACTTGGTTTCTAGCCAAGTATAAAAATGTGGTTAATGGTATATATTAGAAAATAAATTGACACCCATATCACTGTAAGATTGTGAAGTGAGGGATTATGCACTAATACCAAGCTATTACCATTACCAACACAGATCTCTTTCAAAGTAAAAGTCCTAAAACCATCCATATATTGCTTTCTAGTTCCCTACTTTCAGCCAACTTCCCTATCAAACTTAAAATAACACTTTATAATAATCTAACAAAATTCAAGATGAACACTTAGCATTTACTTTTCATTTGATTTCTTTCTCTTTACTCAATATATGTTGTATTACAAAAACTTACATTGGCTAGCATTGGTGCAAGGTTTTGTGATGTGTGCCTCAATTGGGATCATTCTCATTAACCCAATTGATTGTCTGTGCACTTTCATTTCTTTATTTAAAGTACATAGTAAAATTTCTCCTTGTTTTCAATACACGATCATTCTATTTGACAAATTCTCTTATAGACTATCTAATTCCCCTACTTGTAGTACTAAATTGACCTGGTTGACCTAGTACCTATTTTTGTGTTTCAAGTTATAGTACTAAGTCAACCTTGTCAACTCTCTATCCTTATTAGGTTGTTCTTTGTCTCAGTTTATATCACTAGGTTGATTCTATAGACTCTATATCCTTATTAACTCAGTTTTCAAACTCTATTTCTAGTACTAGGTTGACCCCATCAACTCTGTACTCTTATCTATCCCTCTGTATCTCCTTGATTTTGCATCAACTTTGTCTTTCCTAATATCACTCTTTCATCATGAACTTCATATTTGAAGACAACACTAATTTGAATTCAATAGATATGATGAGTCTTACCAATCCTAATAGGTTATCCAATAAGTAGCTTGTGGCTCCTATCTTAGATGAAAGTAGTATTCATATATCCACTCGCAATATAAACATTGGGACCTCTCCTCATTCTTCTTCACTTCAAAATCCTCTCTTCTCACTTGAATATCAACCTAAATTAGAGTATACACCCAAAATTCTCTTCTTCATCAATGAGTTTCCACAACATCAAGGAAAGGATCATATTACTATTTACCATCTCATTGTAAGTGGTCAAGTTGAGGAACGATATTCACCTTCTCCCACATTCTCACATAGATTTGGATTTACTAGATTCTTTTTTTCTCAGCCTCTTCCATCTATTTTTACCCCTTTTCATACCATTAATTCTTCTTCTTTGACTTCCTCAACCTCTATGCCTAGTGTTTCTACCGACATGGCCAATTTTACATCTAGTGGGCCTCTTTCAAGACCCACTCTTCTCAATTCTTTCACTAGTGCATCATTTTTTACCCATGGTAATCATGCCCCTAGTTTTTCCTCTTCTCATCCCTCTACTAGTCCATATTTTGACACACAATAAAAATATGCCACTAGTGCCTCACTAACAATTCTTCTCAAGATCTTACCAACACCCATAGTGGTATCCAAGCCACTACTATCAAATCTAATACTTCAAATAATAATGCAGATCAAACCCATTAAATCCTATTACAAACTCTTAATCAAATGAATTCTTTTCAAGATAATGATACAAATCAAATGATGCTAATGCAAAATCATCTTATCCATATTCAAACCCATCCTCAACAGATGCCATGGGGCACACATCAATAAAATTTTCACCTACTTCCTCTTATGGATTCTCATGGTAATCTTATCCCTCAACCTACCCTTGTTAATAAAATTATCAAGCATCTTCAAAATTATCCTCTTACATTTCAAATTGCTAATATCAATTTAGGAGGTATCACCCCTACCATTTCCTACAATGGGTAAACTAGTCCTATTCTTCATTTGAAAACATTTGGAAATCTATATAAATATCAAGATAAATTAAATACCTTTGATGATACCAATATATTAGCCAAAAATCTCATGAGTGATGCTTTATATTTTTACAACCAACTCAAATCTCATTTTATTACTAGTTTGGAAGATTTAGTTAATGCTCTAGTCCAAGAGTTCCAAACTAGTGATCTCCCTGAGAATACCTTGGCCCATTTTATCACCAAAACTACAAAAGATTTCATTAAATGATGGAAGACATTCTACAAAAAATGTGAACATAATATGGAAGATCATAATATTTTCCATCTCTTTACCAATGTTCTTTTTCCCAAGTTGCAATATCAAGTCTAGACTCTCTCTCTCTCCACATACTTTGGAGGAGGATATTAACCTATCAAAGCATTAGGATTTCCTTATGTGTCAATTCAATCCATCCTAACCTTATATAGGTACTCATATTTTAATCAATAATAATAATCATCACACTATTAATGATGTTGTCCCTGACTCCTATGATACCATTCACACTATTCAAGCTATTGTTCCTAACCAAACTTTGAAACAAGATTCCCTGCTAACCACATAACCAATCCTCATTTATCTTCAACCAATAACATCAATATTCACAAACCTTTATCCCTTTATCTTTATTATAATTACAAAAATGTCTCCCAATGCCTCTATCTTGATAAATTGATCTCACTCATCCCATGAAATCTTGGTATGATCCCAATAAATCTTGTTGGTCTCATGCTAGTTGGTAATTCTCATGAGACCTATATGCATCTTCATAGTTTTGGTATGGATTTCATTCTTGGTCCCAATTTTTACCATCATTATATCATTCATCAATGACAACAACCCTATGACATTGATTTCAAAGCTCATGAAACATAAACTAAATCTCAAGCTTTGAATCAAGCTAATGTTCATTTGGCCATCTATAAAGATCTTCTTACAAATCACCAAGATACCCAAGAAAATTCCTACCCCTTCTACCAATAATGTTTAAAATCTTCTTGACCTAACTCTTGAAGAGAATGTGGTTAATATGACTACTATGTAAAGGGTGGTTACTTTCATTTATCCTCAACCTATCTACACACCTCCATTATCTTGCACATTTTGTGTTATCCAATGTTTTTCTCTAACTCACTTAAACAATTTGGGGCAAGATGACCTTATATCTTTTGATGAACCAATTCCAACACCTCCCTTGGATAACACTTCTCATACTATTTCTACCATCCCTCCAACTTAGTTACCTATCACCAATGCTACTCAAACTTCTATCAACACTTTTCTAACAATTTTCAAACCAAACCTACATCAACTACTCCATCTTCTCAACATAATATACAAACTTTTCCTATAATTAAACCTTCCCCCTCTTATCAACATAAATTCACATGTACTTTAGGTCCTCCTTCTGAGGACCTTCTTCAACACTATGCACCTCTTTCCAACAATATTCTTATGGGTTATGATGAGTGGGATCCTATCATGGAACTTACTAATCTCCAAGATCAAATCCCATTTATTGAAATTATGCAGATCTCTCCATGTCATTGAAACCATCTTATGCAACTTTAGTTTGAAATGAACATCCCCCATCCTCCCCTATTAGGACATGAATCCAGCTTATCTAGATCAAAAGATAGCATTTTACAACAATGGGAAGAGATGTCCATATATGTTGATGAAATAATGGACACTTCTCTTTCCCTCAAATTCCCCATCACTTCTATGATCCTTGATGAGATCTACTTCATACAGATGATCCTCATCTATTTCTCAGTGTTCAATTCAATGATATTCAAGTCAAACATACTTTAATTGACAAGGGTTCTGGAACTTGTGTTGCCTCTCTAAATTTTATCAAAACTCTTGGATACTCTGAATGTAATCTATATCCACACACAACGCATGTCAAGGTTATGATCACAAGAAAATGCCTCCTTTAGGTTGTGTGTGTGTCCCCATTACCATCCTACCTATCACCATTCATGTGAAGGTGATGATGTTCAAATTTTCTCTATCTTATAACATTTTGATTGGTAGGCCATGGACTCATTGCATGAGATAAATTGCCTCTTTTGATTGTCAATGCATCAAATTTCCTCATAATGGAACCATTTATAGGATTCAGGGTGACACTAACCCTTGGAATTTTAAACAATTCCAAGATTGTGGTGTATTCAAGATTCCTATCTTTAAACCCTTGCAAAGTGTTTATTTTGTGAATCTCAATGATTTAAATTTCCTGTCAGTTCCACTTGAGGTTATAATGGCCATCCTAAACTCATTAGGAATATACCCCCTAACCTCTTAGATTCTAATGATGATGAGCCTGATGAGATTAATCTCAAGATTAAAACTTCTGATCTCTCACCTCATCTGATCTCTCAACTTCCCACTTCTTTAAAACATTGTTCTCATAAACAAACTTATGATGACATCCCCATTATCTTAACTAAGACTCAACATTCCATTCATCACACCACATTGGATGACAAGGTCATCCCCACTTGTGTCATTAATCTTCATACACTTGATTATGATGATGGTTATACCTTAGATGATCCATTCTTAGGAGGTCTAGATTAGGATTGAGATTCTAAGATTATTTTTTATCATTACTCTTTGCTTTAATCTTTTAGTACATCTTCCCATATTCCATCTTATATTTTTCCTAATTTTAGTACTTTTCTTCTTTATCATAGGGTAGAGATGGTACAAACACCTCCAGTTTCTAAATAACCTCAAAGGAGTATGCTTATGGATTACCATGTGATTGGTCCCTATTATTTTTCTAGATACCATGACCCTTCTAGCTTACTTATTCTTGAGATGAATATGATTGTACTTTAACCTTCTATGGACCCCACTCCTCCCTCAGTAGAGCCTAGTTTAGATCCCATTCACACTCCCTCTATAGCTAAATCTATTCCTATTTCTTATCATATTGCTCCTTTAATTAAGACTTGTCTAATCTCTCCACCAACCCCACCTTCTCTTGGTGATGGTTTTCTCTTTTTACCATAGCTAGCTCCTCCACCCAGAAAATGGGTTGATCAACCTTATTATAACATTCATAAATTTATCAATTGCTAGACTAGATATTGTTCCCTATACCTAGATACTTCATCTTCTATTACACTTCCTCCTATGATTACACCTACCAAGACTACTCATAGGTGCATATTTTGCTTCCATGACATAGATATCCATTCATCTATGAATTATCACAAGCTACATTAATATATTGACACTTTGTATCCCATCACTCCTTAGCCCTCATATAAGGTTATACCTCCCCCAAAAGTATTACATGAGTATCTTCCTAAGTATGGAGAGGTATATTATCTCTAGAACCAACATGGTACACAACACACTGATCCTTGTCTTATCCTTTAGCATCATCTTAAGGATCACATCCTAACCATTCTTGCACCTTCTATCATTCCTCCTACAGGTTATTCTCATAATAGTCCCCCCTTATTCCCCCATGGTTCCACCTCTTTCAGTTCCATCTCTGGATGCGGTCTCTTCACCACCTACTATTCCTCCACATGTGAATCCTTCACTCATGGACCTTCACTCACCCATGGAACCTTTTCCACTCATGAATCCTTCAATCATGGTACCTTCCCTACCAATGACCCCTTCATCTCCCATATTAACCACTTCCATGTATTATCTTGAGCATACCATGCATGATATCCCTCATTAGTATGATCCTTAAATCATTCTTATATTTTTTGTTGAAGAGATTTGACATGAAATATTTTCTCAATAGTCATTAAAGATCACTGAGACATTAGCTACAATTTGCATTAAATTGCATAAAGACTTATCAGATGTTATGGATAATGTGTGTGGAAAAATATATTAGTATTTATGAACACATGCATGGTTTTCTTACATTTTCATTTGGATTTGAGAAGTGATCCAACTTTACATTTATCCATTCTTATATCATTTGACATTGTATCAAATTCTTGTATATCTTACATGGTGACTTTTGTTTCACACTTTATATTGCTTATGATGTCATTATGTTCTTCTATGGATTTATTTTTCATTATTACATTATTTTGTTCTTGATTTTATTTCTTATGACTCCCCTCCTCTTTTTCATGATTGTTTTCTATCTTATCTCTATCAACATGAAAAACTATTATAATGACTTGGTTATACAAACCTTGTTCCCTTTAGTCATTCCTTCTTTACCATGTGATCAGTTAGTAAATAATTCACCTCATTATAATCTCCTTTTACTAGTCCAATTGGTATCTCCCTTTTATTCCCTTTTATGCCCTTTCATAAACTAAGCATACACATGGTTGAGACTTGAGATAACATGCTAGTTCATTGTTAATCTTAAGTGCTCTAGTCAGTATTATCTTTGGATACTTAGCTTCTTTTAGCCTCAGCCTAAAACTCATTTGTGTGTATCACTCTATCTCTCATGATTGGTCATTCCAAGTTCATATGGAGTAATATTTAAATCCTTAAAAACATTCAAAAGCTAAAATATTTAACAAAAGATAATGATCTAAAAGGAAATATTAAAAATTTCAAAAGTCAAATCACACTAAAAGACATGATTCTAAGCACATACGCTTCTTCTAATCAAATATCAAACTCCATAGTTGGTCTCACAATATATCCAAGGTTTATTGTGGTGTGGTAGGCTAGTAGATTAGAAAAGGAGAATAAAAAAATCTTTTAGTGCTACGTACTTTATCATGCAAGTACACAATGTTTACAGTAGATTAATGACTTTTTAAGAGGTCCTAAGGAGTGAGGAACATGTTGTGGGAATGTAGATCCATTTAAAATTTATTGTTCAAAACTACCTACATGAATTGATATTAATAACACACTTATTTTCCTACACAGCTTTGTGTCTATAGCAAACAAGTATCCTCTATATATTGATAGTCACTAGTCATTTAGTGTCTTCTCATGTCCTTATTGTGCCCATGTCTTCTAAGGTCTTCTCATAAGAAACCTATGTTATTCTTCTTACATTCCCTTTTTCACTCCCTACAATTTTAATATTTCCCCTCGAGAAATATTATTTTGTTCACTTACCACTCCCCTAGGGATTCCATTTGTGAGTTGCATTGTAAGAACATGGATAGGACCTAGCCTTCCTCACAAATTACCATTCCAAACATTACCTTTTACCATATTTCCACCTCATTTGTGTTCCATTTGTGAGTTGAAGTGTAAGACCATGGATAAGACCTAGCCTTCCTCACAAAATTTTCCAATATCCAAGTCAAACCAAAATTACATGTGTCAAACATGATATAATATGTGATTGGTTATGAGTTACATGTCATTGACATCATTCCCAAATTGATTTAGTAAGTTTTATACTTCATTAATCCTTTCACTTTTATCTTCTTATTTTTTGATTGCATGTAAGAATCCAACCACTTTTCTTGAGTTTTTCATGCTTCCAAACTTGAATTAGTGTGATTAAATTAAGACTATTTTACCAATTTTTATTTCTCTTTTATACTTCCCAACATGATTTAGTATGATTGATTGACTTAATTAATTTATTTTTATAACATTGGTATTTCACGTGCTTTCTATTTTATTACATTATTTTCATACTTCCAAATGTGATTTAGTGTGATTTTACTTATTTTAAATTTGGTGTCAATCTTTCTCGTGGTTTAAAAAAATATATTACCCTCTTGTTTACCACTTTTTGGTTTATTATAATTTGTAATTTTTTGTTATTACACATTTCCCAATGTGAAAAGTGTGTAGTACATTTGCTCTTGATTAATTATACTTTGCCAAATCTCTTTTTCACCTATTTATTTTAACCATGCATGTGTCCTACATAATGCTAAAAAATAAAACACAACACCTAAATTTCCTATAGCATATAAAACAAAAGCAAAATACATGTGCTAGAAAGAAATATATCCATGCATCCACAACCACAGCCACAATACAAAAACATAAGATCAACATCCAATTATCAAAATAATATGTCTATATATATTATGTGTTTTTGATATAAAGTATAAAAATACATAACTATAATGCTAATTTTGGGCTCTATCATGTGTATCTCATGGCCTAGCCACGTTTTCCATCGATGCCTCAAATAGTCCCCTCTAAATAGTATGTTGTAAAAAGGATGTTCAATATCTCAAGCCTATTACCTATCCCCATAGGTTGGCCACTTGGGCCTATACCTTATATATTTTAATATTTGTATCTAAATGCATAGATCTTTCCTAAGCCAAGGCCTACCATACCTATGCCTCTCCCACTCCCACCCTTAGTGATGGTTGTAGCCCATCTTCGCATGCATGTAACTGCCTCACAACCTACTTGATAGTCTAAACTAGCTCACCTAAATTGGTACAAATGGTAACATGGGATCATCTAATGTGATAAGATCATATGGCATTAGTGCCCTATCTAGAATATCATGGAGTGCTCCCCTCACCAAGGATCCCCATCTAGTCTCCTCCTCATCTACAAGATCTAAAAAATTTAAACTAGATAAATGTTAGATCATAGATATATATTAAAAGCTATCTATATATAATTTCTCAAACAAATATTATATAATTAGTATTCTATTTTCAAATCTTAACCAAATTTCAACCATTTATTACCTGTCTAAGTGTCACCAAGCACCGACTACCCATCTGCTCGACCACTGAGCATAGTCTCTCCACTAGCTCCTCTTCGACGTACCTCATTCATGGGATTCCTCTAAATCAATGTAAACCCTAGGGTTACCACCCATGCCCATCTCAAGCCTCACCTTAGTGGTGCTTCTATAGACCAGCTCTACCAACTATCAGGTTGTCTTAGATGACCACCCTCTATGCTCTCTCTTGTCACTAGCATCTTCATCGATGGTGTGATTGAGGTGGTCTCCACTCCTACTATGGTTCTGGTTATGGTACCTATGGTACTCCTACATCTATGTCCATGTCCTCTCTAGATGATAGCCTTTGTGCTTGACCTATCCATGGTCTCTCACATTGTGGTCTGATCTCTAATCTCATAACTAGTGGTCCTCCTCCTCCTATATCCATTGACTCTCTCACATGCCTATCCCAAAATGTGGGAACTACTATAGGAGCCACTAGGTGAGGAATTTAGAACTATCTTGATAAGCATGCCACCAGATATGGCTCTACCTACTAAGTTTAGTGGCTTATGATTTGTACTCACGCTAACTCTGGTGTTACCATCCTCCAACTCAACCAAAATGTCATAATGTGTGCATAACATTACCACATGATCTCTCCTTGTATAACCATCTATAGCACTAGCACATGGGGTATGGCCTATGCCACCTAATCGTTTCTCCATCTTAGCACCTGATGCAACTAATCATCAACCACATAAGGCAACCTAGCTGGTCAGTACATTAGAAACCTCTCATATATCTAGGTACTCAATAATACCACTGGCCCCATGGTCTTCTACCCTTTATATATCATCCCATATATATCATGCATAAGCTGAACCCAAATGATAGATACCAAGTCATAGATTGACCCCTATTCCAATATCGATTGATATGAGGCTATCACATACAATAATACCTTATCATCTAAATTGTGACATAGAACTCATGTTATCACAAGTCCTATCATAGACTTTTAGATATCTAGAATCTGGGTAATATAGACATCAAATAAACTCACCCTAAGTCATAGGTAAATCCTATCTGAGCAAGTCACCAATCGGGCTAATGCTCACCTCTCCTCCTGATCATCTGGTATTTTGATGATCATTGACATCTCCCTATAGGAAGTCTAAGTAACACATAGACATCCTCTAATGTGATACCAAACTCTATGGTATCCCCATCCACTACCCATATAAAAGTATTGGTCAAGCATTTCCAAGCTCCTAGGAACATGATCACTAGATCAACACTGAGTGGAACTCATTGCATCTCCATGATGCCTCCTAAGCCTAGTGTAACTAATCTATCCCAATCTACCTCCATTAGGCATTCCATTAGATCTAGTAAGCAAGACACATCACCAATTACCAAAATATCCAGTGCCCTTGCAAACCTTAACAATAAAATATGTATTAGATCTCCATGTCACTTATAATCAATATACATTCTTTTAAATTTTAACAAAAACAAACTAATTCTTGCCTTAAAATATTCATTTCCTACCAATTTATTCTATTTTTAGCCTAATTGTTTATTTCATTACTCATTCGGCCACCCTGGGCCTTAAAAGTACTATATCAACTAATTTCTTGCATTTTAGTACTATACTATCCATTTAGTGACATACTAAGTTGACCCAATAATACTAGGTCGATCATTTGGACTTAACAAACTAATTCAACCCTTTCATTTTCCCTCCTTATTACTAAGTTAGTAATTTGACTTAATCAACTAAGTTGGCCAAGGGGTACTAAGTCATCCATCTTCTTGAATAAACTAAGTCATCATATACCTACTAAATTGGTCATGTTAAAACATAATTTTCAACCTACTAGGTTGACTGGGTCGACCTAGTTATTTCAAACTACCAACCTTTTGACCTCTTTTCATAAAATGCCTTTGGCACTTATTTCTCTGATCCCTTTCAAACCTAGTTCCCTATTTGACCTCTAGTTCCTTTAGTAACTTTTTGGGGTTCACTCCAACTTCTATAATTGATCTAATTTAAAATTTTCTATAAAACACTTAATTTTAATTAAAATACTCAAAACAAATTTGAAATTCTTAGTTGTCTATCTGTGCTACACCTGTTGCGGTTGCTAGGCATCTTCCTCATCTCAGTTGTCATCTCCTCACCATCTTGGATCTTTCAGCTTTTTCTAGGTCTCTTAGCACTCTATTTTTCTCTTAGAATAGTCAAACAATAGTAAATAACTTCCGTCTCACCCTATTTAAAGTTATTATTGACAATTTTTTACCCTTAAAATATTTACCATCAAATTCTTTGTTTTGATCATATATTTGTTTTTACTAACCAATTTTCAAATCATAAAAAGTTTTGGAATCACGACATCGTAGATAATATTTTACACTACTATATGCCTATATTGTAAATTTTTTGATTTTTTGCTCTTTTCACACTAATCTCTATAGGTTCACCTAATGTTATTCACATTGGATGCCTTCGCATCTCTCATAATATCCTTATTTATCTACAACATGAAGGTAAGTAAAGGTATGTATTTTTAAATTATATCCTTTTGTTTATCTTATTTTCTCTTTATTACATTTTGTTCAGCATCAGTGTTATGTGTCATCATGTTCTATTTCCAAAGCATAATCCCATGTTACACTTACATGACACATGATGAACTTTGAGTGGGGCATATGTATACACATAGTATTTTCAAACTTTTATCAATTATTGATTCTCTCTATCTTATAGGTACCTATCAAGTCTCAATCTCTTTGAGTACACACCCTAAGGGGCACACCAAGAAAGGGGTGGGTAGACCATTAGTGCTTTATAAGATTGTTGTCCCTTTTGACACTTGTTATCTACACATTTGTCTCCTGAAAACCATTCCCCTAAGCTTGTTCTTCTCTTTTTCACACTCCTCCAGTCATTTTCCACTTTCATACCCCTTTTCCTAACCTAAAACCCCTTTTGACAATTTACATGACTAGGTTGACTCTTGGCCGACCTAGCCCATGACTTAGTGAGGTTTAATCAAAATGATACTAGGTTGACTGGGTCAACCCTATCAGATAAAACTTTTGAAAGGGATTAGGGTTAAATCCACCTAAATATTCAAGATCATTTCCCTATTATTTAGAGAAAAAAAGAATAAATAATACTTATTGTGCATCTGCTTATCCACAATTCTAGTTGAGGAGCAAGTTTAGGGTTTCATACTTTCTTTGGAGATATAGATCTTGTCTTGTGGAGAAGTCTTTTGGATGCATTGATAGGTATGTAGCCTAGAGCTAATTTATCCTTGTCATCCTTACATACGACAACCACCTCTTGTGAAGCACTTTGGCCAAGGGAAAGATTAAGGCTCAACGGGTTCATCTTCAAAGGTAAGTATTCCTAATTTGGTTCCTCCTTTGTAAGAGTAGATAGAATGTATTTTCACTTCTCTTCCATACATTTACATGATTATATGTCTTCTATGCATGTTTAATTTTATTATTTATTACCTCCACTTTGTGCCACAAGCTTTGGTGAACACTAGATTAGGTTTCTGCTTTACTTGTTATTAGTAAGTGAATATGAAAACATGGGACTTAGTTAGGGTTATTATATAGTTTTTCTTGACTGGAGGCTTTAGAACCCTCCCTAGTGATATTATTATGATAAGAGATCCCCTAATTTGGTCTAGCAGATCCATATTGGTCATGACCCTAATTATCTAATGTATCCCCAATTGGAAGTGTAAGTAGGATCTATCTTATCTGAGTTAGGATTGATTTATAGTTATGATGAATTTCTCATTGCATACAAGTTAGACCTCAACCTTCATACTTAAAAACCATAAAATACATAGATAGAATCATATGAATTGAATAAGAAATATAATTGGATGTTATTTTTGCATCACAAAATTCAAAGTCCTAGAAAGGTGTAAGAAGCTCAAAACTTTTTGAAAATAATTGTGGTCAAAGATTGAAGACATATATCACAAACATATTTATTCAAACCAATTTTATTAACCAATGTAAAATCACTTTTCATGGTAGAGGAATTGGAAGTGCAAATATATATCCTTTGAGAGGTCATTTGTTAACATTAGAGCAATTTTAAGTAGATTGAGTTGAAATCGAATAGCTATTTCTATAGGCTAAGTATTAATATGTTTTGATAGAAATTTGAGTCTACAAGATGGGTCTATAGTTTATGCTTACAAATAATATACTTTTATTAATTGAGATGAATAATTTCATAATGTTAGTATGATTCCTCGCTGGATCATTTTTGTCATTTAAAAAGAGTCTATTATTAGAATCATGTTTTTAAGAGTTAAATTAAATTAAGGCATAAAATGAGGAAGAATCTAAAGATATAAATTATCCTTTATATGGATGGAGGATTGAATGGAAAATTGAGTCTGAAACCTCTTTATGACAATGATTTGTTTTACATATATATACACCTCAATTTTGCTTTGTTCTCATGTAAATAAAATAAAGATATGTTTGTGATTTAACCTCTGATCATCATAAATAAAAAGAGTTAATAGAAAGGGTTGATAATTTTTTTAATCCTATATTAAGAGTATTTATCAATGTGCTCACAATTAAGGAAGGAATTAAGGGAACCATAATGCATTCATGCAACTATGTACCTTCATGCCAAAAAACCAAAAAAACATACATAGAACCATATGAATTGAATAAGAAATACAATTGGGTGTAATTTTTGCATCAAAAAATTCAAAGTCCTACATATGTTTAAGAAGCTCAAAACATGTTGAGAATCATTGTGGTCAAAGCATGCAGGCATCTATCACAAATAGTTATGTTCAAACCACTTTTATTTATCCATGTTTCGAGCTTATCAAGAATATAATTAAATAATAGGATATGATTAGTTTGTTGAATTATTCTAAGCATCATTTTCTAACATAATACAATTTATACCTCTCAATAAAATGGTGTGCCAAAAGGAAGGACAAAATGATTAGATTTTGGTTATTTATAAACTACATGAATACATCTATCACAAACAACAATGTTCAAATGAATTTTATTTACAAATTTTTGTTCTTGAAAAATGAATGTCAATTTTCTTGCTCAAACAAATTTTATTTACCAATGTTTCTTCTTAAAAAAAATTAATGTCAATTTTCTTATAGACTTTATTAACATCCTAAGTACCAATCATGGTCTCTAAAGGTACATTCCCTAGTCATGACTCGTCAACATGCATGTAATACACAACTTTGAGTCACTTTATTTGAGTCTTAGTTTGGTTGTGTTCATCACCAAAGGGCCAAATTTATAGTAAAATATTAAAGTCATACACTACACAACTTCAATAGAGAAACCCAAGTTTACATGCATATATAACTAAGAAACACAATAAATTTCTCCAACCCACTAATATTAAGTGAACTTCATGCACAACCATGTTGATCAACATGGTTTGTTGCAAGGGAGGTCATGACATGTAGGGATATGTAAGACTTTGCCCCTGTGATAATATAAAATACGTCTAACTTCCATGGACAATAACAAGTCAAATGGAAATGATAACAGAAAGAGTAACTTTTTAGGTAGTAAGAACAAATGTCACTCGTAGTAGAGGACAATAACTCTTATATAGTTCCCCAAAATAATTCTAATTCAAAATCCTACACAACAACAATAGGATTGACATCAAATTAATGCCCCCCCCCCCCCCCCCCCCCCCCTTTAAAATTATTTAAATTTAAGAGCTTTTTGTGGATTAAAAAATGAAGATGAATTTATTTTTTTTAGAAAAAAATAGGATAAAATATATCTTTGAGAAAAAAATCATATGAGAGATGGCTTGAAATGCCAAGAAGTAAAAACCACAACAAACATCTCTTTGAGGCATTTTGTCAAACAATTTGTTTTCTCCAACCTATATCTAGAGGAGCACCAACACTAATATCTATTTGGGCACTTTATAATTGAGGAATGAGTCATGATATATTTATATGAGATAAATCTAGAACTTGAAGGTTCCCTTGCCTAACTAGATGGGGAGATTTTTTATCTTCAAACTTACTAAAACTCAAGTTGAAAATGTTAAATTGTATAACATGGAAAAATTGTAGAGTAAATATAAATGTATAACATTCGCAAAGATAAAAGTCAAATGCAGATGTATAATAAGGGAAATCCTTGAATGATGAAAATTGTAAACTATTTGAATTAAAAATATTTATAATATGTAAGTTCTATATGAAAGTTGTCATGCTCACAGAAAAAAATGATTGCAGAGGTTGGAAACATGGAAGATTTGTGAGACAACAAATGATAAGCTATATAAATGGGGAAATTAATTGAGAAGACATTTTTTGAGCCCATGGCATTAAAATGAGAACACAAGACCTTAACTTGTGCTTGGTGGTATTGCTCGGTTCCACGCCAACACTAACCTTGTTGCTCTGTTAAATCTCTCTGTTGTGGTGTGTCCTCAATGTCACAGTCAAGCTTAACCATTAGACAAATTCAAGGTCATTTTTAGCTTTGGAGATTGTCAAAATGGATTCAACTTTGTGCGTGTTGGTACAGGTCGAGCTTATGTAGGTAATCATGCCAGGGAATGGTGGGGCAATGCATGTTGAATTCAAAATCATGTGAGGGATTGGGTTGAATTCAAAAACACGTTACACGGTGGCTCAATCTTGCCACATCGTCGGGCCCCACTTTGTCTTAGATCGACATTAATGGTGAAACGATAGGAATAACAGAGCATAACTTTTCAACGGTGCTGAAGAATGATAAGACTACAAACAACCATGCAAATTTGTACATTTTGGTTACGATCACCCAAAATTTACGGGTAACAAAATAAACTAGACCACTATCTCCTTAAAACTTATAGAGTGAAGTAGACCTTACAAATATTTGTACATGGCTTGATCAATTCCCAACGCACTATCGCGTAGAATTTATGCTTACAATATTGTCATGTGCAAACCCTTTTGCCTGCCCGAAGTAAAGTCCTCCATGCAGGCAACAAGTTAACATATATATATGACAAGACAATGTATTTGGCACGCGTGACTGCTGATGTAATATTTAACATGGAAAGCTTCCCTGTTTGGCGACTGTGTTATGAAACAAGCATGGGACCCTCTCTCCCACTGCAAGGACACACCGACATCTTTTTGTTCATGTTGTAGAAGAATTAAGATACGAATACCGCATGTTAAGCTGCGTATGTTCTCCGATTGTGCGCTTTGCATAAAGTCGAAGTGAAATGACAGCGTGAAGGCATCTTTCGTATTCTTAATGCGTGCCCTTGCCACTGTTGAATGTCGATAAGCGATTATATAGCAACCCCAAATGTACCCATTATTTCCCATCTTAACGCGCGCGCTGTTCTGCTTAGCCTTCTTGTTTTGGCATAAGCAGGGTAATATCATATCATATAACTCTGCCTTTCCTTGCCTTACAAGCCTTACAACATCATCACCCTAATCACCTGTATCTTCATCATGTAAGATCTCTGATAATCATTTTTTGGTTTTTTATGTTACACTGTGTTTCTCAAAATATATATGTACATACTGACTACTACAAATCTCATTCAGCCTCACAGTGCAGACGGTAACAGACGGTCGGTTTTGTAAGTTGAGGTATAGATAATTATTATATTACTGGGTGTTAGTGGATGCAGTCATGAGATCACCTGCTTTTTCTTTTGGCTTATGTAGGGATATATATATATATAAAAGCAAGTTTGGCTATATGATCTCTGCAAAGAGGCTTATCAAACTATGGCATGCATAAAAACAAGCACTGCAAGATATAATATAGGCTTTCCTTTTCTGATCATTCCTATAATGGTTTTCCTTCCAACAGTTAGGGGTTATTTTTAGTGACTATGATGCCAGACAGGATCTTACTGTAACTATAGTTTTCTGTTATAAGTGGGTGGAAGAAATATGGAACGATTTTCTTTGTACCCATTTTATTTAATGGTTTTGTGTTGTCATGGCATGCAGTGGGATCGAACTTATGTTAGTCTAATAATTTCAACACTGGTTTAACCAACCAGCACCACGCCAACAATATAATCACTGGTGCACAGTTTTTTGTTTTTTTTTAATTAATGTAGATGCACATTAAAGAATCTATCTCTCTTATTTTAGCTGCACCCACTTATTTAATCCAAATCTGTCCTGCATGGATTCTTTGTAGGACTTACCATCAGCAAGAGCTGCGATCTAGCTAATCTTGACTGAGAAATCTTTCTAAGATAACCTATTCAATTCAATTTATTGGGATCGATTGAATGGACTATCTAATATTCCAGTAATGTGTTATGACCTGGCTTTTAAGAACTGCAATGGTTCACATAAAAATTATTGTATAAGTGATGTTTGAAGTGGTGAAGAGGTAAAGCTTAAACAGTCTCTACGTTGTGTTTTGGTGAGTATTACGCCTCGGAGTTTACTTTAGTGAAGAGGTGGAATCGAAATTAGTGAAAAAAAACAGTTGCAGGTCACTAAGAATAGGAAAGATGCCTTCCCCCTCACCCGTTTCATTCTTTGAGGTATATGAAGTTTTTCTACATTCCATCAACTTTGCAGAATATTTAGTAATTTAATCATTCTATAACTCTCATCTTATGATTAGTCATTTCTTCTGATCTTACCCTCTTGAATTTTTAAATTGAGAGTCGAGATTCTTTAGATCAGGTGATCACGATCACAGGGTAAAGACAAGTTATTTTCCTGTCGACCATTATAATCAAATGATTTCTCAACGTTTGTCTTCTTCATAGAGGAAGTGGTTTCAAAAGTATCTTTTGAGCATGAATTCACTGTCCTTTGTCTGCTTATAATCTTAATATAGTAAAAGCGATAAGCGCATCGTATAGCTTATAAATTGATGAAGCACCTGTCATCAATTAATTGATCGCCATCAAAATCTATCGCCCTGACAACCTGCACCACACAGTACGAGAAATCGCCTTTGAAAATAGCCCACCTAATTAGTTATTTGTCTTGGCTGCAGATCGTCCAGAAAGCAAGCAGAGAACAAACAAATCCTTGTGAAAGTCGATGAAGATGGAACGCCAGAACAGTCACAATATCATGGACCGAATTACCAAGAGTGGCATGGGAAAATTTGTACGTGACGCTTTTATAAAGGTGATGTGATCGATTCTCAAAACAGGAAAATTTTTATTTACAACCAGTACATGATCTTCTCAGGCATACAATATAACATAACCGTGCGTATTTTTTATTCCAATCTTACTAAAGAAGAAAGGTACAACGGTACAGGAAAAGGAGCATAAAGGCTTCCACACTGAAGAATCTGATGAACGTTCAGAATCAGCATATGAAGGAAAGGAAAAACCAGAACAATATCAATATACTAAAGATGGAACAATTGATAGGTTTGGCAGACCCGCAATCAAAAGCAAGTCTGGCGGCTGGAAAGCTGGTGGTTTGGTTTTGGGTATTTAATTCCTTCCTGTAAATCTTTATTAGCATAACAGTAGTGGGTTACATGCTTTCGGTGTTGTAGATGCCTGTAAAATAAGTTTCATCTGATTTTATTACATCGCATAAATAGAAAGTTAAAACTGTGAATAATGTTTCTGATCATATTCTCTGATCCATCATCAGAAAAGAATAAAAAGATAGTAAGTGAATACAACTTAAATATTTTAAACAAATATATCCTTTGCAACTGTTATGGTGGTCTTTTGTTTCTAGTGAAAAGAGGATCTGATTTAATCTTTTGTCTTTATGGCAATACAGTAAACCAAGGACTTGCTACACTTGCATTCTTTGGAGTGGGTGTAAACCTTGTGCTGTTCTTGACAAGAGTGCTGCAGCAGAGCAATGCAGCTGCGGCAAACGATGTAAGCAAGTGGACTGGAACTGTTTATATCTTCTCTCTAGTTGGGGCATTCCTCAGTGATGCCTATTGGGGTCGATATAGAACATGTGCCGTGTTTCAGGTCATCTTTGTGGTGGTAAGTTTGCTTTTTCCCATACCATGAAAGTTATTTTTGGTACGAAACAAGTGTGAAAGTGCTAAAAAGAGTGTCAAATTACTACAAAAGTATTCTATGATCACCTGCTGTGGATACTAGATATGTACACCAGTCACGAGGTACAGGCTTGTCAATTAAAGCCATCTTGATAAGGCAGTAAATAACATTTGACACATAGACGATCCAGATCATAAGCCATAACTGTAGGGGGAGCATATATAGATCAAATTTATGTATAATCTGTTGGAGTTTGAGTTAATGCAATTTTTTCTATATAAACCACCGAGTAAGTCTGCTGTCTTTTTTATACTTTTTGTGAACAGGGTTTGGTGCTTTTGTCATTATGCTCATACCTATTCCTGCTCAAGCCAGAAGGTTGTGGAGATGTGAATGCAACATGTCAAAAGGCCTCCACTATGGAGATTGGAGTGTTCTATATGTCCATTTATCTTGTAGCTCTAGGAAATGGTGGGTACCAGCCTTCCATTGCAACATTTGGAGCAGATCAATTTGATGAAGAAGACCCCATTGAAGGAGCCTCGAAAGTAGCCTTCTTCAGCTGGTTCTACTTGGCTCTTAATCTTGGTTCCTTATTCTCCAATACCATACTTGGTTACTTTGAAGACATTGGAAATTGGCCTTTTGGATTCTGGATGTCTGCAGGATCAGCAGCATTGGCTTTGATAATATTCCTTGCAGGAACACCTTCTTACAGACATTTTAAGGCTGGAGGTAACCCCATACCTCGTGTTGCTCAAGTTTTTGTTGCTGCATTCAAGAAATGGAACGTAAGGCCTCCCTCAGATGGTGACAAGCTTTTTGAGATGGGAAGCAAAGAGTCTGCAATGACAGGAAGGAAGATATTGCATAGCCAGGAGTTCAGGTTTGTGAAATTGGTACCCAAGTCCTGTAACTAATTCGACAATATTAGCAAAATCAAGTAGAAATTATTATTATAATACTTCTGGTAGCAATATATTAAGCCAAATGCTTGTATGGTGTCTCTTTTACCAAGGCTCTTGGACGTGGTAATTATATTCTGTTTTTTCTGTTACTAGACCCGGGTGATTTACTAGGTAATTTGGTAACACTTAACCTCAGCTATCAATCGAGTGCTAGAATGCTCACTTCCCTCCCGTTGGTCAAGTCCCCAAAATTCACTTCATTGTGCAGAAATCTGTTTATAATTAATGACCACTAAAACTCTGTTCAATGTACAGGTTTCTTGACAAAGCAGCAACTGAAACACCGAAAGACATAACCTCAGCCCAACCACATAATCCATGGAGGCTCTGCACAGTAACTCAAGTGGAGGAAGTCAAGTGCATCCTGCGTATGCTGCCTATATGGCTATGCACAATTATATACTCTGTGGTCTTCACCCAAATGGCCTCCTTGTTTGTAGAGCAGGGAGCTGCAATGAACACAGATGCCGGTGGCTTTCACATCCCCCCAGCTGGCATGTCCATGTTTGACATCCTCAGTGTTGCAGCTTGGATATTGATTTATAGAAGGCTTTTAGTACCCCTTGCTTACAAAATCACAGGTAACCCAAAGGGTTTCACGGAGCTTCAAAGGATGGGTGTGGGGCTAATAATTGGTATGCTTGCCATGTTGGCAGCTGGTGTCGTTGAACTCTACAGATTGAAGTATGTTAGCCAACCTTATGGCCCAAGCTCTCTAAGCATCTTCTGGCAAATTCCTCAGTATGCTCTCATTGGTGCCTCAGAGGTGTTCATGTATGTAGGCCAGCTCGAGTTTTTCAATGGGCAGGCACCAGATAGGCTCAGAAGTTTCGGCAGTGCACTCTGCATGTCATCAATTTCCTTTGGTAATTATGTGAGCAGTATTCTGGTAACTATTGTGATGGATATCACAAGGAAGCAGAACAACCCTGGCTGGATCCCTGGAAATCTAAACAGGGGTCACATGGATCGTTTCTATTTCTTATTGGCAGCCCTAACAGCAGTAGATTTTATTGCATATGTGATGTGTGCCAGATGGTACAGATGCATCGCTTTGTCTAAGGAGGAGGATGAAGATGAGGAGCTCCAGAAAATATAAAAAACCATAACAGTACAAGGTGGCCGATAATTGGGGCGTTTGATTGTCACGAAAGTATAGTCAAATATCCTGATTTTTTCAAGGTTCAAACAGTTACCAAGTCCTACAGCTGTGTTGGAGGTCATCATGGATTATGGAACTGGCTCACTATAATAAGGATAAGGACGATGTTGTGGGATTGCATCAGCATTAGAGTGAAGTATAAACAAGTTGTTAATGGTTGTGTTGTGCCTGCTGTGAAGATGTTATTCTATTCATGTTGTAAAGCAAAATCCGCCTGTGTGGTGTGCTATACTCGGTTAAAAGGTCCAAAACCCACGTGTGTTGTGTGTAATACCAGGTTAAGATGTCTAGAGAGAGTTTATACTCCCATGATGACAATTTGTTGTGTCTTTGTTGTTTTAAATAAATCATCCTGGTGTATTTATTTTATGGATGTTATCAGTATTGCTTTATTTGTGCACTGGGCCCTCTCTTTTAGAAAAATAACCTTAAAATTCTTATCAAGCTGGCTAATTCTGCAGTTTTATCCATGGCTGACAATACAATATTAGTATGGCAGTTAACAATGAAATTCTTAAGCCGGTGGTCTCCAGCATATATAGATAACACTCTTCCCCAGTGTCAAGTTAGTGATATTGTTCAAATTAATCACATTTCATTGGACCATCTCAAAACTTAGAATTGAAGGAATAAAGCTTTTCATGGTATTAGTATGGAACCTATTTAACCATATTAAACTTTCAATTTAAAATGGACAGAATGTTTTAAATGTAGAGTTAAGAAAATTCAAGCTCGAAAATTTGACTTGTTAGCTGTATATGATATAAATTTTAATTGGACCATCTTAAGGTTTAGAAATGAAGTAATAAAATATTTTATAATATTAATAGGGAATCTATTTAATTATATTGAACTTTCTAATTTAAAATGGACTTAATATTTTAAATGTAAGGTTAAAGAAATCTAAATTTAAAAATTTTATTGGTTAAATGTATATGATATGAATTTTAATTGGACTATCTTAAAGCTTAGAAATGAAGCAATAAAACTTTCCATAGTATTAATTTGGAATCTATTTAACTATATTGAATTGTCTTATTTAAAATGGATCCAGTGTCTTAAATATATAGTTAAGAGAATTTTACTAAATGTATATAATATGAATTTTAAAAATTAAATTTAAACACTTATTTTAAATAGTCTTTATTTTTTAAGTTGAATTATAAATTTAAAAAATAGAAGTTTTTTCATATATATATATATATATATATATATATATATATATAATATATATATATATATATATATATATATATATATTCTAATTTGATTTAATCATGAAAGGTACTTGTGAATGCACACGTGACAATTTTTAGTGTATATTTACCGAGTCTTTTGTTTTATTATTATAATTTTTAAATTTTTTAATGAAGAGTAAGATCTGTCACTTTGTGTTAATCTTATGAGAAATTGGTAGAGAATATTAAAATAAAATTATTTTAGGGAAAATGATGATTATAAACTATTGTTTAAGTTTTCCACTTTATAATTAATTAATTTCTAGCTCTGTGAGTGTATTGTATCTTTGTGATATGTTGGTATACGATCTTAAAATTCTTTGTTTCTATCTTAATTATCAAAATGGTATTGTTTAATTTTCAATAATAGAAACTATTAAAATTGAATAAGTAAGGAGGTATTCCTCCTTCCCTTCTATCTTAATTACTAAAATGATATATTTTTATTATCAATCTACAGAGGCCCTTAAAATTGAATAAAAAGGTAATCCTCCTTCCCAAATGAAAAATATGTAGTCAATACATTGCTTATTTTCAAATACTTCAATAATAGCCATTGATTCCTCTCCCACTTGATATTTTCACCATACCTATTCCTTAACCAAAATTTTATCCTTTTTTTAGATGATTACTGTGAATTATAATAGGTTAAACTTGTACGACTAATTCAAATTGTAATATATGACAACCAAACATAATTCTAAATATAATTAATTGAGATTAATTTGATAATACAATTTACTATTTATGAAAAGTACTAAGGAGATGAAGATACTTAGCTTTAGTGTTTCATTAATTGAATATTTCTAAATATAATTGATTGAGACTCATCTGATAATGTAATTTACTATTTATGTAAAGTACTAAAGAGATCAAGATACTTAGCTTTATTGTTTCACTGATTGATTTTGAATGTATTTGATAATATAAATAGACTAGAAGCAGGTCTATGATTCATTTAAATATGCAATTGTGTTTCTGTGTGAGCAAGGTTGAAACTGTTAGGTTTGGACAAGAACGTCAATGGTAGTGACTAAGGTTGATATTATTGGCCTAGGTATATATTTTTTCTCTATGACCATACAGTGAAATGCTCTTATTTTATATCTCTATTTATGTGTGATCTATGATCCTTGACTTCGTTCACAATTTTATAAATCATCTTCCTTCTCTTTGAAACCTTTTTTTTTTTTTGTAAAGGATGAAACTTATGTAATCACTGAGATGACCCCAATCACCCCCATTGAATGTTAACCATTACCTATGTATCTAATACTATGAAGAGTGAAGTCAAGCCATAGTAGTTCTAACCATGAGTGTGAATGTGAAATTATGTTCTTTCACTATATGGATGCACTTAGAAATATGGCTTGGATCTTGAAAGTGTTGGCACTTGATCTGGATTGGCGTGTATACAAATAATATTTTTCACTTTGTCATTTACTAATGCTTTCTATTGCAATGACTTCTCAAGCATTAATATCCTTGATTAAATGCCTTAAAAGGTGCATCAAGAAATGAGTGGTAGGCTCGTGGTGCTTTGTGAGAGATGTCATTATATCATGATTATATCTTTCCTATCATCAATATATGTTATTTAGATTATCTTTCCATTTACCTTCTTCTATCATATCATATTCAGTTGTGTCAATTTCCATTATATCCTAGGCATCAACCTAACTAATATTGCCTATTTAGTGCCTTTAGCCACTCATGTATTGTATCAACCATCCTGATGTAGTTATGAGATTGTATTCTAACATCTATATTGTATTGGCCTGATTGATATCAATGTTATGTGTCAGCTAACATATTTCAACTATATCAACCAAGCCAATACCAACAACTTGGGTTTGAGGGTTAGTTTTGAGTATTAGATCAGTACATAAATAGGTCATATTTCATTCCAAACATTTTATATACACTATATTCATTCTATTTTGACTCACACTTATTCCCTGAGTCATATTTGGAGGATTTTGTGGTCAAGAACCTTATCTTGAAGAAATTTGTCTTGTAGAAGAATTTGGAGATTGATAGGAGGAGTCATTAGGAGTCTATAATTGAAGATATATTTAATATTTATCCAACCTTTTGAATTCTTTGACCCAAAACATCTCTTGAAAAGCTCCATTTGATCCAAATAGGAGATTGATGCTTGATAGGTCCACTCTAAGATAAGTATTTTTAACCATACATTATTTCATTTATTTACTTAGTAGATAGATGTTGCTTGTTGCTTTCTGAATGGATGTGTGTCTATTATATTCTCTTTATACCTAATATTGGTGTGGTTGTAGGATTACTTAAACTTGTCATATTCCATTTTAGGTTTCTTAGACCCCCATTTGGTTGACCATAATAGCTTACCAATTACTATCATTATAACCATTTTTTGTCTAAACTTAGTTTAATTTAATTGCATAACTAATTGCATTACTTGAAATAATTTACTTTCATAAGAGGTCTAATGAGAGCTACTCCCTTGTGTCATAGCCTTAGGCTTTGAAACATTTCCTCTTTATACTTGTGTTATATGTAATCATATTCTATATCTACATATTTCATTGGTCATTGTAGATACTAAATATAAATTATATAACGTCTTAGTCTTGTATGCATGGAAAATATTTCTCATGGATGTACCCTTTAGTTCCAAGACCTTTCTATTGCTGAAAGACTCACATATTTTATCTTTTGTGCCTATTTCCTATTTATCAATCTGACCATATGTTATTATGATGAAAAAACCTTATATACTATGAAAAATGCTATAAACCTACATATTATCATCCTAAACAAGTTTTGGACATATACCTAGTTTTTAGCTTTTCAAAAACTTGTGTCCCAACTAGACCCCTACATTGATGTAATTGTCATGTACCAAACTAAGTTTATACATAATATTTTTAACTTTGTCACTTACTAATACTTTCTCTATTGTAGGAACATATTGAGTTTCAATCTCTTTTAGTGCACGTATTAAAGGGTACACCAAGAAAGGGGTTGGCAGACCATTGGTGTTTCATAAGGTTGTTATGGTTTTTTATCATTTTGACCATTAGTACAACTTATTTAGAGAATCTATCCATTGTCCTCATATGATATCTCCCTCAAATCTTGAAATCCTAAAATATGGCTAGGACTAAAATCTAGTAGAACCCTCTAAAATCTAGAATTTGCATTATATCTCCTAGAGGTCTGAAACCACTATAAAACATCTTGAAAGTATAAATATAAAATATAACTTAAATCATAAGTTGACATTTAGACATCCAAAAACTTGTGTCCCAGCTAGATGCCTACATTGATGTAAGTGACATGTAACAAACTAAGTTTACACATAAAATATTTTTAACTTTATCACTTACCAACACTTTCTCCCTTATAGGAACCTATCAAATTCTAATCTCTCTAAGTGCAGGCCTTAAAGGGTGTACCTAAAAAGGTGTTGGCAGTGTTTAAGATAAAATTCACTTATGTTCTTTGGAAGGAAGAGAAAACAAACTCAAGAAGGGTATGGTAGAAAAACCTAATATGTTATGCATGTATTTGATCCAAATAGTTGTAGGTACTCCTCTTTGTCTTGGGAGGAATGACCTATAGATAATAAATCACTCAAATAAATGCTTGATTAGTTAGATAGTAGGGTGGATTGCCTAGCAAGCTAGATCCAAGATGCAGGAGCTTCCTTAGAGGCTATCAATTCACACTTTTAAAAAATCAAGTTTTGAAAGATAAAGTACTTGCATATATCATAAAAGTTATTGAAATGAAATAAAAGAAGTGCTTGGTAAAATAATAGATGAAATTGACTAATTATAGCAATAAGTGGGTCAATACTAGTGCTAAATTAGTCAAGTATGGTTCAAAAAATAGGGTAGGGTTCTGTAATCAAGTAGAGGGTATAAAAATTGGATTTGGTTGGGGTCTGGTGGGTGAAAATAGCTTTTTTTTATTTTCTCACATAGTGATCATCAGTGGTTGGGGTGACCATTGGTGGTTAAGGTAACTGTCGGTGGTTGGGATAGACCATCAATGATCAGGATGACTATCATTGGTTACTGTGGGTTGGGTTTGGTTAAGAAAAAGTTGTTTTGATGAGGTCATAAAATGGAATTATGACAGATGGGTTGGGTTGGGTTGATTGAAAAATAGAAACAAAGTAACTGAATGATTAAAAATAGATACTTAGCTTACTAGTTATTGATCTGATGAATAGTTGAAGTGATTGGCTGATAAACTCATTGATGGAGTTTGGGGCAATTTTAGTAGAGTAATGGTACTTAGCTATTGGCTGATGGATGAAAGCACTTCAGATCTCTATTGCACTTGCTAGTTCACTGTAAAAACACCTATAAAATAAAATATCTATTCAAAAATATTTGACTCTAGATGATGATTGCTTGATTCTAGACCTCGATTCACCCTCTCCTCCTCTCTCTTTATAGGAAGGAAGGAGATGTGTAACAATACATTAACAAGAGGTCTAACTTGTTGTCTAAATTTATCTCTCACATGCATGGTCTTACACATGAATTATATGATCTAAATATAAAAAATCAAGTCAAAGTAATGTGGTAGTTTAGTCGTTTAGGTAGTGGAAATCTAACCATCAACAATCAGGCCTAACAATCAATGATTTGGGTGACCATCGATGGTCGAGGATCAAAGGTAAAGTTTGGTTTAAAAGGTGGGTTGTCCAATAGGTTAATTTTGACTTAAGTTATGTTTGGTTTGTGTTAAAATGGTTAGGGTTAGTCCTTAGGGGGTCTAGGGGTGTTTTGACACTTAGAACTGTAGCGTGCAGTTTTTTAGTGTCTAAATTTTAACCTTTTTTGTTATGTAATTTGTATCAACAAGTGGTAAAATAAAAATGGATTGTGGGTTGAAGGTTTGGTTACCTCAAACATCATAAGAGGTGGTGTTCCCCCTTAAAATAGGAATTGATGAGGTAAAATAAAGTTAAGTGCAAGTTTGATAAGTGATTAAATTGGGGTTGAGTTGGTGGGTGATAGGTTGGGCACTAAAGCATAAACACAAGTATAAAGCATGATGAAGTGAGATATCCAAGATCATGTAGTGACTAATTTTTCATGGTTGGTTGGTAAAAATGAATGTTGGTACTAGAAGGATAAGTGACAAGGGGACCATGTGACCATATATGATGGTTAGGATACACTCGTAAACTTAAGTATTCTAAATAATGGTCAGTGTATTCATGGGTATCCAAGGTAGGAAGTGCTCCTTTAAAGACACAAATTGGTCAAGTGTGCATAAGGTAGTGTAAGATTAAAAAACTATTCAACATGGCAATTAGGTAGTGCGATCAAAACGATTAAGGCAAGGTCATCACAAAAGTATGCAAAAGTTTTGGGCCAAAATGCCCAGTGGTGAGGTTGACATTGGTTGATCCATATTTGTCAAAGAAGGTGGTATCCTATGGTGGGTGTTTTATGTGGGTGTGTGTGTCAAAAATTTATAGGTGAAAAGTTGGTTCGAGGTAAGGGAAATAATCGCAATAACCTAACCATCGATGGGCAGTGTTCCTAAGGTCGACCGATAGTGGTCACCCTGACCACTGGTGGTTAGGTGCAAACATTAAAAGGGTAGAGACAAAAAGTGACTTCATGGATTTTATGTGTCATTATGGATTTTGAATTTTGATAGTGAGCTATTGGTTTTTTGTGCAAGAAAACACTAATGACATTTGTTGAGTGGGCTAGTGGTCAAGTTAGATTATTGATTGAGTGGGCCGAAGGTTAGATCGATAAGGATGTAGGGTGGGAGAGGATGTGGCCAAGGAGTGAGTCTTCAGGTTCCTCCTCGATGATGGTTGAGGAATGAGGTAGGGTTTATTTTCAATTGATAGAGTATATTTAATTTTGCAAATGCATTTGGTTTGGAATGGTATGGTTTGATTGATTAGTGGGTGTAGATTAGGTTTGGTTTGGTTCTACTCTAGGTTTAGGGTTTGTTTATTTTTTGGTTAAATTTTTGGATGAAGGTGAAAATTGGAAGGGTAGGTTTTGATTGAATAGGGTGCAGGTAGGTAAAGGTGAAAAAAAACTAGTTGGTATTGGTGTTTGGGTAGGTTACTAGGATGTTATGTTTGGGGTGTTTCACTGACAGAACACCCATAGTGATCGTTGACAGTCACTACTGATCATCGATGGTCAACAATCATTAGAATTCGGTCACCTAGCCATCAGTGGTCATTGTGACCATTGATGATCAAGCTAATGATGATTTGTGTTTTTAAAATTTAAGGTTAAGTTTTTTCTATGTTAGATGGTGGATAGGTAATGTGTAATGG
The DNA here is from genome assembly GCA_037957365.1 of Torreya grandis. Lineage (NCBI taxonomy): Eukaryota > Viridiplantae > Streptophyta > Pinopsida > Cupressales > Taxaceae > Torreya > Torreya grandis. The sequence continues at coordinate 2,500,581 of JARHVA010002369.1, forward strand.
GGTTAATTACTAATAGCTAAGTTTGGATGTTGAAGGTTAGTTTGTAGGTTTTAGGTTGATGTTTAAGGTGTAGAGGGTTGATTGATTAGGGTGAAAATAAGGTAGGTTAAGGTTTATAGGTTGAAGTAGTAAAAAATATGATAGATAACTAAGTCCATTTGCTATCAAACTATTCAGGCATAGGAGTGGATCTAGATGTGAGACCAGGTACCTTGGATCTTTATCAAGATCCATCAAGGGATGATTGCTACTGACTGGGATCACATGAATGAGGTGGCGCTTGGTGTAATGTTGCATCACCAACACATATCATGGGATGTAGTGATGATCATGGTGTTCATCCAGAGATGGGATCCTACCATGAACACCTTTCTACTACCTATAGGTGAGATGACCATCTTACCTAAGGATGTCCATAGGATTACACAATTACCCATATAGGGTGAGCTAATTTATCATATTGAGAGGGAAGAGAGAGATGATTTTATGGAGCTGTATGGAGATGACCTTGACTTTGTGGTGGAATATAAGAGGCTTCATCTCTACTTCACTATACCAGAGGGCTAAAAATGATAGGCAGTTGCTGATGATGATGGTGTTGGTGGTAACATGCTTTGTTGTACCAGATTTGATCTGTGAGAGGTTCCCTTATTTGTTGTTGGGGGTTTTGATTGAGATGTTGTTAGGATGCACAGTGTTCAATTGGGTGCCTATGCTACTAGTTAGATATATAGGGATATGCGAGGATTCAAAGCTCACAGGAGTTATGGTATTAATATAGGATTTGTTTTACACTGCTAGGCTTATGAACACATCCAAGTGTTGAGTCGATTGGGGCTGTCCTGGGAGGGGTATGCTTAGATGGACTTTTGTGTAATGTCCCCATTTTCTATTCTGCTATCACAAGGGCTAAATTAATTAATTAATTAAATTATTGGATATTCCTTGGCAAAAGTTTTTTTAAAAGGGGTAATATTAAATAATTAAATTAAATCATATTTATAAAGTGACTTTTTATGAATAAATAAATATAAAAGGGTCACTTTGTTAAATAAAGTTTCTTCTAGAAGTTGGGGTTAGTTACAAGTTGGCTTCTTCTGGAAGATTCATTAGGGCCTTTAAAAGGAGTTGAGTGTAAGGCATTTGGGCATCCATTTTTGAGTAATATTTTTGATGCATTATTGCAAAGCTTGAACTTTGATTCAGCTAAATCTCTGAGGATGAAAACCTTCAACAGGTTGGAAAAGGGTTGGACAAAAACCTAGCTCTTTTCGGGAGTGGATTCGTGATGGAATTCACATTGAGCTTATTAATTCAGATCTGGAGCTTCAAGGACATTTGCTATAGAAGAGCAATTTTTGGGAAATTTCATGTCTTCTTTGAAGACAAAATTACCAGGGTTATGTGATATTGCTAGGGGAAATATATTTTAATATTTATTTGATTATCTACCTTTCAAGGGTATATGGTGAATTTTTAGAACAAAGAGGTGGCGAATGAAGATAAATTGAAGGCTTGACAACAAATAAAACTTCAGGTAAAGACAAGTTAGTCATAAGGTAAAAAATAAAGGAGACACCAAATAAGAAGACAAGTGGTCTTGGGAAGCTGTCAAAGGCAAATCGCAGCTTTTGGGGTCAGTTTCTAGCTCCAACCACTTCCAACTACCCAATGGCATAGTTGTAGGCCTGTCACACCAACATGAAAATTCCAACGCAACAAATCAAGGTAATAAGTGTCAGTGATAAGACAAAGAGGAAGGAGATGCCAAATCACTGAAGTGGAAGAAAAGACAAAATGTGGAGCAGGGAAAGGAAAAAATATAGGGGCAGGGACAAGTCAGAGTCATATTTGGAGATATATATATCAAGTATTAGGAGCTGCCAGGGTTAATAAATGACAAAGCGAGAGAGACATGAGTCTCATACTTGTGCAGTCTATTCCTCAACTAGACGTGATGTATTTTTGAGTGTTTTGTGGCACTGTTGGACCTGCCTTTGCTTATATAGGGTCGATTGAAGTGTTGGAGATTCATCTCTGGTGGACGTGGCCTTGTTGGAGGTTTTAGGTGCTTCATATGCTGCTGTGCATATTTTAGACTTTCTACTATCTACAGACTATCATTACTATCTCCTCTGAGCATGGATATGTTAGTAACCAATCTAAAGGTATTGCTTGCATATCGATTTCATTAAATCTCTCAAACTGGGTCTACCTAAGCTTGTTAATTGTTATCACAGTGATTATTTCTATATATCAGACATTGGTGAATGATCATTTCTGCTAATGGTTATCAAATTTTCATATTTAATCCTACTTGTGTTACTTGAACCTATTATATGCAATAGCTAGAGATGAGTTTGTCAAAATGGAACATCTGAAAAATTGAGTTAATTGAAAATACTTTGGCATATCTAGAAAGGGATATTTCAATGGTATCAGAGTTGTGCATCCTGCCAGCCTGTGTGGTCTTGTGTTGTGGGATTCCTCGTGAAATTATTTTTGTTAGCAGATTGTTTCAAAATGGGAAGACTCTACAAAATGTTTGGGCTTACACCACCCAACATTCCTCCAAAAGAGAAATCAAAGTGGCTCAAGCCTAATGAAGAGGTTGGAAAGGAATTACAGGTGATTGAAATTGTTCCAAACGGATATGATGCTACTAATTTCTCATGTACCCCTTATTAAGGAAGTAGAATACATTGATCCCTACAATAATTTTGAGGAGGAACAATCAACAGATTTGAAGTTCACTAAATTAGCAAGTAAAGATATAAAGAATGATTTGCACAAAGTTAAGGAATGAGAACCACTTGATGCTTCCACAAGTGGGGTGCGCAAAAGATTTTATGTTGGTGATATAAAGATTGACAACATGGATTCTATTGGTGCCCCTTTGGTTGATCATAATGCCATCCCTTCATTCACACTTGAAGATTGAAAAGTATCTAAAAATAAGGAGAACAAGAAGATTGAAGAGAATACCGCCATGAAGGTTGTCAAGCTAGTCATGACAGATCAGCTACATGAAGCTATGGGTTTCCATGATGTTTCATTAATTGAGCATAGCATTATTTCATCACCGATACATCATTTTGGCAAGGAGTCAAATTGGGGTTTGAATGTCTCAAAGTGAGATGTTGCCCATGCATATGATGGCAATTCATAAATTTTAGTATTTAGTGAGGAAAGTAAATTGGATGAGATTGATTTGACATTGCAAGATCCCTTGGTAGTTAAGGAGGTTATAGTTGTGCATACTCTTTATAGATCAGATAAAGAGGGAGAACATGATGTAGAAGAATCTACTCATTATTTTGATGGAAATCCCTTGATGGATCATGATAAAGGCCTAGTTTCTACACATGCAGATTTAGCTTGCAGCCACAGGATATAAATTATGGTGCATAACACACTTGATTTTCCATTGAAGTCACTTCTTGGACCAACACTTGGCAATGGACAACTAGCAAAGGGTGAAGACTTGGTTGAGTCCCTTGAAGAAACTACATATAGGTATGATGCCATTTCTAATTTTCAATTCTATGACAACAATCATCTTATTGATGATAACAATGGGACAACAACTATGGCACATGAGGGGAATGATGTTGAGGAATCTTCTAATGTTGACCTTCAAGATGTGAACATCAAAAATAAGGAATGCATGGGGAATTCAAGCCAAAAAGATTCAGGTTTTGCATATCATACTATGAAAGATGTGGAAAAGACACTAGATAGGTGTAGTGAGTGGTTGCAAAGAGCTAGAAGGGAAAAGATGTTGGCTGCTCAAGCAAAACAGCGCTTGCAAAATGTCAAGGAACATTGTAGTCATATAGATCAAGCAAGACAATGAAGAGAAGCCTATCTTTGATCACTATTTCTTCCAAGGGAAGAAGACATAGAGATGGAGCATACAAAGGATGGGCCTCTTGAGATGAGGAAGCAAGGGAAATGTGCAGATGTGCATGAACAAGAGAAGAGGTATACTTTAGAAAGTTCTATTTGTGCACCTAATATACATCTTGAGTTTCATGAATTGTCTCTAGTTGAGAACCTGTTTAAGGCCCAAGTCCTAATATTGGGAGGAAAGGTTGAACACACATTTAGTGGACTAGCCACTAATGTCAATACTACACATGTGGATGGAAACATGGGTGAAGCAGATTTGTATTAGTTTGTGAGCATTCATGGCATACTTAATGAGATACAAACCACTCATATCATTGACTCATTGGTAGAGTGTGTAGCTTCTCTACTTTAGAGACTTGTGTTGTATGCCATGGAGATAATTGCATTTGATGGGCATAGTTTGGAGGCAAAATCAAACTATGACACAAGCACTTGGAGTTTGCCTAATGATGTTATTCAACGCTTTTTGACCAAGTGTCTAGATGAGAGACCATTAATGATTGAACCCAAAGGTATTTTGTATTCTTGGATGACTGAAATTAAAAAATGTCAAGTGGAGAAGATTCCTGTGCACAATTTACATGAGAATGATTGTCAGATTTTAGATCCAAGAATTTGCATGATTAATGGAATGTGTCACAGGTTGTTCCAAAATGATAGTTATATTAGAGTAGTGTAGTGGATGGGTTCAACAGTAATTCAGAGATGGATATGGGATCCAGGTAAAGTCCATCTATGGGAATTCCTTATGAATTGTGTTGAGTATCACATTGAAATGTTAATCACTCTGATGCCCACAATCATGTTGGATGAGGTTGCAAGTAACATCTGCATAGAGTCACCCTGGTATGAGATGTCTTATTTTATGAAGGAAGAAGTTAATTCTTGCAGGTATTGCAACATGGTTTATCAAGATAACAGTTATGACAAACTACAAGAAGAAATAACTATAGATTTTGGTTGCATCATAATGATGTACCAAAAGTAGGGTGAAGGATTCTGCAAGTACACCTGGAATCCTTGAATTTGGCCATGGTATGCATGTGAGGATTGGTTGGGGACAAGCAATCTTTGGAAAGGGAGGACTATAATGTCCCCATTTTTCATTCCACTGTCACAAGGAATAAATTAATTAATTAATTTAGTTATTGGATATTCCCTGGCAAAAGTTTTTTTTAAAAGGGGTAATATTAAATAATTAAGTTAAAGCATATTTATAAAGTGACTTTATATGAATAAATAAATATAAAAGGGTCACTTTGTTAAATAAAGTTTCTTCTAGAAGTTGGGGTTAGTTACAAGTTGGCTTCTTCTATAAGATTCATTGGGGCCTTTAAAAAGAGTTGAGTGCAAGGCATTTGGGCATCCATTGTTGAGTAATATTTTTGATGCATTATTGCAAAGCTTGAACTTTGATTTAGCTAAATATTTGAGGATGAAAACCTTCAGCAGATTGGAAAAGGGTTGGACGAAAACCTAGCTCTTTTCGGGAGTGGATTCATGACAGAATTCATATTGAGCTTATTAATTCAAATCTAGAGCTTCAAGAACATTTGCTGTGAAAGAGCAATTTTTGGGAAATTTCATGTCTTCTTTGAAGACAAAATTACCAGGGTTATGTGATATTTCTAGGGAAAGATATTTTAATATTTATTTGATTATCTACCTTTCAAGGGTTTATGGTGAATTTTTAGAACAAAGAGGTGGTGAATGAAGATAAATTAAAGGCTTGACAACAAATAAAACTTCAGGTAAAGACAAGTTAGTGATAAGTTAAAAAAGAAAGGAGACGCCAAATAAGAAGACAAGTGGTCTTGGGAAGCTGTCAAAGGCAGACAGCTTTTGGGGTCAATTTCCAGCTCTAACCAATTCCAACTACCCAATGACATAGTTGTAGGCCTGTCGCACCAACATGAAACATTCTAGTGCAACAAATGAAGGTAATAAGTGTCAGTGATAAGACAAAGAGGAAGGAGATGCCAAATCGCTGAAGTGGAAGAAAAGACAAAATGTGGAGCAGGGAAAGGACAAAATATAGGGGCAGGGACAAGTCAAAGTCATATTTGGATATATATATATATATATATATATATATCAGGTATTAGGAGCCACCATGGTTAATAAAAGACAAAGTGAGAGAGACATGAGTCTCATACTTGTGTAGTATATTCCTCAACTGGACATGATGTATTTTTGAGTGTTTTGTGGCACTATTGGAGCTGCCTTTGCTTATATGAGGGTTGATTGAAGTGTTGGAGATTCATCTCTGTTGGACATGGCCTTATTGGAGGTTTTAGGTGCTTCATATGCTATTGTGCATATTTCAGACTTTTTGCTATGTACAGACTATCATTACTGTCTCCCCTGAGCATGGATATGTTAGTAGCCAATCTAAAGGTATTGCTTGCATATCGATTTCATTAAATCTCTCAAACTGGGTCTGCCCAAGCTTGTTAATTGTTATCAACAGTGATTATTTATGTATATCAAACATTGGTGAATGATCTATTCTGCTAGTGGTTATCAAATTTTCATATTTAATCTTACTTGTGTTACTTGAACCTATTATATGCAATAACTAGAGATGAGTTTGTCAAAATGGAACATCTAAAAAATTGAGTTAATCGAAAATAATTTGGCATATCTATAAAGGGATATTTCATTTTGACTTGGATTCATGTGGTGGAGATCTAATTTTTCCCTTTCAAGACTAGGTGGAGGGGTTCATGACATTGATTCATTCATAGGTGAACTAGATGCCTTGGTTGTCAAAAACATGATATAGAGACCCTATGTTAGGTTTTTGGAGATATTGTCTCTATAGAAATATTGATGGATCTTTAGAAAGAGGGATGGTGAGATAGAGCTCATTATTTTTGATAGGGTATAATGATAGTTTGGCTTGGTGTATGATGTCCTAGGTCCATTCCTGAGATATAGCTAGGAGGATGCATAGTTTTTACTACGTGAGCCATAACTAATTTAGGTCTATAATGATTATGATAAGCTATTGGCTAGCACTGAGATAGATGATGTAGGTTTCATAGATGGGTACCCTACATGGTACTAGGTAGTATATGTTGTAGCTGATATTCATGGTGATGATGGTGGTCGATAGGCTATGGATGTTGACCCAACTAGTAGAGGTGGTCAAAAGGAATAGGTACATGGGTTTTTCCTAGATATATAGGTAATTATTAGTTAGAAGGACCATACATGAGCAACATTAGCCACAATAGAGGATTTTGTGATAGTGTTATAGGTATCGTTGGTGGTAGCATAGGGTTAGCTAGCCATTGTTACATGTGAGAGAGACTAGGCTAGGTCTCAGATAAATTTGGTGACATAAGAGAGATATTCTCTCTAACAAGTAGGAGGTAGAGCACTGGTAGCGGTGACACCAATAGGGACCATCCCTATGTAGAGATAGATAGTGATTGTGGAGGGGTTGTGGTATTATGAGGCTATAGTCTTCAAGCATTGTCTAGATGAGCTCTAATGGGGTGGGTACATGGTTGGGATTGCAAGTGGTGTAGGTATAACAACACTAGGTTAGTGGGATACATCTATAGGTATCTAGATAGGTATAGGAGGATAGGATTTAGGGGTAGGGGTGCATCAAGAAGTAGTGGTACCTTGGGTTATTAGTTTGTTTATGAGACAATATACTTATTATGTATATAATTTTTGATACTAGGATACGATTCAATGCAGTGAGATGTATATTTTTGAGAGAGATATGCATATTTATTGTAGACATGATGATGATTATTTGATTATGAACTCATGATTTATAGATGTGACATTTGCATATGGATTATGGTTGATGTTTATGATTTTCATGTTGAGTATTTTTTATTATGGTAATGCTCATGATGATGTGAATGTAGACTCATCTAGCTAGGCATGTGATGATATGTCTCTTTATTCATGTTTATGATGATGTTTGGTTTCTATCTCATGTGTTTATGATGAGAACATGATGTTGTTGATGACTACGATGATGCTTATGACATTCAAGATTATGGTTTCTTAATGATGTTGTGTATGGATGTGATGATTTAATTTCATGTTTTGAGAGGATCATGTTTATGATATTGATATGATTATGGTGGTTATACTGAAATTTGATTTATATATGCTTCCTCACTTAATTTTAGACATGGTGTAAAAAAATGGTTTTATTGCTCATTATTCTTGATGTTAATATGATATTTATGGATTTTGATGATGATTTTAGGTTATGTGATGTGGTCATGATTATGGTTATTTTATTTAAAGTGAAGCACATAAAGTAAGTTAAAGAAAAAAAAAAGATTGTGATAAAGAGAAGATGATCAAGAAACAAACGTCTAAGTGAATATATCAACCAGTATGAGAAGATAAAAAAGAGGACAGGTTACTTCTTCTTTGGTAAGGACTAATGCAAACCAACGTTGGATTGGCTTAAGGAATGTAATCCATTTCAATGCTTTGTATTAGCATTGGTTGGTTAGGTAAAAAGGTGTCATGATCACATAATGTCAAGTAAGCTCAAAATCCCTTTCTTATAGTGCATAAAGGGTAGATGAATGAAGATGGAACTTTCATGTGAGACTGGCATGCCTCTTTTAGAGGTTACCAAAGAGTTAGTGTAAACAATTCTATGTCATATAAGGTATAGATTGATCGATGTGGGAAGTCTACTTATGAGATTTGATTGTGGATTTTTCTTTTTATGATGCTTGATAATGGGTCTTTTTCTTATTTTTTTGTTTCTTGGGAGGGTTGGGGAAGCTAATCAATGTGGGAAGCTTCCAAGAAATTTCTATGATTTGACAAATGCTTTACTCATCCATCCTTCAAAGGAGTGGTATAAGATTATGTGCTTTGTTTAATGATTTTGATATCTATCCTTCAAGGGAGCAATTTATGAATGCTAGGAATGACCCATTATCATTTTTAGTTATGAATTTTATTTTTATTTTTATTGACATATACTTACTTATATAGGCTTAAAGGTTCTCCTTTTGTGAAGGAAAAACTAAAAGCACAAGAAGATTGAGTAGGTGTGAAAGAAGTTTAGGCAACAATGACCATGGGAATTTATCTTAAGAAAAGGGGGAAAAGTACCATGAGAATCACGCCATGGGTAGAGCTGTGGTACCCATTGTTTAATACTAGGATATGATTGTGATGGATAATCACATGATTAAATTTTAATCAATTGCCCCTAAAATAAGGAGATGAATGTGGTTGAAATGTAAGGGATGAGCTTAAGTTAGACAAAAGGTGAGTTTGATCCTTTTTAACAAAAGAAAGGATGTAGATGTGAGGCATTGAAGGTCTCAGGATCTGGGTTTCTCTCAAGAGAAGATAACTGGTAAGCACCTAATCTATACTTATGCATTATGATATAAGGTACAAGCTAATTGAAAACAGATTTTCCCTGCTTGCTTTTCTACCAATTGGTGACATGTTGATTTTCCTTTAGGATGAGGTCTCTGATATTAAATTCTTATACTTTAAGGTGTTTGTTATAAGCACATTTGATTCATTCTTGATAGACATGAAGATGGGTAAGGGTAGCTAAATTATGCTCATTAATTAGCTCAAATTAACTAAATTATGTTAATGATAATCATCTTCAAAACTTATATCCTATAGGGATATGTGAAGTAAAGGAATTTAGACTTTAAGAGGTAAGATGACCTCCACTCCGAACACAAGAGAGAATGGGGTAGCACTTTTAGGCGTTTAGATACTAGTATAATATGCCCATAAGGTGAAAGGGATGTGCAATTGCTAATCTCAACTAGATGCATTGACCATTTTAGTTAACAAGTTGTTGAGAGTTTAGTTATAGGCCTTTGCCTATCCATTTAATTGAGGCTGATAGGGTGATGAGAAACTTAACTTGATACCAAATGCACCACAAAGACCTCAAACTTATTTGTTTTTAAAATATTTTCCATTATCAGTGATAATTTTGTGAGGAACATCGAAACGACAAATGATGTGATGATTGATAAAGTCAAAAATATTTTTAGATTTGGTTGAGATAAGAGGAATAGCCTTTACCCATTTGGTGAAATATTCGATCACAGTGATGATAGAATGGTGTCGTTATGAAGAATGGGGGTTAATTTCTCCAATGAGGTCAAGACCCATTGTGAGAAAGGCCAAAAATATGTGGATACATGAAGACTATGGCTAGGTGTATGATGTAAATTAGAGTGTTATTGACATTTAACACACTTTTTCACATAATCACAATAGTCTTGGTTAAGGGTAGGACAATAATAGCCAAGATTAAGGATGCATTTAGAAATGGCTAGGCCACTAAAATGTCCCCCATAGATCTCATCATGCATTTCCTTGATAGCATGAGAGGCCTCATGACTACCTAGGTAATAGAAGAGGAGACCATCAAATCCGTGTTTATAAATAATTCCACCTAGTATGGTATAACATGATGTACTCTAAATAAATGCCCTTTGAGCATTCTTGGAAAGACTAGAAAGAATGATGGTAAGGTTAAGATGGTTGAAGGTCTATTGATACCAAAGGTCAGGTTGGGTCTCCTCCACATTAAATATGGTGGGAGAGTCTGATTTGACATAAGAGGGATAGGTAATCCTATGGATAATGATCAATAACTTAGAGTCAGAGGGTGTCAATAGAATTTGTGAAACGAGGGAAGCCATCGTATCGGTGAACTTGTTCATGGATCATGGAGTGGTTTGGATACAATAGTGTTCAAATGAGGATAAGAGTATGTCATTTATTTATTTTTACTATTAAAAAACATCATTTTTACACTATTAAGAGCCATTTATTTGGTTGACCACAAGTTGAGAGTCATAAAAAATGTTGATCATTTTGACTCCTAGGGCCAACGTAGTTTGAAGGCCAATTACTAGGGATTTATAATCGACCATATTGTTGGTACATTCAAAATATAGCTTGAAGGATAAACGAAGAAGTTCACTATGAAGGGGGATAAGGATGATGCTAGCTCCCACACCACATTGACACTTTTATCCATTAAAGAACACAGTTTATTGATAGGTGAAGTCTGCCTGAGATAGGGTGGTGATGGACTCATTGGGAAACTTAAGAGGGGGAGGTTGATTGTCTACTAATGGTGCTTTGGCCAACTAGTTAGCAATGACTTACCCTTTAATTAAACTAAATAAACTCAAGGTTAAACTTAACCAAGAACATGAGCCACTTGTCCATGCGTTAGTTTTAGTATGGCTTGGAGTGCATATACTTGAGTGGGTTATTATTAATTATGACATAGGTCTTATGGTTGAGAAGGTAGTAACATAAATTTATGGCCATGAAGACCAAGGCTGGGAAAAGCTTCTCTATATGGGTGTATTGAGTATCATACTCTAAAAAGGTGCAACTAATGTATTAGACGGCTTATTCTTTATGTTGTTCATCTTGATGAATGAGCATGGCCCCTAAGGGGTGGTCAGTGGTGAAGATATAAAGTTAAAATAGTTGATCATCCTTGGGAGGGATGAGGATAGGTGAAAAAAAAGGTACCCTTTGAGTGAATCAAAGGACTTTTGATAGTCATTATTCCACTTAAAAGATACATCCTTCTTCAGAAAGTGATGGAAGGTTTGGTATTAGTTTGAGAGATAGGAGATAAAGTGACAAATGGATTAGAGCTTCCCTTGCAAGCTATGGAGTTGTTTGAGGTGGGTGGGAGGAGGCATGTCGAGGATTGATTTGATTTTAGTGGGATTTAATTTGATTCCCCAAAGGGAGATGATAAATCTAGTTTTCCTAATAAGACTCCAAAAATACACTTCTTTGGGTTAAGGCAGACATGGTAATGGATGAGTCGTTCAAAGATAATCTTGAGAATGGCCAAATAATCCTTACGGTACTTGGATTTTCCAAGAAGGTCATCGATGTAGTCCTCAATGATTTTATGAATAAGGTCATGGAAGATGTAGGTCATAGTACATTATTAGGTTACACCGTCATTCTTTAGTCTAAAAGGCATGACCCTGTAGCAGAAGGTTCCCCATTGGGTGATAAAGGTAATTTTATGTTGATCTTCAGGGGCGATTATGAATCTAATTGTATCCCAAGAATCCATCCACAAGAGATAACATCTTGTGGCTAGCTATAAGATCAACTAGTTGGTTAATGCTTGGTAGAGAAAAGTCATCTTTTGGGCAAGTAAGGTTGAGGTCATGAAATTCCACACAAATGTGTAGTCCCTCTATGGCTTTAGTGATAGACATGACGTTTGAGATCCATTGGGGCTAGTCAATGGGTTGAATAAAGTTGACAAATAGGAGACATTAGAGATCTTCTTTGATAATAAAGGCTATGTGAGGGTGCATTCATCAAAGTTTCTACCTAATAGGCTTAGCATCACGGTTGGTGACTATGTTGTGGGTAGTAATAGAGGGGTAAATTCTAGGCATGTCACTTTAAAACCAAGAAAATTCTATGATATGGTCTTGTAGGAAGGAGGGGAAGTCTCAAAATTCCTGGGAATTAAATGATTGGCCAATTTTGATAGTGTGGGCATTCTCTAGAGTGCCCAAGTTTATATCCATGGTGGATTCATTAAACATGGTTGAAGTCTCTAAAGGAAGAGATTTGTTGATAGAGGAATCTGGTGTACCAAGATAAATGAGAATGGATTCATTATCTAGACACTAAATGGTATTATTGGTAGGAGAGTCATCTCCTATTATCTTAAGATGGGTCAGAGGGATGGTCATGGTTACCCCATCCTTTTTATAAGTTAGGGGTTTGAGGCTGGTCATGTTGATGAAAATTTTCTTAGGGGGGATGATGTTAAAATCCTTAGTTGTCAATGGTGGAGTGGATGGTGAGGATGGGATTTTCTCATCAATTACAATAATGGGATGTGGGTTGGTTTATTGTTTAGGTGGCATGAAACCAAGGCCATTTTTTTGTGAGGTTTTTGGGTTTTGATTGGAATCAACTCATGTGGCCTATGTTTTTACCAACCCAAACCAAATTCCTTCTAGGAAAACCTATAGAGGTATGTTTTGGAAAATTCTAGTTTGTCAAGATAGGAAGAACTAGAGGTGAATGGTTGAGGTGAGGAAGAGATGGTAGAAGTGTCAAGGGGTTTATCAAGTCCCCTATAGATGAAATTGGTTTGAGAATTTGAGGGATCAAAAGGAATAATAGTTTTGATATTGGGGTCATAACCAGGTTGGTGATCAAGTTTCCCATACACTTGGGGAGTATGGAAAGTGTCAAGGACAAGAAGGTGATAGTCCCCTAATGAAAGATGTTAGAAGGTTGATTCCAAAAGGTCTATTGTGGGGATTTAGGTGGAAGTAATGAAAAAACTAGTAGATGTTTCATTGGTAAAAGATGGGGTTTCATCTTTGACTAATGAAGGATTATTCCATGGGGGAAGGAGAATATCATTGAGTCAGTATGTCATGTTACATGATGTGAAGGGGCTCAGGTTAGCTTGTATGGTAACAACTTAACCTTTGTTCTCAAATTTGATGCACTGATGTAGATTAGATGTCACACAGCCCATGTAACTAATCCAAGGGAATCCCAATAAGATGTTGTATTAGAATTATCCTTCCATTACATAGAAGAGCTTAGGAAACATGCAAGGTCCTAGGTGAATGTGAAGGACAATAGTACCTATAGTTGTGGCCATGCTATCATTGAATGATCAAAGTAATACCAAGGTTTTTGACATGATGTTTTTGGGTAATTATATTTGGTTATAGACATAGGAGGAGATGATGTTGATACTATCTCTCCCATCAATCATAACCCTCTTAATGTGGGTCTAGTTGATGTATGTGATAATAAAGAGAGGAGGATCTGGGTCATCTAGATGGATGGAAGATATTTCCAAATCCTTAAAGGTAAAAAGGTTAGAAGTGTGTATAGCTCTGACAAAAGTTGCTAAATTTTTATGATCTTTTGACCTGACCTCTATAGACTACAACACTTATATCATTACTTGGTGATGGTAGGGTGAGGTATTAATTAGTTCATACAAACTCATCTTCACCAAGGTTTGGTGAAGATGTTTTAGAACAACTTATTGGATTGATTTAGATGGATTGGAATGAGAGGGTCCCAAGATGGAAACTTTGGGTTTGGTTGAAAGTAAAGGTGCTTGGTGTTGGCTGAGTGGCTAGGTGGAGGAAGAGGGATATGTCCATAAAATGGACACCTATGTCTTCCCCTTATCCTTTGGTTGAGCTTGTGATTGGGTGACCACATGGATGGTATGGATAAAGGGAGGAGTCAAGTTAGGTGATTGATTCAATTTTTCTTCACTCTAAGGTGAGAGTGGAGGGGTAGGTAGGTGTTGGTCGATGGTTGTTTGTTCTTGGATTGATGTTAGGCTTAGCAAAAGCTCATCTAATAATAAGTCATCCTCGTGATATAGTTGATGGGATAATGTTTGGAGATCCTTATAGTTTTTTATGTCATTCCCATGTGTCTTATGGTATGAACATATGAATTTGTCATTATACTAAGACTATTTAGGACTATGTGGTCAATGGTCTAATAGGTGGTAGGTTAATAAATATTCTTTTAATATCCTCTTTAGGATGGTGGAGTAAGACTTAGACAATGGTGGCAGAGGCATAGAGGGCTTAAGCCTAGCAATGGGGGTGGAAGCCTTTTTAGGAGTGGTCTTTATGGTCAAAAACTTGGGTGAAGGGGTGCCCTTGGTGGATGGTTTAGTTTTTGGGAGAGAAGTTGAAGGTTTGGGGTTAGAAAGTGTTGGTTTAGATGTTTGGGAGATAAACGGTTTGGTTATAGGTGATTGGGAGATATGAGGTATGTTCATGGGTGGTTCAGTGAAATAGGTGTGGATGAAAGGAGGAGTGATGGCATAACCAAAAGTGGTGGTTGGGTTTTGACTGGAATGGTTGGTTTACCAATTAAGGTAGAGGGATGGGGTCCTAAAATATAAGGCAAAGTGGAAAGGGGAGGTGAAGCTTTGGTTTATGGGATATTGGGTGGTTTTGATCTTTTGGTTTTCTTGGTTAGGGGTTTATTCTATGGGCTTGGTGGGTTTAATCCACCTTTACTGATGGATGAGTAAGGTTTTGAGTAGGAAACGTGCCAAAATTTATGGTAGCTTAGTTGGAATGATGAGATGTGACTTGATTACTTCAGGTAGGGTAGATCAAGATTATTTGGCAATGGTTTGGCTGTTAGAGGCATTTAATGGTTTAGGTGTGATGGAGATAGGTTTTTCAGTAGAGGTGAAAGGTTGGGTTGATAATGGTGTGGTTGGGGGTTCTTGTTTGATCAGGTAAGGAAGTCTATGATGGTGCCAAAATGTGGCATGAGACATGTCCGGTTGGGATAGGTATCCTAAGTTTTGGACCAGCTAAGAAAAAGGTTTATATACAAGTTTGATCTCCTTGGTGTTCATCTTAAAGGATAAGCCTGTGGGTAGAGAAATGGAAGTGGGTAGCTCATCCTTCACCTTGATCAAAGGTTCTAAGGCTTGGGAAGATAGTTCCTCAATGGGAGGAGTAGATATAATGATTTATTCTTTAGGGATGATTTCCAAAGGGAGAGTGGATTGTTGTATGATGGAAGAAAAGGGTGTGGTGGGAATGGTTATCTCCTCTTATATGTCCTCCAAAGGGGCTCATTTCTCCACTATCTCAACAAATGGAGGAAGGTAAAAATTTATCTCCTTTATTCTGGTTTTCAAAGGATAGGTTAGTGACTCCACTACCTCAATAAGTGGAGGGGATGGTAGGGTAGGTTGGCTAGTGGTCTCTTCAAAAATGCATTTACTAAGCACCATGTTAATAGTGTGTACTTCATAGGAATATTTTGATTTGTTTTCAATGTTGGAAGATGGAGTGTGGTTAGGAAATGGTTATCTAAAGATGTCAAGTGATTGGTTCAAGGGTGCATTAGGGTTATCCAACACAATCTCCCCTTTATCAATGAGGGTTTGGATAATGTTCTTAAAGGTGTTATATCTAATGACATCGTGTCCAATAACTCGATGGAAGGTGCATAATTCACTCTCTTTATACTAGCCAGGTGCAAGATGAGAAGAATTGAATTGTTATGGAGGTTTGATTAGGGGACACTGTATGATATTATCCTTTAACAATTTATCCAAGACTGAAGCATATGACTCCCCAAGTAGAGTAAATTGCTTTTGGGTGTTACGGTTTAGGTTCCTAGTATTTTGATTGGGTGAATTGGAAGAGTTAGATTGTTTGACAATGGGTGGTATTAAGTAAAACCAAACTCATAGTTCCCTTGTTCTTGGAATTATTATTGGTTTGGTTATTGGGTTTAGAGGAGGAAGCCTCATTTGACGTGAAGGTGGAATTCTTATTTCTCAATTTCAACTTCCCTTCATTGATGGCTCTATTCTCTAATTTTTGTGCCATAATAAAATATTCATCAAAGGTATTGAAGCTTTGAACCTATAAGGTAGAGGAGATGTGTTTGGCATAAGCCCGAGAAAAGATTTCAATCAGCTCAAGTTGGGGTAGAGAGAGGAAGAGTTGGTTTATGAGACTTCTCCAATGGGCCACAAAGTTAACAATGGATTCATAATCAAATTGATGAATAGAATAAAGATTAGTGATGGAGAATTTCTTAAAGATGTTTATGGAGAAGTGGTCTAAGAAAAATTGAGCTAGTTGGGAAAAATAAAAGAGGGAGTGCTTTGTGATAACACTGTACCAATCTAGTGCTGGAATTGATACAGATATGGGGAAGGTATGGAGAAGGAGAGCATCATCATAGGCAATCATATAACATGAATGCCTAAATGCTCTTAGGTACTATTGAGGGTCCTTCTTACTCTTAAAATTCAAAAACTTTGGAAGTTCCCATTGAGGAGGGTATGGTTGAATGGGGATAAATGGGTGAATTGGTTCATTATAGATTTGGTCATATGAAAAAATATTATGGGATCCAAAAATTAATAACTCCAAAATAGTCATTTTGTCCATTGACATTTTAACAAGGTTGATTTAGGTTTGTGCACTCCCGTAGTTGTAAGGTAGACTATGTCGGGTCTCAGTAGGTGCAATATATGGGTATCTAGTAGGGGGTTCAGAAGCTACCATATACTGGTACATGGTCATGAGTGGATAAGATGATGCCATGCATAAATATGTGGATATAAGTGGTTAGGTGGAAGGTAGAGGTACACACCCTCATGGGTTAGGGATGTAGCTTGGATTTGGTGCTAGGGGTGCTTATTGAGAGATTAATGCATATTGGGTAGGAAGTACAATTGGGATAGAGGCTAGGTGGTCACTTTTGTATTGATGGGTGGAAGAGTGGAAGGTTTGAGAACCACCAAGTTATGAGATGGAGTGGAGGTAGGTAGGTTGGAAGTGAAAGGAATGGTGGTGGCACTAGTAGAGGTTTTCCTATATTAATGGAAGTACTAGTGCCTAAAGGTTAGGTTTCTCCTATGCTATGAGGGTTATTATTTGGGGAAGAAGGTGCTTGGGTATTGCTTGGTTGAGTGGGTTGGTTCTGAATGGTGGTATCAGTGGGGTTATTGGTAGATAATGATGTCTGGGAAACTAGAGGTTGGGCAGAGATGGTGGTAACAAAAGTATAACCAATAAGGTGGGATGGCATGCCATAAGGTAGGTCAAAAAGTGGAACCAAAGTAGGGGTATGGTGGGATATGGTGTTAAAATTAATGCTAAAGGTCTATGGGGTTTTTTTCTAGAAAGGTGGTGAAGTCTGTATCACCTTGGGAAACCATCTAAGGGATGATAGGGATCTTATAAGGATGAGTATAACTCTCTACATCTGATATGTACTCTATAGATGAGGGAGAAGAGGAAGATAAATAGTTAGGATGTGGATCTTGATTTGCTTGGTTTCTTAGTTGTTGCCTAGTCAAAACCATGCAAATGAAGAGAGGAGGAAGATACAAAAAATCTCACAACTCAAACAAAGAGAAGACAAGAAAAGTCAAGGAAAAGGAACACACAATAGAGCAAATTAAGTCCTAATATTAAATTTTGTCTCTCTTGTGGCTTATGCCTTAAACTTTAAGAATTGTGTGATTGAACTTGGATTGTAGAGAAGGTATTAGAAAATAAGTCTATGGTTGGTTTTAGGTTGTGCTTTAACTCTCAAAGGGGTCTGTATTATAAATTAGTACGTGGTTTGATATTAGGGCCTACCCCCTCACTTCACATACCATAATGATAAAGGTGTTGGGTGCTTATCCAAGATATATCGACTATCATAGATTGTACTCAACTAGAGAGCTGAGTTGGTTTTCCTATTGGTGATGAAATCTAAGTGGGATAGCTAAAAAAGGTGACCTCTAGGTAATGAAATCCTACTCGGGTCTTATGTCAGTGTTTGGTTCTTGTTTTAGATGTAAGTGGTTTGGTCTTGTGTGTGTGACAAGAGTGAAGCTATGATTTAATTACTTTGCTTTAGTTAATCTATGTGAGCTAAAATAAGCAATCAAATAATGGATGCAGTCAATTTTAAGCCCAAAAAGAAATTTTGATTTCATTGTATGAGAAGAAAGATAATAAAAAGAAACACCTAGATGAAATTATGAACACAATAAAATACTCAAGGGTCCCACCAAGCATGCTAGAATATTTTAGAGAAATTTCACTTATGTTCTTTAGAAGGAAGAGAAAAGAAATGTGAGAAGGGTATGGTATAAAAACCTAATATGTTGTGCATACATTTGATCCAGATGGTTTTAGGTACTCCTCTTTTTCTTGAGAGGAATGAATTGAAAATAATAAATTACTCAAAGAAATGGTTGATTAGTTAGATAGTATGGTGGATTGCCTAGCAAGCTAGATCCAAGAAGTAGGAGCTTCCTTGGAGGCTGTCAATCCACACTTTTTGATCCAAGTGGATCTCTCCATTTGTGAAAAAATAAAAGTTTCCAAATTTAGTTCAAATCATTTTCACATTGTATTACTCATCAAGAGATTTCTAGTGCTTTTCACGGTTTGAAAAATGGAGCCTGAATGCTCAAGATATAACAAGTTGAATAAATCATGTGACAGGGGTGTCAAAAGTGACATGGCATAGTTAAGAAATGCCAAGTGGACCAATCTCCATTTGACACATGGCAAATAAATAGGGGAAAAATAAATTATGTTAGGTGTTTTATTTTATGCACATGACATTTGACATTTTCAAATGGAAATTGGTGCCAAACCTCCACGCCACAAACACTAAAATATGCATCCCTCCTTTCTAGGCGTTGGCTAAGCTAGGTGGTGGCCAAAGTTGGAACCCAAAACCTTCCCATTTGAAAGCTTCAACAAAATTGATATTTTAAGCAATAACACAACCTTTTCCTAGCAAATGTGGGACTAATTCCTTGGTCAAAGCATGCTCATGGAGGAAGGATGCCCTTGCCCACATCCCTAGGTGCCTAGAATAGAGGAAGATAGTTTTGAACTTTAGACCTGACACCTAAAAGGATAAGGCCTTGACCACTTCAGCCACGGTGGTTGAAGTGTTATAAAAGGGAGTAATTTTTACTTGTATTGACATGGAAATCCAACTGTGTTTTATTTTTAAGAGGCTGAGAGCTAGATAAGAGCTTGGAGATGGCTTTAGCAAGTGGATATTAATCCAATTTCCAACCTCTATACATAGGGTAAGCCTTTTAGTTATTATTTTTAATTGAAAGAGAGTGTTATTTTTTTGTATAAACCAATAGTTGAAGTGAAGGGACCCAAGCACATTTAGAAGGGGTTGAAGACTAAGGAAGGATTTCGTGTGACCAAGCTTGAGTTTATCAGTGAAGGTGGAATTCTTGGACAAAGATCAAGCCTGAGGGAAGTTGTGCAATGTTTCCAAATAATTTGTAAGCCATTTGTTGTGCAAATTTAAGAGAAATAGTCCTCACTATTGGGCGGACTCAGAGATGTAGGCAATCAATGCCGAACTCCGTTATCAATTTCATGTGGTAATTTGTCATGATTGCATGTTTTATTTTCAAGTATTTTGATTTTTTAATTAATCAAGAGCTCATGCAATATTTTAAAAATTGACAATTTACGATATTTAAATTTTAACACAAAATCTAGTTTTATTGGTAAATGGAAGATATAAGTCTTTTTGACAATTCTAATCCAATTCGATAACCGAGAATACTTTGCCAAACAATTTGCAAGTTATTTTGATTATTTTTGAGAATTTGTTTATTTTGAGAAATTTAGAATCTATACATTTAAAACTTCACTTTGAGTTTTTCAGTGGTGTTTACAGATCAAGTTGGTATCAGAGTAGTTGATCAATAGGGATTTAACAATTGGTTGTTGTTTTTGCTTCTATTTCAGCATTTGTTTTGATTTTTGTGATTTGACAGGTGCAATGGGCAAGTTATCAAATAGAGCCAAGCTTGATGAGCTTGAAGCATATAACCAACAAATCCAGGAAGAGAATGCTTTCCTGAGAGCAAGATTGTACTCCTTGGATGAGGAGATTGCCCAATTGAAAATGGAGTTACGAGCCAAGGATAAGCTCATGAAAAAACTACATAATGGTGGACAAGTGAAGGATTTGCCTTCCACTGTAGATGCAGGCACTATGATGGATGAAAACATTATAAGTGCATGTAAGTCATCAATTGATTTTCCTTCCCATGAAGAATCTAGTAACAATGATTTTGGTAAATTTGAACAATATACAAAAAGAATAGGCTCAAAATTACTTGTTAAAATGGGATTTAATGGAAAAGGCATAGGAAAAGATGGCCAAGGTGATACTAACCCCATTCAGGTAGAGAATAAGCCTAATCGTGCAGGGTTAGGATACAGATCTGGTATTCAAAATGAAACAAGTGAATGCTTTGAGAAAGCAGAAGCAAGATGTGCTATGGAGAAGTGTAGACCATTTGGGATGGAAGGTAAAACACATTTTTTTTGCCACGCTTGCAATCATGTTGATTCTAATTCTACTAGACAACATAAATATTCCAATGTTCCTTTTGATTATGGTACACAAAATTTATGGCACGTTTATCCATGTAGTTTTTGTGGATTGTCTAATCATTGTGTAGCCAAATGTTGGAAACGTAAATCTTTGTTAGGAAAGATTTTGAAAGACTATTCTCCTAAACAGAGTTCTGAGAGTAGCAATAAGAATATGTTTTTCAATAAAGTGGACAAAAGGTTTTGTACTCATTGTAACAAAAGTGGACATCAGGTTGAAAAGTGTTGGAGACTTCAACCATCACACCATCCTAGAAATGGTAAGATTAAGATGGTCTATAAACCTATCAATGAGGTAACTAATGAATTTAAATCAACTCATACAAATGTTACTAAATCCACTAAAGAAATCTCACCAAATAATCAAGAAAATTTGATTAAGAGGGTTGGTAAAATTTTTTTGACATTCATGTTGTCATGATTAGTGGATGCATTCATGTTGCAAAGCAATTTTGGGATATTTTTTGTATGCATAAAGGACATTCACCATGCTTTGAATGTTGATATGGTTTATTGGAGTGGCCCATAGAGAACAACCAAGGGACATGTTAAACATACTTGGAATATTTTCTCATGTTTGGGATTTTGAAACTTCATTTTTAAACCTTGACAACAATATTTACAGTTTATATGGACATGAGCATTATGTCTATTTTGAGAAATTTTCACTACAGTTGATATGTTGTCTTTTATATTGTGCAAATAAAGGCTTATAAGACCCTTTATGGGCACCATTTGTAATTGTACTAATTATACAAACTATTTGGAGCCATGCATGATATTTGCACATTCTCTAAGACCCTTATTCATTTTTGGGCATTTTATTATAACTGCCAATTGTGGTTACAAATAGCGTGTAAAATTATTACACTAACAAATTGGTTTGCAGTTGCACTTGGTGAACAATTTGCAGTGATTGGCAGATGCACCATTTTTGAGATGCAACATTTGAGCAAGTAGTGTGTTTCTATCCACATTGTGGCAATGGGTAGATATTTGTTTTTCACTAACATTTCAAGGATTCAGTTTGAATTTTGAATCGTTACTATGATATGTTGTAGTGATGTTTTTGCAAAATCATTTTAAATGGAGACCATGCTTTTGGGGTCCAAAATCGCTTAGTGGGGAGGTTTGATCTAGGTGGATCTCTCCATTTGTGAAAAAATAAAAGTTTTCAAATTTAGTTCAAATCATTTACACATTGTAGTACTCATCAAGATCTTTCTAAAACTTTTTGTGGTTCAAAAAATGGACCCTGAATGCTCAAGATATATCCATTTGTAGAAATCATGTGACAGGGGTGTCAAAAGTGACGTGGCACAGTTAAGAAATGCCAAGTGGACCAATCTCCATTTGACACATGGCATATAAATAGGGGGCAAAATAAATTTTGTTAGGTGTTTTATTTTATGTACATGACATTTGACATTTTCAAATGGAAATAGGCGCCAAACCTCCATGCCACAAACACTAAAATATGCATCCCTCCTTTCTAGGCGTTGACTAAGCTAGGTGGTGGCCAAAGTTGGCGCCCAAAACCTTCCCATTTGAAAGCTTCCACAAACTTACTATTTTAAGAAATAAAACAACCTTTTCCCAGCAAATGTGGGATTAACTCCTTCGTCAAAGCATGCTCATGGAGGAAGGACGCCCTTGCCCACATCCCTAGGTGCCTAGAATGGAGGAAGACAGTTTTGAACTTGAGACCTGGCACCTAAAAGGATAAGGCCTTGACCACTTCAGCCATGGTGGTTGAAGTGTTATAAAAGGGGGCAATTTTTACTTGTATTAACATGGAAATCTGAATGTGTTTTATTTTTAAGAGGCTAAGAGCTAGATAAGAGCCTGGAGATGGCTTTAGCAAGCGGATATTAATCCAATTTCCAACCTCTATACATAGGGTCAGCCTTTCAGTTATTATTTTTAATTGAAAGAGAATGCTATTTTTTTATATAAACCAATAGTTGAAGTGAAGGGACCCAAGCACATTCAGAAGGGGTTGAAGATTGAGGAAGGATTCCATGTGACCGAGCTTGAGTTTATCAGCAAAGGTGGAATTCTTGGACAGAGATCAGGCCTGAGGGATGTTGTGCAATGTTTCCAAATAATTTGTAAGCCATTTGTTGTGCAAATTTAATAGAAATGGTCCTCACTATTGGGTGGACCTGGAGATGTAGGCAATCAATGCCGAACTCCGTTATCAATTTCATGTAGTAATTTGTCATGATTGCATGTTTTATTTTAAAGTATTCTGATTTTTAATTAATCAAGAGCTCATGCAATATTTGAAAAATTAACAATTTACGACATTTAATTTTTAACACAAAATCTGGTTTTATTGGTGAATGGAAGATATCAGTCTTTTTGAAAATTCTAATCCAATTCGATAACTGAGAATACTCTGTCAAACAATTTGCAAGTTCTTTTGAGTATTTTTGAGAATTTGTTTATTTTGAGAAATTTAGAATCCATACGTTTAAAATTTCACTTTAAGTTTTTCAGTGGTGTTTACAGATCACTTTTAAACAATAAATCTATAAAAGATAAAGTACTTGTATATATTAAAGAAGATATTTAAATGAAATACAAGAAGTGATTAATAAAATAATAGACAAAATTGACTAATTATAACAATAAGTGGGTTAATACTAGTGCTAAATAGGTTAGGTATGGTTCAAAAAAAAGGGTAGGGTTCTATGATCAAATAGAGGGTTTGAAAATTGGATTTGGTTGGGGTCTGGTGGGTGAAAATAACTTGCTATTATTTTATCACTCAGTGACCATCGGTGGTTGGGGTGACCATTGGTGGTTAGGGTAACCATCAGTGGTTAAGGTAACCATCGGTGGTTGGGATAGACCATCAGAGGTCAGGATGACTATCAATGGTTACTATGGGTTTGGGTGGTAAAAAAAAGGTTGTTTTGATGAGATCACATAATAAAATTTTGAGAGATGGGTTTGGGCTGGGTTGATTTCAAAACATGAACAAAGTAATTGAATGATTGAAAATATATAATTAACTTGTTGGTTACTGATCTAAAGAATAATTGAGGTGATTGGTTGATAAACTTATTGACAAAGTCTAGGGTAATTTTAGTAGAGTAATAGTACCTGGCTATTGGTCAATAGATGGTATCACTTTGTATCTATGTCACACTTTCTAGTTCATTGGAAGAACACCTACAAAAGAAAATGTTGATGTAATAAGCTCTGGCTCTAGATGATGATCACTTGATTTTGGACCCCAATTCACCCTCTCCTCCTCTCTATTTATAAGAAGGATGGAGAGGTGAAACAATACATTAAAAAGAGGTCTAAATTACTATCTAGATTTATCTCTCACATGCATGGGCTTGAACATAAATTAGACAAGCTAAATATGATAAATCAAGTTAGAGTGATGTGGTAGTTTAATGGTTCAAGCAATGGAAACCTAGCCATCTATGATTAGGCATGATCAACAATAATTAGAATGACCATCTACGATCGAAGGTCAAATAAAAAGTTTGGGTTAAAAGGTGGGTTGACTAGTGGGTCAATTATGACTTGAGTTAGGTTTGGTTTATGATTGAAAGGTTGGGGTTAGTCCCTAGGAGGTTTAGGGTTGTTTTAACACTTGAAACTGTAGTGTGCAATTTTTTAGTGTCTATAGGTAGACCATTATTGCATCATAAAATTGTTATGTTTTTGTATCATTCTGACCATTAGTCTAACTTATTTAGAGTATCTATCTATTTGCCTCCTATGTTTCCTCCTTCAAATCCTAAAATGGTGAAATATGGCTAAGTCTAGAATCTTAAAATATGGCTAAGATTGAAATCTCATAGGACCCTCCAAAATCTATAATTTTCATTATAGCTTGTAGAGGTCTGAAATCACTCTCAAACATCCTAAAATTATAAATATAAAATAAGGTATAAGTTAGCATTTAAACATGGACATATGGTTTCTTAAAATGTCAAATTATACTTATATGTTTATTTTATATTTATAATGACTATTTTAGACTATTTTCCTACCATGTCGACCAGGTCAACTCTATCATTTATCTCATCCTACTGTGTCGACCAAGATGACTCTATCATTCATACTATGTCAGTTAGGTCTAAAAAATTGACCTAGTCAACTAGGTTGACCCTATTGAGAATTCAACACACATTATAAAACTCTATCATCCTAAGATAATATAGTTTGAGGCATAATGGCTCTATTTCCCACCTAATAAAGTCAATATGATTGACCTTATTATCTTAATTTATGGAATGTTTTAGGCTCAATCCTTGGCTATAAATACCCCTTCAAATTCATTTCCAAAGAGAAGATCATTCAATTTAGCATAATTATTGATCACAAATCTACTTATACAATAAATAGTAGGTTTCATTGCTTAGGTTTTTTGCTTTGGAGAAGTAACACTTATTTTGTGGAGGTCTTTGATGTATAAGATAAGTCTTATATCTTATTTTGGATTTTTCCTTGTGATCCTTACAATCCCCCAACAAC
Organism: Torreya grandis; assembly: GCA_037957365.1. NCBI lineage: Eukaryota > Viridiplantae > Streptophyta > Pinopsida > Cupressales > Taxaceae > Torreya > Torreya grandis. The sequence continues at coordinate 2,525,972 of JARHVA010002369.1, forward strand.
CTCTTACAAAGCATCATTGGTCAACTGAGATATTGAGGCATGATGGATTCACTTTAACAAGGTAAGTATATTCCTAGCCTTTCATATTTTGACTATTAGATGTGGTATAACTAATGGATTGAATTATATCTCTCATTTCTTAGATAAATTATATGTTATATTAGATATATTTGTCTTTACATGTTTATTATCTTCCCCATTTGTGCCACAAGATTTGGTGAGAACTAGATTAGCTTACACATGCATTTACTAGATTATCTTGCTTCATATTATTTACAATCATAAGACCTATCTAGGGTTATAAAAAAAAACATTTTACTAGAGCCCTTAGAAACCTCTCTTTGAACTTGAATATTATTGAGTATGATAAGTTATATATTTGTCTAGTTTTTCTTATATACATTTTTGGTGAACCTGGCATGAATCTAACCCTTATAGATTTTTAATTTTATTTATAGTCAATTGGATCAAATCTATTGACCTAGTTTAACATTCTATGCACGGTTTCCATAATTAATCGAGCATGTTGATCAGTTTGGATCTATATGTGTAGGTTTTCCAACTTCAAAGAACCTATTGACCTAATTCAAATATTTATGTGTAGGTTTTCAACTAAGTCAAATTGGTCGACATAGTTCTATTTTTTGTGCACAAGAAATTTAACATTCTTAAGATAAACTACTAAATCAACCTAGCTGATCTTGTTCTATTTTCTAGGTTCACTCTTAATAAATTAGTAATTTATTTTTTTCAATTATCTATATCTCTCATTTTTGTTTCTCAATAAAATCAATCAATACTTCAAATTTCTATTTTGTTTTTGAAAGTTTTTTAGTTTTATTAAAATTATATACATAATCAACTAGGTTGAGCTGATCGATGTAGTTTATTTTGAAATTTTCTAGAATTAAACTAAGTCAAGTTGGTCAATGTAGTTTATTTTATATTTTTCCAAAATTTAACCAAGTCAAGTTAGTTGATGTAGTTTATTATGGACTTTTTTTATAATTTTATTTTTCTTCACAGAATTCAACTAGATTGACTTGGCTGACTTCATAAGACATGATTGACCTAGTATAATTGTATATTACTATTTTTCTTCCCAAAAATCAATTAGATCGACTTATTCAACTCTTTAGGTCATGGAAAACATAATTAAATATATGGTTAACATAGTTCAATAGGTGGTTGATCTAATTTATTTTGCCTCTATTTTTAGACATAGTTCAGTAGTTGGATGCCTTAGTTCTATATGTGGTCGATCTAATTTATTTTTCCTCTATTTTATGACATGATATAATAGGTGGTTGATTTCATTTATTAGGTGGCTAACCTAGTTTATTAACATATTAAGTTCATAATTATGTCCTATTTTTAGCTTCCAATTAGTCAAGAACATTGCATAATCAAAGATTTAGATTAGAACCTCACTTATATTATCACTTCAAATGAAACTATAAAATTCATTCCTTCATATCTTCCTAATCCCAAATTGATTTCTACATCATGTCATATATTTGATGTTACAAACCTTAATCTTCTTCTTACTACCAATGTTGGTCATCCTCTACTGAACAATCCCTCCCCTACTATCAATATATGGAATGCTCCTCGTAAAACCCCCAACAATCTTCCTACCTCTAGAAATATTTCCCCTCCCATTGATAGAACTCAAATCATTACTCAAATGATTCAAAAAATGATTTTTATGCAAACAAATAATGATTATTGAATGATGCAAATGCAATCTCATATCTTACAAATGACTAGTCAACCACCTCAAGTCATCATGACTCAAACAAATCAAAATTTTGTCCCTTATCCTCTTAAAGATGTCAATGGGAATATCATCCCTCAACCTCATTTACATAAAAAAAGTATTCAAAATCTTTAAAATGAACTTTTTTCCCAATTAATTGTATCCATAGATGTTGGAAACATTTGTCTAAATATTACATATGGTGGGACTAAGGACACCAATATCTTTCTTAAATATCTTGGTAACCTTTATAAGGAATAGGTCCAAACTAACACCTTTTGTACCACCAAGATCCTAGCTAAAACCACTGTTGGTGATGAAATTTAATGTTACAATAAACTTACTAGACATTCCATTACACAACTTGAGGATTTACTCAATGATACATAATGACCTTCCTAAAAATTACCTTAGTCATGTAATCAATGTTAAGTAATTTCCTAATTAATCTATTCACATTTTCATCAAATGATAGAATTCTCTAGATCACAAAGTGGACCATAACATGAATGATGATACACTTTCAATAATATGTGTTACCACTCTTAAATATCCTCTTCAATACAAAGTTTAAATTCTTTCGCCTAATACTTTAGAAGAAGTCCTAGATCAAGCAAATAAGGAAGAATTTATTATGACTCAATTTGAATCACCTCAAATAACTACTAAGTAATATTTATAATAATTTATCATAACATTTATTCATATAAGCCTCTGTAACCTAAAAATGGAGAATTTAATTCAACCACTTTTAACCCAACCCACCCTCCCTTGAGTCTAACATCACTGAAGAATAAAATTCCATACTCTAAACCCATGAGCTTTGATCCTTTCAGACCTCTTCCAAAATGGTACAATCCTAATAAGTTTTATTGGTGGCATGCTATAATAGGTAATTATCATGAGGCTTTTCATAATATTCACCGATTAATTCTTACTCCTTGATTGATCCATATTTTAGTCTTGATACTTTCATACACAATGTTATTAATACTATCTTCAAGCCTTGAAAACCCAATCTAAAGAATCAAAATCACATAAAAATCACTTAATTAATGATTAATAATAATTACCCCATAATTACACCTCATCCAATAATGTTTTCCAAAACATTGTTGATCCTTATTCCTACACCAATAAGCAAGGATTTGAAATGAATAGCTTTAAATGGGTGGTTGCATCCATTAAATCTCAATCTCTTAGGTTAAACCAACCCAAGGAGCACCTAGTTCAAATGCCTACTCCAAATCACATTGTATTCATATAAAATGTCAAAATTTTTATCATGAGTGTGGCTTGTGACACCGAAACCAGAGGTTTTTCTTGCATGCTCTCATGACCCTTCTAGACACCTTTTTGCTTATTTCTAATCATCTTGAGCTTTTAAAGTAGTCATTCCACCTCATCTAGGCATCATTTCCAAGGCCAATTATATACCCCTAAAGTCCCACACCTGTAAGACAAGAGTACCCAACTTGGATTATAGTTTCAGACCCTAAGGTGCCCTATTTTAATGCTCTTGTCTAATTGCATTCTGATCTCAATAGTTATTTCCTTCTAGTTCCTATCCTTCATCTTATTGGCATAGAATGAATACATTAGACCCATGACCAATAGATATCTATAAAATCCCATTCAAATTTCATTTATAAGAGGTTGGAAAATATTACAAAGCAAACAAGAATACAATAAAAACCTTTGAGGCAAATTTCCCTATTTTTTGCATATAACCATCCAATAAAACTACAAGCATATCCAAATCCTCACACTAGTACCTAACCACCTCAATCACACCTAATTTATCATTTTTTCATCTACATTATACTATTTTACAAAGCACATTAAGTTGGAGAACTACATATGGCTTGATCCCTCTTTAGAGTATTGGTATGTAGGCAACATGCCCACACAAGGGGTGTGGATACATGTTCAGTGCATCTTACACACACTAACCCCATTTTTTCTCAATTTTTATCAAATCACAATGAAGTATAGGGTTTGAATATTAAATAAAATCTACAAGGAGTTTCATATATTTTTAACAGTCAATATTTCACAAGCAAGCTCACACAGGGATAATGAACAAAACCTAGAAAACTCAAGTCTTTACAAGTAGTTTGGAAAATAGCAATAGAAGAGGAAAATAGTGCTAAACTCTAGGGTGCCCTATTTTGGGGGTCCTATCCTTTTATAAAATGAAAGCTAGATCTTGATTTACGACACTATCATAGTCTTGCATAACCAATATTAGACCCTATAATAACCATTTCAATTCATTTTAAGCTAAGTCTTATTTTCTCCATATTTATTGTTATTTATAGAAAGGTTAAAAATACAAATAGACTATACAAATTAGTGGTTAAGTTCTTGTAATATTATTTAGTAATTTAGTCAACCTAGACCCTTAACTAAATTAGGAATAAGATCCTAATATTCTAAAAAATTGTTAAATCATTTGGTGAACTTGACTTACTTTGTTTGTGCATAAAAACACTAGGAAAATTTTCTTGATAATTTTTCCAATATTTTTTAGATTTTTCCAAAATATTTAAATCATAATTTTACATTTAAATTTTTAAATTTACATTTGTAATTTTAAAAACAATTTCTTTCAAACCCTACTTGTCTATACTAGGTCCCAGTATTTTTTCAATATTTTTTTGGTTTTTCTTGCATATTTAAATAAAAAAATCACATTTAATTTTTAAAATTTACCTTAGTAATTTTTAAATAATTTCTTTCAAACCCTAGTTGAATTTACTAGGTCCCTTTTCTTCTATCGATATCACCTTGCATATTTAAATTATAATTTTTGAGTTAATTTTTAAAATTTACTATAATAATTTTGAAAAATTATTTTCCTCAAACCCTAGTTTAATTTAATAGGTCCCTTTGTATTTTAGGTATCACTTTACATATTTTTTACACACAAACTACAAATGGATCTTACTCATTTCAAAGCATTTCTTTCAAATAATAAGGAATTCATACTAGGTCCTATCATGTATATGAATGATAAAGTTTACCATATGTTAATGTAAAGCTTTATTATTTGATTTTCATACTTAATTTTTATATTATGGGATGATATTATCACATTAATTGATAAAAATGTTAAGATACCTCTTTTCTCACCTCCCTTGGAGCATCTATCCCATGCTAAGTTATGTTGCATGGCCTATTTTACTCTTCCCCAAGTCACTTCCCATCGCTAGAGATCCTAGTTGACACCCTTTGTCCCTCCACCACCTTGACATATCAATTATCTATGCTCTTCTACTATAGATACTAATAATCTTATATGGATAGTAGATAATGTGGTTAGGTCTATTGATCGATGTGCCACCATGCCTCCCCCACCTAGTCAAGAGCCCCACCACCCTCTTATTCCTTCCTGTCCTAGGCCCAATCCACCTACATAGGTAGATCCATGTAAGGCATATGATATTGTTGATAGTTGAGAAACACACTAGCTAATATTTCCATTTTAGAACTACTTAAAAAAGCTAATGTGTTCAAAGACATTCTTTATCAGGTACTCACTCAGACTTCTATGCCCATTGATTTAGAGCCTTCTTATTTTGCATTAGTGGTCAACACGTTAAAAACTATAGAATATTTTATTTATTTTGATGGTGAGAACATGCCATCTCAGATAATTATTGATCAAAATTTACCACTATTCATATAAGCTCAAGTTAAAAGCAATGTAGTTAAGAGATTTCTAGTTGATAGTGGTTCTTGACTTAATATATGTAATATTACATTCTTACAGATAATGGGCATAGATATGGCATACATATAAAAATCATATAATAATATTAGAGGGTTTTATGATATACCATTATAGACATTGGGCACTAGTGCTTTAGATATCATGGTAGGGCCCAAAACCCTCTCTACATAGTTACAGGTCATGCCAGGTCTTCTTCATTATAATATTTTATTTGGATGACCTTGGATACACATGATGGGGGTAGTTCCTTCTAGTCTTCATTAATGTGTTAAGTTTCTCCATGAAAGATACCTATATACATTCCCAGTAGATAACCGACCATTCAGATATTGTCAAATTATAGTCATCTTCGACTATTTTGCTAGATGGAACACCTAATATCATAGTTAAGGCACCACCTCATCACATTTCTCTTGATTAGATACATACATATGAGGTAAGAGAGACTAGCACATCTCACACTGCACTTATATTTGTTTCCTTAGCTCTAGATACTTAGCCAATCATAGCAACTTTAGTCATTCTAGCTACTCCATCAGTCAAAATTCCTACACCTATTATAATTATACAATCATTGGTAGTAATTCCAATAGTACAAGTTGATTATATAGATATAGTTCCTCTGATAGTTATAGATACTCTCACAACACTATCATCTTATACTACTATAGTTTATGAGACTCCCATATCACATTTACCCATTGTGGTAAATTATGAGTTACCACATGTACATGATGTTGATACATATTCTTAGGGTACTTTAGATGATGATATGACACCCACACTTATATATGACTATTTATGTGGATTTATATTTATACCAATTGGCCCAAGAGAGTACTGAGATGACTCTAGAACTCTCATTACACATCCTACATCACTATTAACATCTCACACTCCACTCTCAGGATATACTCCACATTCATGGCTATAGATAGATCACTTGGCACATACAGTTCATATGGTCACCTCTATGGATATAGATCCAGTCATTCAAATTCAGGTAGGTAGGACACAACATCAACCATAGATTATACTATAGATGTTACTTGATCATGGATTAATCACATTACCTATAGTATGACATATATCTATTAACAAGTTATCATGGCAAGATGGTCACCCATTTTTTCTCTTTCACAAGATCACAGGGCATGATATAAAATCATGTATAAATTTATAACAAAGATTAGATAAAATATAGGTTCAAGGTACTATTCAAATTACATCACCACCAGCATCAACTATGCCACTTCCACTAAATCTATCTACTACTAGAGCTAAACATCTAAGAGGATACTTAGCATCTTCACCACAGATCACCATTGACAAGATGACACCATTACGAGTGATAGATCTTGTACTACACATAGAACATAGATCTTAATGACACCTGAGGAGATATCTACCTTGCATATAAAATCTATGACATATGATGATAATCTTGAGGCATTTGATGATGGCCATGATCCTTTCCTCCATCTCTATCACCAATAGGCACCATCCTTGAACCCTTTACCCCTCCAGCCTAGTATTTTATGTCATTATGTACATATTGATTTATTCATATGTTTATACATAGTTTCATTTCATCTTACTTGTACATAATTTTTAAAAATTAATTCTATTTATCTTCCTTTCAATTACTTGTACATAGTTTCTTTTTGCTTACTTGTATATAGTTTCTCAATGTTTCTTGTATATAGACTCTTAATGCTTGATTGCACATAGATTATATTCAATTACTTGGACATAGTATTATTATGATTGATTGTACATAACTTATAACTCAAAATCCAAAAAAAATACAAAATTTCAAGATACAAAAATAATAATTTTTTTCAAAATCCAAAAACATTAAAATATATCAAAACATAAAAACATTCAAATATGTCAAAATACCAAAAAAATTCAAATATTTCAAAATCCAAAAAAATTAAAATAATGAAAAATACCCAAAACATTTCAATTGTCTGCATTATCCATGCTTTAAATTTATACTACCATGTTAGACTTACATGTTGTTGTTCTATGTTATTGTTTGTTGATTAATCTATATTACCATGCTTCACTTGATCTTCTTTGAGTGTGTGCAGTGACATCCAAATCCTTGATTGCTTTACTTTACCCATTGAAGGGGTATCTAGGTTATGTCATTCCTATACCACACACTCTATATATCATGTTGATGTACATTAATTACTAGCTTACACATATTACTCTATCGACACTCACTAGTATATAACACTTATGTATTTCTTAGAATCTACCTTGTCTTGTACTATAGGTCTTACATACTTTCACTTCTTGCTTTGATTAGTTAGATGCAATTATATTTACAACATATTACATGCTTTCCTTTCTTGATTTGCATAGCTAGATGTGATTGAATTTCTTAGTTCATGTTTTATCTCTTGTATATACCTTAGTAAGTTTTCCAATGTCCTTTGCTTTTATTCTTGTGTGTACCTTAGGACATTTGCCAATGTCCTTTGCCTTTTCACTTATATGTGATTGTGGCCCTCATGCCAACCTTGCTTATTTCTAATTGTATGTGTATATTGAATTTGAACATGCCTTGTATGCTTTCTTTCTAGTTTGAGTGATGTGTGCCCATGTCCCTTGGTTACTTGGCCCCTTCACCACTTTTATATGCTTCTTGATTCTTGCCTTATATGCTTGTTTGCTTGTTTGATTCTCAATTTTTTGCAATGCCATGATCCATATCATGCATTATCTTTCTTTCTTGGATGCCATGATGGACATCATGCTCCATCCCTCTTTGACAAATAACAATTAACAACTAAAAACTAACAACTAACAACTAACAACTAACAACTAACAACTAACAACTAACAACTAACAACTAATAACTAACAACTAACAACTAAAAACTAATAACTAACAACTAAAAACTAACACTTCCAATTCCAATTCACTATATTACACATGTTATTACATTTTTACATCTATATAGGCATACCCCTATTGATCTAACAATCTCCATTAAAAACTATGCTATATCTTGAGATATCTTTTTTATTAACATTGCTATATCATGTATTTTCATAGCATAACACACTTGCAAGGATATTTATTATAAGGATAGTCATTTTAGGGTCTTCATTCCTACCCTTAAAAGAGGGGGTAACAAATAGAGGTTTTGGCATAGAGATCAAAGCCTCTAACTAATCAAAAATTAATTTTTAGAACATCCAGAATAGTATTTAGACTTCAAACTAGGTAGAATAGATTAGACAGATAGTGATAATTATATAACAGTCTTGAAAATCAACACAAGAGAAGAGAACCAAGTTTGGACTATAATTCCAAATAGCAGTGTGTCTTATTTTATCACTCTTGTCCAAACAACAAAAAAACCAATTTTTAAGAAATAGACAGAAAGGTAAGATCAATTACAATTTTTTTAGCAACTGTTCAGTTCAGAATTAGTAGTTTTAGTATAGTTTTTCTTAGAGAATCCAGATATAGGGGCATCATGCATAGCATGGTGGCTCTTCCTTATAATTTTAGATACATTAGTTGGTATAACTTCCAGATCATAATCCATGTTACAGACACTAGTGATTGGGGGAAAAGTGCAGGCACATTTGCTTTCTCTTCTTTATAGTTTATGGCATTACCCAGGCATTATTAGCAGTTACATGCCTTATTCCATCTATGTATGGTTGGAATCATACTTGAGTGGCTTCCACATAAGCCTATTACCCAATTTTGTAATGAATTTGATACAAGCTTAATCTCCACCTTTTCTAAGTAGCCAAGAGTGGCCTAGTTTCTATCACACATTCAACTATCCATGCCAATTGTTAGATTATAGAACATTCATGGGATTTAGGAGCCATCTTATATGACACATATTCACACTAGTATTAGTACACAACTTTACTTAGTGAGCAATGATAGAGCCAAAGAACTAGCTAGCCTTTGTATTCTTGAGCCACCTACTCAAAGGGATTGGACACATATTCCAAATATCGATCAACACACACATGACCACCTAGCTTCACTTAGTGGGAGATGATGGAGCCAAAGGGCCAACCTTTATATTCTTGATCTACTCTTGAGGAATTGATCACTCAGCTCTATTTATGATATTAATTTTTGTACAACATCATTTAGCACATACCTAACATCGCTTAACATTACTCAACATCACAAGTTTTGTATTGGTTCACGTACCTGATGAGGTGTATTCATTCCTTTCTCTTCATCTCTCTTTTACCTAGCTTTTTATACATTTTTACTTGAGACATAATGTGTATAGTAATAACTAATCTACTCCTAATTTTATTTTGAATATTTACACTTCATGACATGCTCTCTCTATGCACAACCAACATCACATAACTTCATGAGCTTCACTTTTACAAGTAAGTTTAGGTACACTTTCTACTTTTATTTTATCCTACTATTTCACTTTGCTGCATCACTAGAATAAAGTGGGGGCAAATATAGTCATATATATGTCAAAATTGGTAGCTTGAGTGTGGCTTGTGATACCTAAACCATATGTATTTATTGCATGCTCTTATGACCCTTCTAGACACCTTTTTTCTTATTCCCAATGATCTTAAGCTTTCCAAATGATCATTTCACCTTAGCTAGGAAATATTTTCCCAGCCAATCCTATTCCCCCTAGGTCTCACACTTGTAGGGTAGGAGCACCCAACTTGGACTATAGTGTTGGACCTTAGGGTGTCATATTTTGGCACTCCTATCCAATTGCCGTTTTAGCTCCAATGGTTATTTCCTTCCAATTCCTATCCTTAATCTTGTTGGCCTAGCATGAATACATTTGACCATGACCAATATATCTCTATAAAATCCCATTCAAAGTTCATTTAGAGGAGGTTAGAAAATATTACAAAGAAAGCAAGAATATAAGAAAAACCATTGAGGCAAATTTCCCTATTCTCTACATACAATCATCCAATATAGCTACAAGCATATCCAAATCCTCACACTAGTCCCTAACCACCTTAGACACACCTAGTTTAGCATTTTTGCATCTGAATTACACTATTTCACAAAGCACATTTAGTGGGAGAACTACATATGGCTTGATCCCTCTTCATAGTATTGGTATGTAGGCAACATGCTCACACAAGGGGTGTGAATACATGTTTAGTGCATCTTAAACACACTAACCCCCCATTTTTCTCAAATTTTATCAAAGCATAATGAAGTCTAGGGTTTGAAGATTAAATCATCTCTACAAGGAGTTTCATAGACTTTCAATAGTCAAAATTTCATAGGCAGGCTCACATAGGTATAATGAACAAAACTCATAAAACTCAGGTCTTTACGAGTAGTTTGGACAATAGAGGCATAAGAGGATGATAGTGTTAGACTCTAAGGTATCCTATTTTAGTGTTCCTATCCTTTCACAAAATGAAAACTAGATCCTAATTTGTGACACTATATTAGTCCTGTACAACCAATATTAGACCCTATAACAATTGTTTCAATTTATTTTAAGCTAAGTATTATTTTATCCATATTTATTAATATTTGTAGAAATTTTAAAAATACAAATAAATTATATAAATTAGTGGTTAAATTATTGAAATATTATTTACTACTTTAGTCAACTCATACCCTTAACTAAATTAGGAATAAGACTCCAATATTCCCAAAAATTGTTAAACCATGCATCATACATGGTCCTCCTTTACCTTATATACCTATTAATACATATCCTAATAATCCTATTTCAATTTTAACATCCTCAAAATCAAACATACCAACACATTTTTCTATCTCTAAATGAACCTACCAACCCAATGCAGTTCATTATAATTGATCCAATTCACCTAACTCCACATCACATGTTGGGGCATCTTACGATGCCCATCCACATATCACTTCAAAATTTGGGGCATCTTGCAATGCCCATATATACAACAAATTATCCTTTGGGGCCTACAATGCCCAATCTTATTCTATATTTCATAATAACAAATAAAATCAACTTCAAGAGACCTATCAAGACACATAGGCTTGTATTTCACATGTTCATATTTAATATATATGTTAGCATAGATTTTTATTGTTATTTTTGTCTGACGTTTCTTAGTTTTTATGCATTTTATTTTCATTTAGTTTCACTTCAATTACACCCTTGTTTTATTTAGGTTCTTTAGTTTTATTTCACATTAATTTCCACCTTTGCTTCCTTTATGGTTCATTGATTTTCATTTCATCACATTTATATTATTTTTTCCTTAATATATTTATGATTATTTGACCCTTATTTACCTTCCCCCTTTCTTGGGATGATCATTTACTTTACCCCTCTTTTTGGGATGACTAATAATTTCATCAGTGCTTGTGTTAGATCCCTTGTATGTTAGTATGGATTATCTAGCAACATGACTCTCATAACATAGTCTTGTCCCTCTGATACCATTATTTTAATTCCTTGTGACTAGTTACAAGCATATTCATCATTGTATCACTTATTAAATGTATGGATATCTCATGATCCACATAATTTCCTTGTTTACTTTCATTTAAGGCACACATAGGCTAGTTTTGAGATTACACAATTACTTGTGGGAAAGTCTAGGAGTATTTATCCACCATAATCTTTAGATCATTTTTTCTAGTGACCAAGTGTAAGCTATTTTGTGATCCATTTCCAATTCCTGCATAGTCAAACACAATCTTTGTTCACTCTACTACATAGACCATGCACCTCTCACCTAATGTTTCACACTCTTTGCCTAAGGTTTTTTTAAAGTCACATAGACAAGTCCCACATCATATCAAAAACATATATTCACTAGCCCATGCACACTCTTTACTATATAATTCATAGTCCCACACATTTCAAGAGTCTTTCAATTTATCACCAACTTCTATACTCTTTGCACTTTCAATTTAGTGCACCTCATAGTTATGTGCCATAACTTGTAGACGTACATACCTCATAATTATGCATTTTAGCTCATAAATTCATGTACCTCACTAGCCCATGCAACACACAAGTTCCATGTCAAATTGTCAACTTCTGAGCACTCTATAGCTCATATACATATGTGCCTTATAATACTACACTATATCTCATAGTTTCATACACCTTGATAATATTTTTGATTCCATAACACATTTATGTGTTGAATTTCCTCGACCACATGGTCCAAGGGGTCTACCAAATGTCATCCAGCTTGGAAGATGAAATGCTGAAACCATCTTATTGGTAACTAACAATGATTGTAACCACTCTTGTATTTTATTTATATAAGTATGTAACATACACAATCATCCTAAGGTCAATGATCTACATAGTCTTAACACAGATATCATGTTTCACATATCTACTATGTAAAACATGTAATTTAGCATGTTATCTAATTTTTTCCTATTCTCTATTAATTAATAGAAGTTACATTTACTACAAGTAAGATTTACACTCCATTTAATTTGTTTAGTTATTTATTTATAAATTAGTAGTGCTAATTCACTATGAATAATCAAAAATCATTTCGTCCCACATGCTTGGTCTTAGGCCCCATAGTATGGATCATTGGTATCAAACTAGAAAATTTTTATTACTTCTTATGCCTATAAACATGAAAGTAAAACTTGAGAAGAAAGGTTTGTCAATTGGTTTTATTTTAGAATATATGGAATAATGTCATAGTAAAATTAAGATGGTTGAGCCCAGAAGCACCCTGATGTAGCCCCCAAGATATGAAATCTCATCATCAATGCATTAGAGGCACAATGCATTAAATATTTTGGCCACTTCTACAAATTGATGGTACAACTCAATTTGACACCTTCTGCCACACCTCCAAAGCTTTGTCAATAATGGTTTTAAAAACAAACCCCCTTCAAGGTTAAAGTCAATCTCAACATCCCTTTGTTTCAAGGTAAGATCGATGCCAAAGTATTGGATGCATAAATTTGATAACTTGAGGCATACTTCTTAGTTAATTCGTTCACCAATGCTGAGAATATCACCTTCATAGTACTAAAGATGTTCATGCCAATGTTTCAATAGTTGGAGAGATTCATTATGTATCACACATAAAAGTAAATTCTAATTAAATCATGAAATAATTTTTTGGTACATTGAAAGAGGAATAATACCCTTTATGCCTCTTTGAAGATGAATACACCAAGTTCTAATGATAACACTAGCACAAAGATTAGTTCATATAATACTATACCAACATTTTCCATGACTACTCTATGTGATTACACAAGAACTTGAGTGAAAAACATAAGGTGTTGAAGTACATCAATGAAATCACACCTTATATATGTGCAAATATGGATTTATTTAATTATAACACTTTGGGAAAACATATCGTAATGCTAAAAAGATCAAATCTAAGGCAAAGATGAAGTAGTGTGTCACCTCTTCATCCAATGCAACACACAAGGCATAGGCTTCACACAAATCCACATTGAAACCTTATAAAAAGATGTAACAACAAACTTTTTTCAAAGGAGACAATCAACAAAGGACTACTCAACCATTGAAGGCTCCATCACCTTCTACTTTAGATAAAGGCAAGAAGAAGAAAAAGTATAATGATAAGTGGTGCCATCACCATCACCATTGCTCATCTACTCATGATGATTCTTAATCCCATGCACAACAATCCCTCCTCACATAATCTACATTAGGACCCACATCTATGTATGATACTAATTTAAATGCCTTGTATCTGATCACCAAAACCACTATGATTGATATCTATGAAGAGTGTGAATGTCTCTTCCACACCAAGTTCTAGGTGAAGGGTCAACCTCTCCATGTCATCATTAAAAATGGTAGCTAAAAGAACATAATCACACAATCCATATCTTAATGCCTTGGTCTTACCACTAATACAAATCTAAATCCATACTCTTTAGGGTGGCTATAGCAGGGAAAAGATATATAGCTTTGATGGTAATGCACTTTCTAGTACAAATTCAAACCTATGGAGAACAAAGTCACTTATGAAATCACACCTATGGACATATATGACATATTAATATGGAGACCATACTTTTATGACCATGAAGATAAATATCAATCCAAGCCGCAACATTGGACTATTCATGCACAATATTACTTCTAAAATATTTTTAAATCAGTGTCCATGACTAAAATCACATTGGTCTTTAGCAAGAAATGTCACAATTTTTGCTCACATGCATAAAATTTTGTGTTACTCATGGTTATTCATAATATAAATTCATATTCGATACTAAATAACACCTTGGTAGTGCACAATACTCACACATTATCATAACAGAGTAGTGAGGTCTTCATAGAACATGAAGGGCTTCTAGTGCACTCCAAAATAAATCATGAAATTGATTTAGTTCATTTATCCCCTCTTTCAAATATCTCCATCTATCATAGATTTGCTTGGGATAATTATGAATTCCATCTTATTATCAAGCACAAGAAAGGGAAGGAAAACAAGTCTGCATATTTACTTAGCTGAACATTGGTTCATGTGTTCATCATGGTGTTAGACATGCATGAACACAACTTTATAGACCAAGTATCTCTCTACTTAGAAAATTATTACTTCATATAAACTTACACCATCCCCATGAAAAGTACACAAGTTTAGGAGATCTACTTATCTAACTAGCTTCTGTACAATCTCAAACATCTATGTGTTCCCTCTAGTGTACTTGACTAATGACTCATCTAGTTGGTGCACTAAGCCAAAATCTCAAAACACTTTGGCATGAAAAATACTCTAGCCACATTGAAATCATGTTTATACTAGCGAAACATGCATATAGACATAGATTACCACATCAAGTATTACATTCCTTGTTACATCACCAAGCCCGTAAACATGAAGCTCAGACTTTACACACCTCTAATTTTATCTAGACCATGAGAATCTATCATCATGGATTTCATGACTAGGCTGCTTATGATGAGATGACAACATGATGCCATGTTAATTTTAGTGGATCAATTTTCTAAGATGGCCATCATGGTCACATGTAGAAAATACATTAGCATAGTTGACACTGCACATGCATTCTTCAACCATGTTTAGGTTCATTTTGAGCTACCAACATCCATTATCTCCAACCATGATCCATGATTTGTGATCAACTTTTGGAAATCATTATGGGATTTTATATGTATGCAATTATAATGGTCAATGAATTTTCATCCCCATATATATGTTTTAATTGAAGTCATAAATCACACACTTGTTCATATCTTGAAAATGTACAACCATGTCCATTCTTGTACCTCAGATGACAATCTCTTATACATTCAACATGCCTACAATGGGGATCTTCATATCTCTACTCACCATAATCCATTATAGACATGTCTTGGGTTTTAACCTTTAGCACCTCTAAAAAATTCCTACCATGCACCATTAGTTAATGAGATGTGTGCACAGGAATGGGAAGCAAACAAAGATAAACATTTTATGTGTCACATCTAATCTATTCACCAATACATTTAATAGATTTTATCTCTCACTCAAGATAAGTATAAGGATCACCATAAAACATGTCACACACCTAATTCATTTTTAGTTGGTGATAAATTTTGGTTGAAACTTCATAAGGAACTCTTCAAAGGTGCACATCAAAATATCAAGCCTCTGTGTTATGGTCCTTACACTATTTTGTGTGTAACTAGTGAGAATGCCTTTGTTATTGATCTACCTTAGTATTTGGGAATGCATACAATATTAAATGTGTATCTCCTCAAGCCTTACACTCTACCAATTCTTGAGCTATCAATGACACACCATCCTTCTAATTTATATCTGGAACACTTGTGTCTTGTAGATAAGTACCAAATCAATGAAGTGACAAACACATGCACCCACAATGGCATCCATCAAAATTTTTGAGTGGTAAAGGTTGGGAAATACAATTATAAGGATAAATTTACACTTCATAGTAACTTCAATGTTAGTTTTCATAACTTTGCACTGATGTAATAGATCCCATTACTATTCAAGAAAGGGTGAATGATTTATGCATAGTTCTTGCATGGCTAAGCTTACTACTCATTTCCTCTACTATGTAGGATAAATACCTCTCACCCAATCTTGTGCACTATTTCCTAAAGTTTTCTCAAAAGCATATGCATAAGTCTCATGCTATATCACATACTTTTACATGTTGACCCCTATGCACTCTTCACTATGCACTTCATAGTTCACAGTCCCATACACTATATAAGTCCTATAATTATTTTCCAGCTTTTAAACTCTTCATGATTGTATTTTAGTGAAACTCATAGTTATGCATCATATCTCACAAACCCATACACCTTGAAGTTTTATGCTATAACTCTTATACCCATGCACTTCATTGGCTTGTACACCGCACAAGTTTTACTCCAACTCACTAAATTCTATGCACTTCACATAATATAGACCTACATACCTCGTAGTCCCATGATGTAGCTCATAGTTAGATGTGTCTCAATAATTTCTTAGATTCCATAACACATCTATGTGTCGACTCACCTCAGCCATGTGCTCCAAGGGGTTTACAAACCATCATCCAACTTGGAAGATGAACTAATGCAACCATCTTCTTGGTAATTAATAATGGTTGTAACCTTTCTTATATTCTATTTGTATAAGTATGTAACATGCACAACTGGACTAAGTTTGATACTCCACATAGCCATAACATAGATATAATACTCACATATATACTTATAGAACATGTATTGTAGCATATTATACCAATTTTCCATATTCTCTTTTAATGAATTGAAGTTGTATTTCTTGTAAGTAAGATTTTTGCTCCGTTGAATGTGTTTTGTTTTTTATTTCTGAATTAGCTTTACCCATTCACTCTACACAACCAAAACTTAGTTGTCCCCTACATGCTTGGTCTTCATCGTTGTGGTGTGGATCATATTGTGTTCATCACGTATTTAACCCATGATTGGTTATTTGAATCCATATGGAGGAGAACTAGAAAAATCCAAAAGATTTAAAATTTAAATCATAAAATAAATAAAGGGAAATGATCAAAAGGAAAAAATAATCTTAAAATTTGGATCACACCAAAAGATTTATCTTTATTTGGCACATCTCTTATTCTCATTGAATCTCAAACTCCATAGATATTATCATGATAGAGTTAGGGTATATTTGGGTGTGGTAGGATAGTATACTAGGGTATGATGTCTCATTATAACATTTATTATATAGTGCCACCTACTTTATCATGTAAGTACCCAATCTTTGTAGTATACCAATGGGTCTATAAGGGTTCCTGAGGAATAGGGAACACATTATGGGAAGGTAAATCCATTTTAATTTTCATGCATATACCCTTCATGGAATGATTTATGTACTTTACTTGTTAGCTCAAAGTTTATGTTCATTAGTCAGAGTGTCCTAATTCCTTATTGATTATAGTTTCTAGCCTTGTTAACTTGCCTAGTGTGTCTCATTCTTGTTAAATATGTTCACATCACCCATGTGATGCCTCATATTACTTTATTTTCATTATATTATCCTGATATTCCTTTTGATGGGTATTAATTTTAGCTAACTACATCTACTACGTATACCTCTTGGTTTATAGTTTGTGGGTTGTATTATAATAACTTATAAAGGACTAGGTTTTCCTCACAAACATCCCTTATACCATTTACTTACCACACCATCTCATTGTCATACTATTCATTTCATTAGGTGGTTATGTTTTCTTACATCATATTTTAGAAAAATCACTAAGTTTGAGTTGTCATCCTTTAAATCTTTGTATTCTTCTATTTATCATGTCCTTTGATTATTTTAGACTTCATTTATATTACATAGGACATTTTTCATGCTTACATGTTTTATTTATGTATAACTTGACATGATTCTCTTACATCTTGACTTACATTTTATTTTCTATCATTTATGCTTTATTTATGTTTGATTTGACATGCTTATATTACATGAGATTACCTTTCAATTAAATAAATTTTTTAGAGTTTTCTTGCATGATATTTCATTTACTTATAATGTTTTACATGATTCCTAACATGATTTAGTATGTTCTACATTTCTTTTTATCATTTTTGTTTTATATGATTCCCAACATGATTTAGTGTGTTGTACATTCATTTACCATCATTTTATCATTTACATGCTTGATATTTTTTGTTCTAACCTAGACTTAATAATCCTAACTCACTAATTTTTCTATCTAATTTAATCAATTTTAAGAGTTACTCATTACAACTTTGACTATCATACACATACATTAATTCTATTATTAGTTTTGTATCCATAGGATTTCTTGAACTCAAGTATTGTACCCTCCATGATCAAGAATAGGATATTTTCATGTAGTCAATAAGCATAAAGGTAAGTCAAGGTGTGTGTGTGTGTGTGTGTGTGTGTGTGTGTGTGTGTGTGTGTGTGTGTGTGTGTGTGTGTGTGTGTGTGTGTGTGTGTGTGTGTGTGTGTGTGTGTGTGTATTAGTTATCTCAATTTCATGTGTTGCTCTTTATTGAAGGACCATCCCATGTTACACTCACCTGACACAAGATGAGATTCGATTGGGGCATATGTATACACAAAATATTAACTTTATCACTTACCAACACTTTCTCTCTTATATGAACCTATTGAGTTTCAATCTCTTTGAGTACATGCCTTAAAAGGTGCATCACGAAAGGGGTTGGTAGACCATTGGTGATTTACAAGATTATTGTGGTTTTATATCATTCAATCCATTATTACAACTTATTTAGATTATATATACAATCACCTCGTATGATTCCTCCTTGAATTCCTAAAATCTTGAAATATGACTAAGTCTAAAATCTTGAAACCCTGAAATATGGTTGTCTGAAGTCTATTAGGACCCTTGAAAATATAGAATTTGAATTATAGATCTTAGAGGTCCAAAACCACTCTCAAAAATCTTGGAATTATAAATATAAAATATAACTTAAAATATAATAAACTATATGTCCATGTCTAAATGTCAACTTATATTACCTATTTTAGCCTATTTTCCTACTATGTCAACCAGGTCAATTCTATCATTTATCTCATCCTACTAAGTTATCCAATCCAACTTCATCAATCATAATATGTCATCTAGGTCTATAAAACTAATGCAATCAACCAGTTCAACCCTATTGGTAATTTAATGCATGTTATAGAACTTTGTCAGCCAAAGTCGATGTAGTTTGAGGCTTAAAGACTATATTTCCCACCTAAGTCAACCTGATTGACCTTATTGGATAAATTTTTAGAAGAGTTTAATTTCAATAATTGTCTATAAATACCCCCTCAAATTAATTTTTAAAGAGAGGATCATTCAATTTTGCATCATTGTTTGTAAATCTACTTATACAATCAATATGAGGTTTCATTGCTTAATTTCTTTTGCCTTGGAAAAGTAACACTTGTCTTGTGGAGGTATTGGATGTATAGAAGAAGTATTATATCCTATATCTAATTTATACATTTATACTTAAAATCTCACGACAACCTCATGTAAAACATCATTGGCCAAGGGAGAGATTGACGGGTTCACTTCAACAAGGTAAGTATATCTATAGCCCTTCATATTTTGATAAGTAGATATATTAGAACTAATGGATTTAATTGTATCTCTCCTTATATTATTTCTATGTTACATTATATATATTTGTCTTTTCATATTTATTATCTTCCCCATTTGTGCCACAAGTTTTGGTGAGTACTAGATTAGGTTGCATATGCATTTACTAGATTATCTTACATAGTTGTTTAGTAGATTAACTTGCTTAATACTATTTACAATCATAATACCTAGCTAGGGTTATCACAAAATGAAATTTGATTAGAGGCCTTGGAAATCTCTCATTTTCCATTGTGTTATAATATATCCCCTATTATAGGTTTAGCATATCCATTATGGGTCATGACCCTACTATAACTGTATTGCCAAGTGGACTTGTTAGTTTATTACCTTCTTTGAGATTGAATATTATTGAGTAGGATAATTTATAGATATATCTAGTTTCACTTACATACACTAAGTGTTAAGTGCCCTATAATCATAAAATTTACAATTATAATGTGTACTTATGGTCATCATAATTACTTTAATGTGATATATTTCTTGAAAGGATTGGTATATATGCATGATCAATCCTCATTCATAACCACCTATAAAATTCATACCTCTCTCAAGGAAACTTACCAAAATAATTCAATAAAGCATTCAAGTGAGAAAATATTCCCTATTATTTCCTATTTTAATATCAATCTTAGGGATAACCCATCTATAAGTCTAAAGTAGTGAAGGAGCAACCCATGATTACTATTTCCATGTTACAATCTAGGTCACTATGTGTACTTTATTACCACACACTGAACCCTTATGTAAACAAAAGCCAACACATTAGGGGATAAATACGATAGTTTGATGCCCTTTTCAAAGTAAAATCTATATAGGAAACACTCATTACTAGAGGTGTCTTTGGGGTTAGCTCGACACTATGAGCCCACTAACCCATTTTTTTACATAGTCACTATGAAGATGAAGAATATGGTTTGATAATTTGACAAAGAGTGAAAACCTATGAGCAATCTGAGTACACAAAAGCAAATGTGATAGAAAACCTAGAAGGTTCTAGGTGGTCACATATATATCTAATTAATATATAATACTGGACACTTATGTCTAAGTTAGGCAGGTGCATCGATGTAACTATCTAAATCTAATGATCTAATACAAGTATTCAAGGCCATTTAGTGAAAATTTCTAAAATCTAACAATTGATCTAGAATCTAGATCTAGTCTACTTATAACCTATTCTATATCAGATCTACATACACATAATAAAATAGTCACGAACTATTATTTTCTATTTATTTCAATAATAATTGATAGTTGTACTTATTATTTTTAGTATATCTCAGCAATTAAATTCAAAATATTATTTTTCTAAGTTCACAATTAATTAACCTACTATAGATCTATTTATCACCCTTGTGTTTATTCATTTCTATATTTATAACCCAATACTTATTGATCCACATCAATTTAGGGTAAAACATTTGGTGAACCTAACCTATGAGTCTTACTTTATAAACCTAGCCTAATTTATAGTTTCAAAACTCCTAGGGTTTTGGCTTGCTATAATTTATTTTCAGATCTAAAACTTTACCCTAGGGTTTTACCCTCCTTTTAATGCCAAGATTCATATTCATATGCTTCTAAGTTTATTCTTCCTTGATTGGAATATTTTAGCATCAAAATAAATCCATTTTAAAATTATTCATAGGTATTTTCTACTCAGATTGGTATATACATAAACCTCTTTTTGTTGACCAAAATTATATACGATGTTTTTAGTGTATACAATTTACTATTTTTTGTAAATATTAACATACAAGGTGAATGGTGTAATTATTTTCTAATTAATTTATGATTTTTATCAAAAACAATATTTTATTCAAAAACACTTTCATATCTCTCAAATAAATTCTTGTTTTATCTTAATTATTGATTCTTTATTGAAAATATTCTAGGGTATTGCTTATGAAGAATTTCATATTATTTGTCCTATTTTTAATTCATAATAGATAAATTTTCATATTCTTTAGAGGCTTTTCATAATATGGTTGATATTTTTTTGCCAAAATATTATATGAATTTTGTTAATTTTATAATTTACTATTTTAGTAAATTTAGACCTACATGTACATTTTACTTTTGTTTCCTTATTTTTCTAGTTTTGTCTCATTTCTTATTTATCCTAAAAAACTATTTCAAATTTTAAAAATTATCATCCAATCATTTTATATTTTTTTACTTTCATTTGGAACATTGTGGTGACATTGACATTTAATCTCAAAACCCTAGTTGACTTAGGGTATCTTGATTCATTATTTTTTAAAATTCTTATTGTTGATTTCAAAGTGTTCAAAAATTAAAAAATAGAATTTATTTTATTAGAATTATGCTAAATATGGATACATATATTGATCACTTTTCTTTATAATATCTCATTTTTGTCATTACTTATTGTCATGTCTACATTGTTAGAAATTTCAAAACTACCAAATCAAAGAATGATCCTAATCAGGACAAAACTCAAAATTACCTTAACCAATATTGTTATAATAATATTGAACCTCTTCCTCCAAACCCTAAGGAGGGTGATAAATATCATACCTCTAACTAGGTCGATGCTATCACCTCTTTAAGGGGTAAGGTAAATGATACATATATACATATTCAATTCGAAGCACCTAAGGTTTGTGCTTGTGAATCCCTAAAATATAAAATAACTAGTATGAGAAATTTAATAAAAGAGTTACAAAATCAGATTACATCCATATAGAATTCAACACATTATAGTGTTAATCATGTGTTTGCATCCTCATCTACCAATATTTTGTCAAACAAGGTTTCATATCTAAACAAAAAAATACAATGAAATACATTTAAATTAGGTTATTTAAATATTATACCAAAGCTTACTAAGATACCAAGTGAAATACTAAAATAAATGTTTTGAAACAATACATTTAAATTACATCTTACATGTCCTATAAGGAGATCTAAATACTATTGTGCATATCATATAATTCATGGGAACTATGAAAATTATTGTTTTGTACTAAATAATGAAATATAAAGCCTCCAAGATAGTGGGGATCCTGTTATTGATACATCACTAAATAAAACCACTCACATTATGAGTGCCTCTCTTAAACCAAAAGTACCAAAAAAATAAATGTGGTTACCAAAGATAAATTTAGAGAAAAAATAACTGCAAATGTTAAACTTAGATCAAGAAAATATTAAAAAATAAAAATCAAACCAAGACAAAGATATAAATCTACCTCTTAATAATGATACTTATCTTTCAAAAAAATATGGTTTTAGAAAGAAATATTTACAACAATTTCATTTAATGGTCAAGGGTTGGGAAAGCATTCCCAATGCATAATTTATCCTATTTCCACATCTGATTAGAATGACCATCAAGGCTTGGGATATATTGGTAATACTAATTAAAATAATTCAAAGATACATATATATTTTGTTAATGAAAATAAAAAAGAACTTACAAATGTAAGCATGCCCAAGGAAAGTGAACAAATAAAAAAAGATCTCTTGCATAAACACTAAAAGGAACCGAACAAAATACAAAAGGAACATTTACCAAAAGAGAAAGAAATGCATCCAATGGATAATGTAAAATGGGTGCCTTCATATGAAGAAATTACCAACCATTCCTCAAATCATCAAATCATTGAAACTTACATAGATGAAAAAGCACATTCAAAATATTATAGTTGACCCAACTTGTGAAATTAATATATATTCCTATAAATTATTTGCATATTTGGGATATGGCATGGAACACATGAGTAAAGCTAATGAATTTGATTTTTGTGTTGGATCCATTCAATGTAATGTCATACATGGATCAAAATCATGTTATAATATGTTTCATATTAGTCCATTTTTGACTAAATAGAATGCAAAACTTTGGAAACCATGGTTACTAGCAATGAAGGAAAACATCTCTGAAGCAAAGATACCAAATACAAACTTACAAAAATACCATCATACAATTCCTAATTTTATTATTCACACATATGACACATTTTTTTAAATTAAATATGACACATTTAACATTCTTTGTATATTTTCATTCTCATCTTGAGATCATTGTATAACTTAATCATTTTAGATTTAACCAAAAGGAAATAAACATATTTTAGTTATAACTACACCAAAAATACTACGTAACACTCAATGATGGGTTCCATTAACACCCATTACTTAAATTTTTTCATCATGATGATAGATCCCTATCATATATATGTAGGGCATCAAAAATCCTACACTACCAGATATTACACCTATACATACTCTTTGATAGGTCCACCAATTTATTGCACTAGGTTCTGAGTGGGGAGATACCTATGAAAATCCTTTATATGAAATCATAGGATAATATTTTATTTTCAAACATTAAAAAATAACCAATTAGATTACAAAACTCAACAATGCAAAAATATCTAGAATTTTAATATCTTATTAGCCCCTTTGCATCTATGTTTTTGGTTCCATGTTTGTATATAACATATCATTACTTTATATATACACATATGTTTCATGCATCTTTTGAGTGTGATATAAGCATACCCAGGCACATGATCTATGCACTTTCAGATGTTGGGCCCTCCCTATACTAATTGCATATGGACATTTGGGGCATCTACTTCTTTGATCATAATACACCTAGGTTATGCTATTATATGATCATTTTTCCATTATCATGTTTGAGGTTATATACTTGCACATGACTTTATCCATTCTTATATATTTCATATTATAATTGATATGATAAGTAATTAACATTTTTTTCTAACACATATGCATATGGAATAGTATGATGTGTTTATGTTGGTTTCTTATGTTCCATTTTTTCCTTTTATTCACTTCCTTAAGTGTCTTGCCTTATTTTATATTATCTTGTTTGTTTGAGTATTTCAATATGTTACATTATTTGAACCCCATGCCTTTATTCACTTAATTTGACATTTTAATATGTAATTTATTATTGTATGTACATTTGAATATGTCATTTCTTGCCTTGTGAGCATTTAACTAAGTCATGTCGCTTTGATTGTGTATCATTTGAACATGACCCTTATTTAAGGTCTCCTTGGACTATTGTATTTTTATTTGATTTTGAGAGCTCTTGTGCATGTGCTTAATTTATTTTTTAGATTTTAATCTTACTATATACATGTTTCCATGATATATATCATACATCTTAGGCCTTGATGTGATCATATTCTATGTGCATCAATGATATATTTACCTAGACATGTTTCTTCTATATGCTACATGAAGCATACACATATTATACAATTATCTTATCATTTTGAGGTAAGGTAAATACTATTTTTTACTTTCCATCACCTCAAAAGGGGCTTATATTAGTGGGGACATGTCATAGAGGCATGCATTTCATACCTTTATAGTTTCATATTTTAGTGGGGGTATGCCAAAAATGCATGACCTCCTCACTTATTTAGTATTCAACATCTCCAAATTATAGTGGGGGATGTTATGGAAACATCTTATCCATGCTTCAACAAATTTTTATATTATAAAAATTTAGTAGGGGTATGTCAAGGTAACATGTCCTTCACACTTGAAATTTTTTAAATTTGTAAAAGTGCATAGATATATGATTCAGATATACATTGGTATCATTTTTATACCCATGTTTCAATGTGAGACAAATATGATTTACATATGCCATGAAAATGACACCTTAAATTGTAAAATCAAAATCATATTCAGATTACAAATACTTATATAGACTTTAGTAAAAACTAGGATGGACTTTTATGAATTGTTATTGAGTCAATCTACTGTAGTAGTTTGTTCACTCTTAGAAAGGTTGAGATGATTAAATCACTCAATCTCATAAATTTTATAGAATGGAGTGATAAAATCATCTAGCATCACTATATTTATAGTGTGAGTTGACTTGGATCACTCACATTCACTAGGTTATAATTATGATCAATAGGAATACAAGAGGGGAGATTAGTATCATGTTAGTATGATTAAAGTCAAAAAAAAACACAATAATAAAAATAACACATCAAGCCT
This sequence comes from Torreya grandis, assembly GCA_037957365.1. Lineage (NCBI taxonomy): Eukaryota > Viridiplantae > Streptophyta > Pinopsida > Cupressales > Taxaceae > Torreya > Torreya grandis. Next base: position 2,552,104 of record JARHVA010002369.1, read on the forward strand.
AGACACTCAAGGAGCAAGATAACAATAAATTTAACTATCAATAGAAGAAAAAAAAAATACTTACCTTCCTTGAGAGAAATAATTGTATGTTTTCTATGGGTGGGTATGCTTGGTCATGTGATTAAATAATATTTGGCAAAGGTGCTCCTTGTATCATCTCTCCTTGTCACCTTGAAAAATGTTGGGATTGAATTTGGCTTGGATATATATAAATAAATGAGCATTATAACACTAAAAAGAGGGTCTTTGGAGGTATTTTTGCATCATAACATTACACTAGAAGAGCTTGTTGAACAATGTGTGAAGCCTTGTATTTATAGCCTTCTAAAATAACTCTAACCTAAGTTCAGTTAAGCTAGATTTAATCATAATTAGGTTTATATTAACCTTAGTTAATTTAAATAGGGGACAAGTAATTAATATTTGGGATAGCTATCTCATTCATTAAGCATGGCTTTCCATTTCTAAATTTAAGGTTTTAAAGGAGATATTTTCAATTCCTTGACTTTGAGGATGATGACATCATCATAACCTCATTTTTATTGAAATTAAATTTTTAGAAAATTAATTTCCACTAATTAAAAATGGAAATTTCACTTAAGCATTTGATTTGATTTTTTTATTTAATTCATTTTGCTTAGCATTTTTGCACTTTAAGAATTGTTTATGTGTCCTGCTTAGTGGGTCCAAAGGCCAAACTATCAATTTACTAAGTTTCAATTTGATTGGAGATGAATCCATGAGATGATGCTATTTTATATAGGATAATACCCCAAATAGGGATACCTCAACATGATTATGAGAAATAATGTCTGATGTACAAATGTAATTGGAACATTCATTGATTCATAAGCTTAATTTGCACTATTTGGCAAAAAATAAATCTAAAGTCCAGTTGGAATGTAGGTGTGACTAAAATGGGGTATCTACATTTTCCCCCTATTTTGGAAGACATTACAATATACATGCATAATAACATCTTCTCAAAGAATGAAAAAGTCATTAATGCCTTGGATAATAACCTAAAAGGTGATGGATGAGACTTGGATTCCCCTTCAAGGGAGTGGGAAAAAAATAAGGTTGGTGAACATTTTATTGAAAAGAAGGAAACAATGTGACCTAAAGGTATCAAGGGAAAAAATAATAATTTCCACATAGGTAGTTATAATCAATGGCACGGTGAGATTATCTAGTAGGGAATATGAAATAAATGATTTGCCTAAAAGTGGTTATAATCATTAGCATAGTAAAAAATGCCCTAGTAGGGTGGAGGATTGATAATGATTTATCCAAAGGTGGTTATAATCATTGACATAATTAAAATTCTCCAATAGGGTGGATAGATTGAAAAATAATGATTTGTCCAATTGCAGTTATAATCATTGGCATAGTGGGTTAGCCCAATAGGGAAAATGGAAGTGTGATATAATGTATCTTTGCCCCAGTAGGTAGATATGATCAGGAAAGGTCTACATGGTTTTACCCAATATGGAAAATAATAAAAAGGGGGTTATGTACTTAACACATATGCATAGAGTAAGAGTAAGCTAGCATAAAGGAAAAATGTGAATTTGGGCTACCTATTAGCATGGAGAAGCACATCCTAACTAGTAGGGATTTATATTCATTTGTGATTTAATTACTCTACATTGGGGTAGTATATGGGTAGGTTAAGAATTTTCCAAGTGTGAATAAGGAGAATACTGTGACACCATTACTTATAAGTTCCACCAAACTAATTTTTTTTATAGCCTGGGATATTATATATTACAGTTTTAGACAATTGTAATAACAATGTGTAACCAAATTATGGGAAACTCAGTTTAAATGAAAGTACAAATAATTTATGTGTAAAATATGAAAAATAAAATCCTAAGTGAATATAATGCAACAAATTAAGTGTAGGAATGTACACTAATTCATAAATTAAGTAAAATATATGGGTAATCAAGATTCACACATAAATAAAGGGTAAGAATATTATGGAAAATGAGGAAAAAGGGCAAAAAGGGAAAATAAAATCAAAACAAACAAAAAAAAAGACAAAACAAAACACCAATAAATAAACAAAATAAAGCACCAATATAAATAAACAAGTGAATAATAAAACACCAACAAACAAAAATGGCCATTTTCAAAACAAATAAACAATCCAAATTAAATAAAAGTGCAATAAACAAACTATTCTAAACATTCAAGGCAAAAATACTAATAATGGTTAATCATAATTTTAGTAAAAATAAAATATAAATTAGTTGTGCATGTGTAATAGAGGTTTTACTCTTGGTGATAAGGTGACCCCTAAACTAGATAGCAATGATATAGGTATAACAACACAAGAATAAAGACTAACAATATTGCCCCTAGGTTATAGGGAACAATGACACAGAAAAATAAAATGGGGGAAAGAGAAGGAAAGGAAGGGGTAACTGAGCTAAATATAAATTCACTAGGCAAGTGGACACTACCTACATAGTTCTATAGATGCAAGATCTAACATGAAATTCAGGCCAAATATAGTTCTCCTAGGATATTGAATAGGAAAAAAAAAGGAATGATAAGAAAACTAGGATTTTTGAATATAGGAATATGGGAATGGTCTTGAAAGATGATGATTGTGTATAAAAATAGAGGGATGGTGTTCAAAATCATGAAAGCATTAATAAAAACAAATCATGTGATCATGAGATTATGGTTTAGGTAAAAACAACACTAAAAGGGGATAAACTAGCATGCACACATGAATTGGGTTCATAATACTTACTACGTCTAAGGATAAGAAGTAGAATAAGCTCAAAAAATGGTGAAATCATTGGAAATGGTTACTCACAAAATGGTGAGAGTGTAAGAAAAGTGGAGTGGTCATTAGTGTATCAAAGTTGAATACATAATGCTCACAACATGAACTCATAAAATGGTGAGATTTTACATCTAAGGCCAATAATATGGGGAAACTAAAGGATAAATGATTAATAGTGAAATAACTAGGAGTCCCAAAATCCTTAAGGTAACAAAGTGGTTAAAAAATAAAGTAAGGTATAGTCGAGCTAACTTGAGATACCCGATATATCTAAGTGTTATCTACATAGTTCGTGTGGACCTCAGGCCAATGTAGTTCTCCCAAAAATGGGAGTAAAAAGACTAAGGTGGTCTAGAAAGGAAGCTAAATAGAAAATATGGCCCACCCCAAAAAAAATTATGGATTTATATATTGCATGGAAATTCTAAGCCAATTTTCATGATTTTAAGTTTTTTAGGATTTTTGAAAATTTCAAATGTTTTTGGAATTTTCTAATCATCTCAACTTGATCAATAATTATGAGATATAGAATGGTCCAACTTGTAAAATAGAGATAGAATGGATTAAACATGATCAGAAAATGGTGAGAGTGTGTAAACTTAAATTTCTCACAAAATGGTGAGGTATGGGAAAGGGGTGACTGAGATAACCTCAATGTGAATCAAGCATTGCCTATATAGTCTCGAATGAGATCTCAAATCACTGTAGTTATGCCTTACAATAGAATATATGACTAGGTAGCAATAAGTTTATGAATTAGTCAAATATCATAGTATAGCATAGGGATACAACAAGGTGTTGAGACAATGTAGTGTAAAAGTGTTGTTCCTAATTTGCCCATAAGAATTTATAATTAGGAAACAATGGCATGGGTTAATGATACTACTATTCCCAAAGGTGGTTATAATTAATAGCACTAGGAATGAGATAGAACATGACAATAATGAAGAATATAATTTCTAAACCACTATCATACTAATCCAATATATTGCATCTATGGGAAATACTAAATTAACTATTGAAACTTCATCTGAATCCCCTCTCTAAATGTCTTTCAAGAACTAATGGATTGGAACCAAGGTCAAAAATGGTAGGATGGGAGGGTAAAACAACTTTAGTCAATAATGAAGGTATGGAAGGAATAGTATATGGTATGGTATAATGAAAGTGATATTATGACATGATGTAAATGATCCTCATAGATAATACCTTGGGTCTCTCAAGAAAAATAATATTTGATATGTATTAAGTTCATGGGCTCATCAAGTTCATCTCCATCTAGTATAGCTAACCTGTAATCTTCAAAATCATAACTAGTAACAATGACATAAGGGCCTATCCAATTAGGCTTGAACTTACCTTTCTTATTGTTCTCAACCATGATGTTCTTATGGTTTTAATTGAGGATAAGATCACCAAACTTAAACTCTCTATGCTTAACATGTCAGTTATATTGACCACATAGCTAGTTCTAATATGCTTGAAGGTTATTTATAATGGCCAAGTGTTTTTCATCCAGTAACTCTAGATCTTATAGGTGAACTACTCTATAATCTTTGTCATCAAGGATGTGCTTCAATGAGATACATAGAGAAGGCAAATCAACATAGATGGAAATAATAGAATTGGTGCCATAGAAAAAGGAATATGGTGTGGCTCATTTTGGATTATAGTAATTAGTATGTTAAGCCTAGAGGGTGCATAAAATTTGTAAGTACTAATCATGGCCAACATCATTGATAATATTCTTAATAATATTAACAATGGTCTTGTTAGATGCCTCTGCTTGGCCATAAACTTATGGGTAATATGCAAGAAAAAAGTGTTGGGTAATGTTAAACTCAACACAAAGTTATTTGACATATTTGTTCTTAAATGATCTACCATTATCATATATAATGTTGGATGGGATACCATAGTGACAAATGAGATGGTTGAAGATGAACTTGGAAATTAATTTTCCAATCATGTAAGTGAAGAGTATATCTTTAACCCACTTAGTGAAGTACTCAATGGTGGCAAGGATATGATTATGACCATTTAAGAAGGTAGGGTTAATCTTCCCAATGAGATCGAATCCCCATGTTAAAAATAACACCATTGGTCTGAGCATTTTGGCTAGAACATGTATCAAATTTACATGTCGCTAACATTTGTTACATATTTTTACATAAGTAGCTGCATGTGCCTCGATGGTTTGATAATAGTAACCAATACATGGGAGTTTTTTGGCAAGGACAATCTTGCTAGTATGGGCTCCATAAACTCCTTTTTCAACTTCCCTCAATGCTAATACAACTTTTATTGAATCCAAACAACAAAGTAAAGTTCCATCAAAGATTCTATGGTAAAGGGTTTGGCCAAGTAAGGTATATCAAGAGGCTATTTGGCCAAGTAAGGTATATCAAGAGGCTTGTTATGTGAATTATTTTTATTTTTTATGTGAAAGGTCTAGTGGAAGGACCTAGTCAAAAGTAGTTATATAAGTCTAAATACCAAATAGAATTGGGATCGATAATATTATACATCATTTCAATAGTTGAAGGTTCCTAAGTAGGTGATATAAAATGTTCAATGACGAATTGATAATATTTTTCCTTATTTGTGTTGTGAATCAAAGATCTAATGGTATCCATGGCATCTATCATTATGTTATTGGCCTAAGGTATGTATTTAAATTGAATGTGTCTAATTTTCTTATTGAGAATGTCTACCATGGCCTCCTATGGTAACAACTTATGATCTTTGGTTTGGAACTAGTTTGTAACTTGATTGATGATTAGCTAAGAATCATCATGAACTAAGAGATGCTAAATGTTCCATTACACTACTTGATGAATCCTTGTAATGAGTGCTTTGTATTCAGCCATGTTATTCATACAAGTAAAGCTAATCCAAAATGATTTTTGAATGAGATCCATCTATGGTGTAATAAATAATAGGCCTGCTCTTGATCCATGAGATGTGAATGACCCATGAAAATATACTTTCTAGTTCTACTCCTTAGGAGGTGTTTTTATGATGGTCATGATGGACTCATCTTGGAATGCAAAAGTGAGTGTTGAATGTCTAAAAGGGGAGCTTCAACAAGCTAATCTATAAGTACTTGTCCCTTTATCACCTTTTGATTGACATACTCAATCTTAAATTCACTAAAAAACATGATCCACTTAGCCATGTGACCTTGTATAGCTATTTTGGATAGTAGATACTAGAGTGGATCTACTTTGGCAATGACTATGGTCTTATTTTTAAGCATGTAATGATGAATCTTTTGGGCTACAAAGACCATATCTAAACTAATAGGATGATAAAAGCATTCCAACCTAAGAATCCAAAGTGTTATAAATAAAACATCATACAAGGAAGCTACAAATATGATATGCAAAAATAAAGAAAATCATATATTATTAATAATAAAGCATGCTAGTATAATAGGAAATATCTTACATAAATAGGTAAGGCAAAACATAGAACTAGCCTGACTGGCTAATGTGGGATACATTATCACATAAGACAAAGTCACTAAAAGATGAAATAACTAGATAATACACTAGAAAAAATGAGAAATGTATGAAATACATACTTTAACGCCCCCTCTCAAGTTAATCTAGGGGCTAAAAAAATCCAAAAAAAGAAATAGTGGCATATTTATAGTATGAGTCCCAAAAACTAGGCTTGATAAGTTACTCATGTATAATATGTATCCATGAAATGAAGATGGAAGATGTCCTCATGAAAACCCCCCAAGGACAAATTATGAAACCCCAATCATGCCACACAATTCAAGGAAATGTGGTGATGTAAAATTCTTCATGAAGATGTCTATAACCTACTACTGAGTTAGAATGTACTCCAAGCTAAGGACACTAGCCTTAATGTGTTGAAAAATGAAGTGCATATGTACCTCAATGTGCTTGGTCTACTAATGCTCAACTAGGTTGTGAGATATATTAATTTCACTATGCATGTCACACCAAAGTACAATGGGTGAATCCTACATGAAGCCAAACTCTATCAACAATTGATGAAGCTAAAAAATCTATTGACTTTCTATAAATTATACCCTTTACTCAGCCTCTATAGATGAAAGTAAAATAGCCTTTTTATTTTTACACAACCAAGCAATAGGTGAATAATAAAGACAAAATATGTATCTATAAGTTTAATACCTATCATCAAGAGAACCTACCCAATTTAAATCACTATATCCAATCAACTCATTATAACCCCTAGTGTAGTATAATCTAAAATGAGTAGTGCCTTGAAAATATCATAAAATCCTCTTAGCATCTTACTAATGACTATCATGAGGGTCATGTACAAATATATATACAATACCAAATACAAATAAAATGTTAGGGTGAGTATGGGAAAAATAAATTAGACCCTCAATCATTTGCCTATACAATGTAGGATCACAAAGTGGAGTAGTACAAGAGGTAGTGATAGTTGCTCTAAAATGAAAAGGAGAAGGACTTGGCTCATAACCAACCATGAATTTTTTTTAAAAAAAGATCAAGGTTATAATTATATCGACTCAAATGGATCCCTATATTTGATTATGAAATCTATAAACCAAGGAAAAGACGCAAACGACCAAGATCTATCATGTCAAACTATGTTGAAATTGCCTACTAAATGGTTTGAATATGAGATGAGGAGTTGCCTGTGAGAAGTAGATCATCAACATATAAGAAAATAATAAAAATGTCCTCTCTAATAATTTGAATATACACATGGGATCAAGGTGGAAATAAACAAATCTAGTGGAGAGAAGAAATGAATCCATCTTCTCATACCAAGTCCAAGGGGCCTATTTGAGACCATAAAGAGACCTCCTAGGTCAACAAACAAGAGAATAATCATGAATAAACACAACAGGTTATTCCATATATATTTACTTATGGAAGTCTTCATGTAATAAATCACTCTTAATTTTCATTTGATATACTAGACAAACCTATGATGTAACAAGATATAGTACAAGGTAAATATAATTCATTTTGAAAATAGGTGCAAAACTCTAAAACTAGTCAATACCTTCAACTTATGAGAATCCCTTTGCAACAAGATTTTCCTTATACTTGTTAATGGACCCATCAACTGCATACTTGGTGTAGTAAATAAACTTTTACCTAACCAACTTTCTTCCCTTAGGAAGAGTGACCAAATCCCAAGTGTGATTCTTCATAAGTGGAGAATAATCATCTATCATCACATCATCCCACTCATGTATCCCATGAACCTATGAAAAAGTGTGTAGATCCATAAAAAAATTCTGACATAAAATTCCAATACTTGTAGAATGTACATGATGATGTTGAGTAGGTGAACGATGATAAATAAATGGTTCTACCTCAAAAACTGTAGTATGAGCCCACCTAGGCATAGTAGAAACATTAGTGTGAACAGGATCCTCATCCTCTATGATATCCTTAGGAATATCCTATTTTGACTCCTCAAATAATGAATCCTTGAAAGGAGGTGAATCATCGAAAGAAGAAGAAGGCATGGAATAATATAAAGAGTCATAAGATGTGAAATGCTCATCAAACTATATATGTGTTCAAAAATTAATATCATGAGTATTAGGATCTAAAAGATGATAAAATCTCATGTCATCACAATACCCTAAAAATCAAATGTTTTTTCTTCTTATCCACTAATTTCCTTTCCTTCTTTGGTACAAATACCCAATCAAGGCTCCCAAAGACTTAAAAAAATGAGACATCAGGCTTGGTTCCAAACCAAGCCTCCTCTAGAGTCATATGCTCAAATGCTTAATGTGGTGTATGGTTTTGAATGTAGTTTTCATAATTAACTACCTCACGTAATAGATATGATGTAAAGCCCATGAATGCATCATGCACTTATCCATCTCCTTCAAAGTTTAGTTCTTTCATCCTGTGAAGATAATCTATTATAGAGTATGTGCAATAAAATACTGGTAAAAAATACCATGGACTACCAAAAAATTAGATAAATCTTGAATGAAGTACTCCCCTCATTATCTATATGAATCTTATTAATGCAACTTGATTATTTTTTCTTGACCAAATCCTTAAATAATTTTAAGTGAGCAAATACATCACTCTTTTACTTGAGGAAATAAACCCATGTATGCCTTGAAAATTATTGATGAAAGTAAGTGCATATTTATCTCTATTTAAATGAGTAGGCAAGACATTCAAATCACTATTCACAAGCTCAAATGGTGAATAAGATCTCATAAATACACCCTTAGGAAATGTATCTTGGTGTTGTTTCCTAAAATCACAACTTGGGCAAACTCCATCAAGACACAAAACTATAGGAAGACACTCTACCATACTATGAATGTTTAACTCCTTCAAAAATCTATTGTTTAGGTGTTCAAATCTCTCATGCCAAAGATGACTCTCAAAATCTGCATGAGAAACTAAACACATCCCTAAAGAAGGAATATCATCTAAACCCTTCAAATAGTAAAGTTGAGATTTGTGATCAATAACAACCTATACAATAAGTGTGTTTAGATTTAACAAAGCTTGAACTTCATCACTTTGTGGTGTAAAATTCACTATCTTAACCTGACCATAATGGCAAATCTGATAAACTAAAATTAGATTGGTGGTGATGTCTGGAAAATATAATATATAATTGATGTGGCCACCATCTAGATATATGTCACCCTTCCTCTTAATAAAAATGAAGGACGAATATCCAACCTCAATCTTAGAAGAACTTAGACCAAGAGATACAAAGGACTCCTTGGTAGAAGTCATATGGTGTGAAGCACCATAATCTAGAATCCAACTATCTAAAATAGTTAATTTTGATCTCCCAACAACATTAAGTGATTTCCCATGCTCATGAGATGGAGGAATGGAGATATAAATATTGTGTTTCCTAATGACATCCTCTAAGGCTTTCATTCTTTTAAAATACCTAGACTCTTCATAACCAATCCCCCCATAATAAGAGCAAGATATGTTAGAATTATTCTTAGATTTTGAAGATGGTTTGGGTTTAAATGTAGTAGTGTTGGGCTTAGGTTTATTTTTATGTGGATGAGGAGTGTTCTTCTTCTTACCCTTAGTTTTTCCCTTAGTCTTAGGAAGTGATGCAACTAATGATTTTTTAGAGGTGGAAGACTCTATTAGGAATATAAAAAAGCAATATTAATGAATTAAATATGGAATTAAAATGTATAAAACACAACACAATATATATAGATTTAACATGCTTCACCTAATATGGGTTAAATCCACACAGAAACAATTAGTCCTTATTATTCAATCCAACAAATGAAGGGGAAAACTTACAATACATCCATTTGAATATCCTCTTCACTCACACATTGTATGCCATCATGATTACAATTCCCTCATATCAAAGTAAGGTTAAATATTAGGGGGAAAATGCACAAACATAATTTCTATAATTAGATCTATGACCTAATAGTGAATGGTCCAGATTTACTTTGAAATTATAATATTTTACAATGTATTTTTAACAAAAATTTTTTTTCGAGGGAGACCCTAGTTGGGGGCATTAACACATAACCCTCCTATCAATAAATGGGAATTATAATAAGATCAGGCTCCACCATCTAACAATCTCCCACTTGGATACTGATTGTGACAACTCCACTGCTCTAACTCTTTCTTGGACTTTTCTTTCGACTTTGACCCTGACATGTTTCTCATCTTCCTTGTTATCTTTGAAGACCTATTGAATTTGAATAACTCTCTAGCTTCTATTTAGTGACTACCTTTGTTAGCATATCTTTAGGATTCTGACTCATATGGACATTTTACAACTTTAGTTGACCATCTTCCAACATTGAATGAATGAAGTGATACCAAAGTTGTATATGTTTGGTTCTTGAGTGGAATGTTTAGTTCTTTGTTAAATGATTCACAGTCTAGATATCACTATATAACCTAAAATATTCATGCTTCTCCCTAAAATTTTCCATGAACTATTACATACATATCATCTCCTTTCTTTCTTTTGTAGCTTTAACATATTCTACCTCTATAGTTGACAAAGGAACTATCTTCTAAATTTTTAAAATCTAACTAACTATTTTGTCACAAACATTGAATACATAACCTATGGTGCTTATCCTTCCATCTAAATCTCTATCCTTATCTACATCAGCATATCCTTGTAAGGTAACATTTGACCCTTCATATAATAACTATCTATATATGATCCCTCCTAAGTACCTAATAATCTACTTGACTGCATCCTAGTGCTCTTTTCCTAGATTATTCATAAACCTACTGACAACTCCCATTTCATGAGTAATGTTTGGTCTTGTGTACACCATAATATACATTAAACTTCCAACTACTAAAGCATATGTCACTTTGAACATTTAATTTATTTATCCTTATGTTTTATAATAATGTTCCTTGTTTAATTTTAAGCTCCCTCCCAAAGGTGTACTCACTGGTTTTGCATCTTGCATATTGAACCTGACTAACACCTTCTTGATGTATTCTTAATGAGACAATGCCAATTTTCTATTTTTACTATTTATTATTATTCTCATACCAAGGATTTACTTTGAAACATCCAAATCCTTCATTGAAAATGAATCTGATAGTTTTATTTTGAGCTCATTTATATCATGCATGTTAGACCCTACAACAAACATGCCATCTGCATACAATAACAAGATAATATAGCTACCAGTATCTAATATTTTAAAGTAAACATAGTGGTCATAATGACATCTACTATAACCTTGTTCTATCATAATCATGTCAAATTTAAAATACCATTATCTTGGAACTTTCTTTAGGCCATACAAACTCTTCTTCAACTTGCACACCATTTTCTCCTTACCTTTGACTTTGTATCCATATGGCTTCTCCATATATATTTCCTCCTCCAAGTCACCATGAAGGAATGCCATATTCACATCTAATTATTCAAGGTGAAAATATTCTATCTTTACAAACTTAAAAAAATTATTATATAAGTCATTTTAACTACTGGGGAAAATATTTCATCAAAATATATACCTTTCTTTTGTGAAAACCCCTTTACACCAAGTCTAGCCTTTTACCTATTTTTGCCTTCATATTTTTCCTTCAACTTATAAACCCATTTATTCTAAAATTCTCATTTACCTACAAATAACTTAATAAAATCCCAAATTTGGTTATATACCAAGGAATCCATCTCCTCTTTCATGCTTTAATCCCACTTCTTTCTAGTTTCTACCTGTATTGCTTCTTCATAGCTTTATGCCTCACCACCATCAGTAAATAATAAAGTGAAGGAGAGTATTTTTTAGGGAATCTAATTACTCTGGTAGATATTCTAGCTACACTTCTATGAGTTTGAGGAACTTGTATTTATTGCACATTCTAATTTTTTGGCACTTTTATAATTTCATTTCTAGTGACTTCATCAAGTACTGCATATTTAGTATTTGGTTTTTCTTGTTTCTTTCCCTGTAATTGATCTCTGTACATGACCTTCTCATTAAATATCACATATCTATTCCTGATGGTTTTATGATTCTCAAAATCCCATAAACAATAACCAAAATCATTAACACCATATCTAATAAAAGTACATTTCTTGGATTTTGCTTCAATCTTGGTTCTATTTTATTTATCAATATGGGGAAATGCTTCACAATTGAAAGTCTTGAAAAAGGAATAATCTACCTTTTTACCTATCCATGATTCTAGAATTCCACCATCCAAATAACTTGAAGGCCCTCTATTTATTAAGTAAATAATAGTATCCACAACATCTACCCAAAATTATAAGGGCAACCCTACATGTAATCTCATGATTCTTGCATGATCCATCATTATCCTATTCATCTTTTCTGACACAACATTTTTTTGTGGTGTTCTTGGAACCATCTTCTCTCTATGAATCCCAAGGGATGAATAGTAATTATCAAATTCCTTGGTACAATATTCACCTCCATTTTATGATCTAACACATTTCAAATTATTTTCTATCTCATTCTCAACTAAAGATTTTCATTTCTTAAAATTATCAAAAAAAAATTAGATTTTTTTGTATACAATAAACTAAAGTTTTTATAGTTGAATCATCAATAAAAGTAACATAATAAGAAGATCCACTAAGGAATGATACCTGAGCTGGTACCCATACATTTGTATACACAAGATCTAACTTTCCATCCTTCTTTATCTTCCCAACTCTGAGAAATATGACTCTCTTCTATTTTCCATACATATAGTTCTCACATAAATCCAAATCCACCTTAAAATCTGGAAACAAATTATTTGACTAGAGAATTTGCATCCCCTTCTCACTCATGTGCCCAAGTCTATGGTGCCATAATTTTGTATATGATTCTATAGAAGCTAAATCAATAGAAGATTAAACATTACCATTAGATAAATATAATGTACCTACCTTATTTCCTTTTCCTATTACCAGTGATCCTTTAGTGACCTTCCATGAATTTTATATAAATGTAATTGTAAAGCCCTCACTTATTAATTGCCCTACTAAAATTAGATTTATTCTCAACTCAAGAACATGCTTCACCTCTTTCAACAACCATTTGTTTCCATCCTATAATTTTATCTGTATCTTACCCTTTCCTATAATTTTATAAGGTTCACCATCACCAAAATAAACCTATCCAAAATCACCTTGAACATAGTCTTGAAAATATTTATTATGGGGTGTAACATGAAATGAAGCCCATGAATCTAACACCTAAGAATCATTAATGTTATCGAAAGAAAGGATTAAAGAATATTTTAACACATCACCTGCTACATTTGCTTCCTAGTTTTTATCTTGTTGTCCATCTCTTTATTTACCTTTTCAAAACCAATAATATTTCTTTAGGTATCCTTTCATCCTAGAAATCTAGCACACCAATATTCCTCTAGATTTGGATATACCATTCTTATACTTGTCATGATTCCTTGGGTCCTTTCCTCTATCCTTTTATCTTCCCCTATTATCCATATTCAAAGTATTACCTAATGTTTCACATGTGTTCTTCCATCGCATTTCCTCACTAATAATAACACTAATACCATCATCAAACTTCAAATTATTTGAATCAGAGATAGAATTACTCATAGCCATGACCAATCCATTCCATCTTTCTAGTAATGAGCATAGAATCAATAAATCCCTAACCTCATCATCAAAATTTACTCCTATAGAGCTTAACTAATTTGTGATTGTGTTAAATTAATTTAAATGATTAGTAATAGACCCACCTTCTAACATTTCTCAATTAAATAAATACTTCATAAAAAATACCTTGTTGGAGGCTAAGGGTTTTTCATACACTCTATCCAATGCATTTATTGCATATATTGTTTTATTTTATGTTGAACTATTGAAGGCCACCAATACTGCTAGGCACAACCATATTTTTCCTAGTGACTTTCTATCAAGAGCCTCCCAATCTTTATCCTTCATAGTGATCTGCTTCTTTATTATTCTGCCCAATGGTAGGAAAAGATTCTTAATAGATAGATAGTCTTCCATTTGTATCTTTCATAGCTGGTAGTTTTGGCTGGTAAACTTATCAACCTAAAACTTTTTTTTTGACATTTCTCCCACTTAAACCAGATACCCTCTTTTCCTGTGAGTTTATTTACCAAATAAACCTTTGATTGTGATACCAATTATTAGGAATATAGAACATAGAGCAATATTAATTAATTAAATATGGACATAATATGCATAAAACACAACATAATAGAGACATGAATTTAATGTGAATCACCCAATATGGGGTACGTCCAGACAAAAACTACCAATCCTTCTTATTATTCAATTTAATAAATGAAGAGAAAAACCTAAAATACATCCACTACAATATCTTCTTCAATCAAACATAGTATACCACCATGATTACAATGACCTCATATCAAAGGAGGGTTACATATTGTGGAAAAAAAACACAAACATAATTTCTATCATTATATCTATGAATTAATAGTGAATGTTCCATATTTACTATAAAATTAGAATATTTTCCAATGCATTTTTAACAAAAAATTTCTTCAGAGGTGACCCTAGTGGGGGGAATTGCTCCCCCACACCCCCTATCAAGAACTAGGCATTATAATAAGATCAGGATCCACCATCTAATAGACTTACGGTGAGATAATTTAGATTCCTCCCTAGTAAATCTCTCACAAAATAACTCTAGATATGTCATTTTGAATGTGGCTCCTAAGGCATCCATACTAGAGAAAAAGGTAGAAGCAAGATTTTGAATGGTCCACTCAACGTAGACAAGATTAAGAATACACACTCTTCATCCTTTTTATCTCATCCACTCCCCTTAAACTATGCCAATAAATGCTTAAACTTAGTGAGGTAGTCATTAATGGAGGCAAAGTCATATGGATTTAGTGAAGTAAGCTCCACTTCAAGTTGCATACCTCACAAGTGGTCTACTTTCCCAAACAAACCTTTTAACTTAGTCTAAATTTTGAATGGAGAATCACACCCATAAAAATGAAATAAAATAATATCACTCACATATCTCACAATCAATCCTATACACTCTTCAAATTTAAATTGGTGTTAATGTTTTCAAATTCACATGTAAATTATGGTTGTGTTTCATTCATTATGTACCATAATCCTTTGCATTTTATGATTGTTTCCATTATATGTCTCCATGTATGGTAGTTATGTGTATTAAAAGGCTCATAATGGCCAATATGATAAGTATAATCCATGATAATGAATCACTAAAGAGCATAAAAAATGTAAAAGGGTGCACAAAATTAGCACCAAGATAACCCCTCAAAAGATTGTATTACAAGACTCCCCCCCAATTTGGAACTTTATAAAATTAATGAATTTTTATAAATTAATGACACAAATGGATAGATAATCCAAAACTATTCACTTTTGAAAAAAATAGAACTCAAATACGAGTTATGGTTCAAAATTTATTGGTGTTACAATTTCCTATAAAATGGATCAATACACTAAAAAATCACTAAAACTAGTTTTTAAGATCAAATAAAAAAATAACATAGTCATACAACCACTATTTAGAACTATAATTGAACCACTAACTTATAAATTCCAACCAACATGAAAAAAGATCCTCCTAGTTACCTCAATATGCATGTAAGTGAAGTTTTCTTCTTCTTGAGACAAAAATTCAGCTTGGTAATTGATAATTGAATAAAACTAGTTGTTTTGAGAGGGAAAAAATGTAGTTTACTATTGTTTTTAGTTAGTAAGAGGATGAATAAGAAAAAACCTAGGTATGTTTCAATAATATTAAGGACACCTCTCACCCACATAAAATATAAGACAAAAGCACCCTTTTTTGTTGAATATGATGCTTCAATCTCTTCTAATGCTATGCTCGAGCTAGTATGCAGTCTTGAAAAAGCACAAAAGGATAAAATAAGAAGAGAAATAGATAATATTTTAAAAAAGGAAAAATTATACCTTAGCACTACAAACAAATTCCTACACTTTGTAAATAATGCTAATGCTCTGCAGATCCAACTCCCCTTTAGTAGACTAGTGACACCAAGGGGAAGAGTCAGATCTTCCCAAGCAGACCCAATGCCTAACCAAGGGAGAGGATGCTAGTTTTAATGTAGTAGATGCTTTTGGTAGTCCTTAATACCTAACTCAGACTTCTCTTTCCAATGCAGTGTTTAAGCAAAAAATGAATGCCATTCCAATGCCTTAACTATGGTATAAACTATGTCCTCCAATTCTAACATAAATCTAGTAGATCTATAGTTGAAACGTAGTTAGGAAAAAAATATTAAGTATCAAGGTTTAATTAGAAGAAGTAGGTTCTAACTCCTCTTCCCTCTCTCTTCCAATGCCTTGTTTTTCCAAAGTGAAAATACAACGCCATCCTCAACTACAAAAAAAGGATGCCACACTTAGTTTTTTCTAATCTTCACATGAAGCTTGAAAGCAAATGCTTCAAAAATAATGAAAACTTCAAAAAGGATTGAAAAAGAGAAACAATATCTACTCACACACCTCTCTTATACTCTTCTTCTCCATGACAAGGGAAGAAATAGTGGCAAGGGAAGTATACAATAAGGGAAGAAGTATCAGTAATGTAAATTTTTGAATCACTAATGTGGATGGGAGAAACACCTTGCAACCCAAGAATCCAAAGTTATGTTCATAAGCTACAAAAGTATGGCTTATATAGTAAATGACGTGTTCTTTCCCATTTACATCATGTTGAGATAATAGTGTCCCCAAGGCATTTTTAGTGGTAGATAGGTACAATAGGAATGGCCTTCTTGGCATTGGTGATAACAGAACAAGTGGACTGGCTAAATATTCCTTTAGGCACTCAAAGGCTTTATAACATTTTTCATCCCAAAGAAATGTAATACCTTTCTTCAAAAAATGATTGAAAGGATGGAATTTATTAGACAACTATAAAATAAAGCATCTAAATGACTATATTTTTTCCTACAAACTATGAAGCTACTTCAAAATGGAAGGTGGAAACATCTTGGTAATGGCTTGTACCTTAGATGGATCAATTTTAATGCCTTGATGAGAGACAATAAAGCCTAATTTTTTTCCTAAATTGACACTAAGGACGCACTTCTTGGGATTAAGTCAAACCTTGTACTCATGAATCCTTTTAAATAAATTTCATAGTATGGATGGATGATCGTCATGGGTCTTAGATTTACCCAATATGTCATTGACATACTCTTTGACAATATCATGTACCTTGTCATGAAATATAATGGTCATAGATCATTGGTATGTTTCCCTAAGATTATTAAGGTTGAATAATATGACATAATAACAAAACATTCCCCAAGGAGCGGTGAATGTTATTTTGTGTTGGTCCTCTAGTATGATCCTAATCTGATTATATCCTAAAAATTCATCCTTGAGGGAAAGCATTTTATACCTAGTTGTGGAGTCAATTATCATGTCATTATTCAATAGAGAAAAGTCATCCTTTAGATAGGCCTTATTGATGTCTTTGAAATTAGTATAGATTATGATCCCTTTTATATTTTTAATGATAGGAATAATGTTTAAGATCCACTCTAAATAGTCTATTGGTGTTATGCATGTTGCTTGCATGATTTTTTCTAACTCTTTCTTAACCAACAAAAAAATACAAGGATACATTTTACATAGCTTATGTTTCACAATTTTGGCATCACGAAGTATAATGATATAGTGTACAACCAAGGTGGGGTCTAAACCTAGCATGCATGAATAAGCCCACACAAATATGTCAATAAACTCCATCAAAAGGGATGTAAAAACCTCACATTCCTCCTTAATGAAGGACACACCTAATTTGATCCACTTTGGGTCCTCTTGAGTCCCAATGTTTACTTTCATATTATTTTATACTAAAAGAGTCAAGCCATCTACTAAAATATTTGGCAAAGATGTGAATTGGCCAACAGTGGCAAATTCCTCTTATTGGACTGTTAGAGGTACAATCACTGAGAGGGGGGAGGGGTAAATCAGTGAGCCCAAATAATCCAACATCAATTTCAATCACTTTCAAGTTCTTAATCAATTACCATAAGCATTCATAAAGCATACACAATTCATATAATTGAGCAATAGAGACAATTCAAGATCAATCACATAACACATGATATAGTGAAAAACCCTCTTAAGGGAAAAAACCCATTGGAACCTAAAATTGGACTATTATCTTATAATAAAAATAATAAATTTAGGCCACCTATAACTAATCAAGGAACTACCTTCCCTATTTAGTGACACTATAATCCCACAAGGTGTTATAACATCTATCTAGTTGAGCTACCACAACAACTAGACCTTTAACAAGTTTCACCTTGTAAGGATGGTGCAACCCCCTTAGATTTTGAGATACCACAACAACATCTATGAACACATCCAACTTTGGTATGATGTCTACAACACCTAATGATAGACCTCTACTTATCACTCTTAACCTTCGCTCACACTCAACTTACTAGAGCACTATTTTGCTAATAGAACTATGACCTATAGGTCATACAAACAAACCTTAATCTGTTCTACTCTTCAACTCATCCACTAGGCCATCTACCCCTTTTTCACTCCATAATTCACACACATAATCCTCTCTATAAATATATTAAAATTTTAGAAACTAACACATTTAGTTTCACTATTTGTAGAGAATTCGTGATCATCACCATATTGGTCAGTGAAAATGCATGCCTTAAACCTTAAGGCATCCATCTCATCAAGACACAACTCAATACAATATTCATATATCATCCATAGCATATATGGATCACCCTTAAGTATCTACACATTTATATTAGGCCCTTATAGTTGTTATAGGTCTCATGAAGACCTATTCACCCATTTATCACTTCATCAAATAGAAGAAGAACACAATAACATTTTCTAAAAGAATGAACCCATGATCTATAGGTCCTCCTTAAGTGCCAATAACCATCACAACACCCTTCTACTTAAGCACAAACCACTCAAACAATATTCTATGCACACAATCACCATGAATGTATATACATTCAACTCATAAACCTTTGTTCATACTACATATGATTGATCAAACCTTCATAATTCACATAGATAATCCTTATGGAATCTACAACACTCCCAAATATCTAAGTCAACATGAGACATTAAAATATCATCATAATGAGGTCAAATATCCTTCTTAGGTCACTTACACAACATAATAAAACACACAATCAACTTTGGACCATCATAAATTTGATTTTACACACTTTCAAATATTCAAACTTATATTTCTAGATGCACCTTGGAATCCTCTATAAATTTAATTTTTACACCATGGTCAAATTATGCATAGATCAAAAGATATAGCCAAAATATAGAGCACTCATTTTTCCTTTATAAATTTAAATATTCAAATGCAAATGGTCATTGTTAAATTTTGGACACTATGCTCGCATCTCATGTCCCCACACATTTATATTTATCACACACCATCGATATTATTCGAGCTTTAACATATAGTGTGCCAATTCCCAAATGTTAAACTTCAAACAGTTGACCTCATATCATGTAATCTAGTAAATTTAACCTTATGCACTTTGTTGATCTCTTCAATATTGTCCTTGCTTTATCAATGCTAGACAACTGTCACTTTGACCTCTTGAAATTAAAGTGAACCATTGATCTCTATCTATATGATTACCCTCTCACCGTTGATCCTTGGAAGAAGCTCAATATTTATCTCTGCTTAGTGTTAAATATTGAACACTTGTCTTTATCTTGATGCTTCTTAACATCTTAGAGCATCATTCTATGTTGATGCTTCTCAAACTTTAACCTGTGAAAAAATTACTATGGGAACCATTGCAATATATCTATAATGTCAACTTTGTACCTCCATATCTTTTGCTTTAGTGAAGCCCATGTTCTCAAACTTGGACCATATGATCTCCTCACATAAAACAATCCAACCATGTTCCAAAATACTCTTAGAACCCTCACATGTGTGATATGTAATGACATTAAAATTCCTCATTAGATTGATCTATGATAGAGCCAATAATGTCAAGAATTACTTAGAAGGCCAACTTTGCACATGCATATCTTTTGATTCACTTTGGTGCATGATCTAAAATTTAGCACAAATCAACTAGGCACAAAACTAAACAAACCCATATGATCAACTTCTCTTGAAACATCTACACATGATATATATTCCATCACCAAATTGCTTACTTGGCTCTTTTTTTCCTCATGTAAATTTGGCTAAGTATGGGAAAACAATGTCAAATTACGTAGGAGCCTAACTTTTCACTTACATATATTTTGTCCTATTTAGGTGAATGACATGAGATTTAGTGAATAATAACTAGTCATAATATAAAACAAACACATGTGACCATTTCCTCCTAAAACCTCCATGCGTACGAATGCTAACATCATCAACATGTTTACTCAGCTCTATTTGAACATAGGAAACACTATCAAAATACCTAACAACCTAACTTTACATCCACATATATTTGACTACGCTTAGGTGCATGACCTAAGAATTAGTTCATGTCAACTAGGGACTGATTTCATCACAACCATATGATCATCTCTCCCTGACTCATCCACATGTGGCAATGGTGACATCATCAAACTACCTACTCAGATTTTATGCCACTAGACCCAAAATATCTAGAAGAAAATAATGATCAACCAAATGAAAACCACTCATGCACATAAGCACTAAAATATTATAAAAAATCTTAGGTAAATCTTGAACATTCTCAATACTCCATACTCATCCTCTAACATCTCTAACCATGCCAAAACTGAAGATCTACCAAGCCTCCTTCAAGTATACTAGGATAAGAATAATGCACACTTTGTCATTGTCACTTAGACTATCAAGGCAATTCATCCACTCACTTGGACACCTCTATCATATCATCATGAAATAATTGAAAATTCTCAATAATCTTCCCCTTTGTCATTGATTCCAAGAACCATCATATTGAAATATACATGGCACCTTCCTTCTCTCTTTTCAAGCGCTCTTATAACAAGAAATTTCTCCCACTTTGACATAATGACAAAGTGGGCACCAATTGATCTTGAGGACCTAAAAAGACCATAAAAATTTAAGACCACCTTAGAAAGATGATATAAGCTCCCCCTTACCATGATTCTACCCCTTCTTGTCTTGACACCTTCCTCTTGCTCCATACCAGCACTCTCTTTAGCTAAGCACTGGAACTAATGAAGAAAAAACATTAAAAAAATACTAAAATATGATGGAACTCATCAATAAACATCTAAGACAGACTACCCCTAATATATTTGATCCATTTCACCTTTTGAGCATCTTCAGATCTCCACACATCATGAAGAAACACCACACATGATTACTAGCCTTCTATCTCAAGATACTGTAAGGACCACCAACAAAACTTCATGCCACTCACCAAATAGGAAACATGTAATAAACAAACTTGAGAAATCACCTTGAAATACTCATGCCTTGATAGTTTGGATAATTTTATCAAAAGGCACTCTTCTTCACACTAGGCCTGTCTAGCTTCCTTATAGCCCTACCTAGAACTTTTAGAGCCCAAAATTTTTAGTAGACACATCTTCAAGACCTAAAAATTCATATCTAAATCACTCTCATATTCCCCCTAAATCACACAAATTTGAATTACTAAGCCCATCCTTTGTAATATACTTCCTTCACAAACCTACTAGCCAATTAACCCTCCATATTGATAAAAAATTGAATAACTTGAGAACTAGAAACCTTCAAATCTCTATGAAGATTGATTTGACACTAATTTGTCCCATTCAGCCTATTAAGAATTCTTAGACCTCAATTCACAAAGCAAACCAATTTTGTAGCATATCCCAAAACCCTATAATCTCAAAACAAATAAGGTCAACAAACCTCCTTCTAGTCAATTCACACCTATGAAACTTATTGCACACTAGGAGACACCCATCACCCACTTCTGGACCAAGATTTAATCCTTAACACCTTTGGGAGTCTTGACTTCCTATAAAACATTTTAAGCCTACTTTCCCTTAAGCCAAAAATTGAGAAAGCCAAGAGCACACAAAAATATCTTCAATTGGCCCAAACATACCTTTAGACCACAAAAACACTTAGAGTACATCACAAATAAATGCATTTAAATTTTAGATCACAAAACTCTTATTGAAATTCCATCAATCTCATTAGGCCACTTGGAAACACTCATTCTGACCCTGTATTATAGTTCTTTCACAAATCTCTAGAACAAGCTCATGATCTTGTTGCTCCCCCTTAACCAAAGACCTTCTTTGATTGTCATTATAATCTTGAGCACACAAACTTGCTTCTCCATAATAAAAATGTCTCCTAAGAAGCATAGGCAGAGACACCCTCTTTTACAATATCCTAGAATAATGTGAAACTAGGAGTTACCCATAACTCCTCATATTCCTTATCCTCCTTAGTTATTTCATACTTGTAGTTCTTCTTCTTCTTCTTCTTCTTCTTGGACTTAAGAAAAGAAACATGCTCAACCACTAAAATATTCTCCTTCTCTTCTAGGATTGAATTGATAATACATGGAGACAACAAATATTTATGACATGCCTTTTCATATGAATAATCCACCTTGTAGTTTGGAACCTCATCACTAGGCACAACCAATTGATGTTATTTGCATGATACATGCTCAACAACAACATGATGTTCACTTGGATCCATACACACCTCATAACTAGCCTTAACTAGTATCTTGGTCTTCTCCTTGAGCTTGATCTTTTCATTCTCAACATGAGCAAACAATGAGAGCCCTTGTCACTCTTGAACTTTTGAAGCATTCTCCACCATAAAAAACATATTACTTGAACCTGTAGTCTCATCATGACTCATACTTACCATCTTTGGCTTCCATGAGTTGACTTGCCTTCTTCCTTGCACTCTAAGAGCCTGATTAAACCTATTCTAACTTATAAACCTTTGCTTGTAGAACCTATCAATGTGACCTCTATGTTTATAATTTTAGCACCCCATACTCATTGATGGAAACATAGTTTTTTAATTGTGTTTGGATATAAACTTGAAATATGTCCTTTTTCATGAAAAACAAAAAAACCCCACCTTTTTAAAGAGAACTCACCTTGTCTAATCTTATGTGGACAATGGTTTTCAAAGTATCCCACATCAAGATAGTTCAAGAACTTAATTTTTCTCACTTCTTTTGATTGAGATCCCCATCATATTCCCATGAAAACTCATTTTTAATAGGTCTCTTACATTCTCTAGCTTTATGCCTAAATTGATTACATGTGTAATAATAACCATTGAAACTTGCATACCTCATGGCATTTGGATATTTGATCTAATTTTTCTTCATTATGTTAGTACCATCATTCCTTATTTGATGATTTGTATTCAAAGTATGATTTCCCTAGTTCACATTAGTCTTCATCTTGTCTTGAGTTACATTCATTTGTTCTTCTTCATATCCAAGAATAGTTATATCACTAGCATGCTTTTGACCACTTAGAATATAGTCTAGATCACATGAGCTCTTTTCAAATCTCATAAATGTCTTCACCTTACTAGATGTCTTCTCTAACTTAGATTTTAAAGAATCATTTTCAAAAACATACCTTAAACATTCATCATCTTTAGCTTTCAGGATTGTAGATAGGATTTTCAATTGACAATTAAGATGCTTGACCATATCTTCATGCTCCTTATAATATTCATTCATTATTGCTTCAAACATACTGAATTGCTCCTCATATTCCTTGAGTTTAGACTTCATATTTTTATTGATCTTGTTCTCAATCTTTAGTTCTTCAAGAGCATTTGTCAATGAAGTCTCATAGTCCACCTCATCATCATCATCATCATCATCATCATCATCATCATCATCATCATCATCTGAATCACTCCAATTAGACTCTTGTAGTCATATAAAATGTAAAAATTGGTACTTGAGTGTGGCTTGTGACACCCAACCCATAGGTCCCTCTTCCATGCTCTCATGACCCTTCTATTCACCTTTTTACTAATTTTCAGTCATCTATAGTCTTCTGGAACCTCATTCTAGCTTATCTAGGCTCCATTTTTCATGTTTTTTCCATCTCCCCAAGTCCTAAGCCTATAGGATAGGAGCTCTAGGGATAGAATATATCATTAGACCCTAGGGTGTCCCATTTATAGCACTCCTATCTAGTAATATTTTAAGCCTAAGTGACCATTTTATCTTGATTACTCTTCCTCATTGTGTTAGCCTAGCACAAATGCATTTAACCCATGAGCAATATATCTTTATAAAATCCCATTCAAACTTCATTTAGAAGGGGTTGGGAATTATTAAAAAGAAATCAATAATACAAACAAAGATGACTAAGGCAAAATTTCCTATTTCTTATACATATAACCATATAATATAGCTATTAGCATATTTAAACCTTCACACCAGTCCCTATCCACCTCGATCACACCCAATTTAACATTTTTACTTCTTCATTACACTATCACAAAGAATATAAAGTGGTAGAACTACATATGGATTGATCCTCTTCAGAGTATGGGTATGTAGGTAGTGTTCCACATAAGGGGTGTTAATACATGTTCAGTGCATCATACACACACTAACCCCCATCCCCTTTCTCACAATATTCATTCAAATTCAAGCATAAGGAAGATCTAGGGTTGGAGATTAAATCAGATATACAAAGTGATTCATCAATAATCAAGACTTGAAATTTTATAGGTGGACTAATATATGGACAATAGATAAAACCCAATAAAATTAGATCTCTATGACTAGTTTGGATAATAGAGCCAAGACCTAGACTATAGCACTAGACTTTGAAGTGTCCTATTTTTAGCACTCTAGTCCTTTCATCAAATGAAATCCAAATACTAGTTCATGACACTATCCTAGTCCTGCAAAGCTAGTATGATCCTCTATCTCAATTATATCAACATAGTTTTAAGATAAGTTATATTTCTCCTTTTTCATTACTATTTTTAGAAAGCTACGAAGGTCAAATAAATTATACAAATCAGTACTCTATTTATTGAAATATTAGTTACTAATTTAATCAACTCAGACCCTTAACTAAATTATGAATAGGACTATAATATTCATAGAATAGTTAAATCATTTGGTGAACTTGACTTACTTCATTTGCACATAAAAACCCTAGAAACCCTAGGGTAAATTCCTTGCTGATTTTTTCAATAATTTTCCAAATTTTTACCTACATATATAAATCATAAATTCACATTAAATTTTAATATTTCATAGTAATTTTAAAAAATCATTTTCTTTCAAACCCTAGTTGCATATACTAGGTCCTATTAAATCAAGAATTTTACAAAATTTTATAATTTTTTACCTACATTTTTAAATAAAAATTCACATTAAACTTTAAAATCCCTTAGTAATTTTAAAAATATTATTTTTTCAAAACCCTAGTTGCATATACTAGGTCCCTTTGTTTGATTGAGGTATCACCTTACATCTAAAATCATATTTCACATAACAAAAAAAATAGATCTCACTTATTTACACATATTTCTTTCATTTATTGTAAGGAGACCATACTCAGTTCTATCATGTACATGAATGATGAAGTTTACTATATGTTAATACAAATATTTGTTCTTTGAATCTCATGCTTACTTTTCATAATATGGGATGATATTAAGAAAGTTATTATTAAAAATGTTAAGATACCTCTTGCCTCACCTCCTTTAGAGCCTCTATCCCATGCTAAGTTATGTTGCATGGCCTATTTTACTCTTTCTTAGGTCACTACCCTTTGCCAAAGATCCTAGTTGACACCCTTTGTCCCTCCACCACCTTGAATTATCGATTATCTTATCTCTCCTCTTGTAACTACTACTAGTCCTATATGGATAGTAGATAATGTGGTTAAATTTGTGAATCAATGTGCTACCATGCCTCCCCTACCTAATTAGGAGCCCTGCCACCCTCCTATTCTTTCCCTTCTCAGGCCCAACCTACCTACATAGGTAGATATACACAAGGCATATGATATTATTGATCAATTGAGAATTACAACTAAGACTTCCATGTTAAAACTACTTTAAAAATTTAATGTGTTCAAGGACATTCTTTATCAGGCACTCACTCAGACTTTTATGCCTATCAATTTAAAGACTTCTTATTTTACCTCAGTAGTCAACACATTAAAAACTATAAGATATGTTATTTCTTTGATCATGAGGACATGCCATCTCAAACAGTTACTAATTAAAATTTACCACTATTCATACAATCTCAAGTCAGAGCCAACATAGTTAAGAGAGTTCTAGTTGATAGTGGTTTCAGACTTAATATATGTAATATTACATTCTTATAGACCATGGGCATAGATATGGCATCCATGTAAAAAACATATAGGAATATTGGAGGGTTTGATGATATACCATGACAGACATTGGGCACCATTGCTTTAGATATCATGGTAGGGCCCAAAACCCTCTCTACATAGTTTTAGGTCATGTCAAGTCCTCTTCATTATAATATTTTACTTGGACAACCTTGGATACATGCTATAGGGGTAGTTACTTCTATTGTTCATCGATGTGTTAAGTTTCTCCATGAAGGAAACCTATACACACGTCCAATAAATAACCAACCATTCATATATTATCAAATTATAGAGTCATATTCAACTATTTCACTAGATGGGACACATCATATCATAGTTTAGTCACCAACTCATTGCATTTCTCTTGATCGAACACATACATATGAGGTAGGAGAGACTAGCACATCTTGCACTCCACTTACATTTGTGTCCTCAACTCTAGATACTTAGCTAGTCATAGCAGTTTCAACTATTCTAACTACTATATCAGTCATAGTTCTTAAACCTATTACAATTATACAATCACCAACAATAGTTCGAGTAATACTAGTTGATTTTATAGATACAACTCTTTTGATAGTTACAGTTACTCTGACAATTTTAAATAATCTCACAATACTACCATCTTCTACTACTATAGTTAATGAGACTCTCATATCACAGTTACCCCTTGTGGTAAATTTTGAGTTACCATATGTATATGATTTTGATATAGATTCCTAGACTACTTTAGATGATGATGACACCCACACTCATAGATGACTATTTATGTGGATTGAACTTTACACCAGTTGGCCCAAGAGAGTACCAATATGACTCTAGATATCTTACTACACATCCTACATCACTCTTAGCATCTTTCACTACACTTGTAAGATACACTCCACATTCATGGCCATAGATAGATCACTTGGCACATATAATTCACATGGTTATCTCTATGGATATAGAGTCAGTCAATAAAATTCAATCAGGCAACATACAACATCAACCACAGATTATACTATAGATGTTATTTGATCATGGTTTAATCACACTACCTATAATATGACATAGATCTATTAGCAGGTTATCATGGAAATATGGTCACCCAATTTGTCTTTTTCATAGGATCACAGGCCATGATACAAACTCATGTATAACTTTACAATAGAGATTGGATAAACTACATGTTTAGGGTATTATTCAGATTACATCACCACCAACACCATCTTTACCACTTATACCAAAGCCATATAATACTATAGCTAAAAAACCAAGAAGAGACTTAGAATCTTCACCACCATAGCAACCTTCTATTTTCCATCAATAAGATGACACCATTATGAGTGATAGATCTCTGACTACACAAAGAGCATAGATCTTACTAACACCTGAGGAAATAACCATCATATATAATAAATATATAGCATATGATGAGGATCTTGAGGCATTTTATGATGGTCATGATCCATTCATCTCCATCCCAAGTGGACTCCATATTTGGATCCTTTACCTCCTCTAACCTAGTCTTTTATGTCATTGTGTACATATTGCTTTATTCATATGTTTGTATATAGCCTTTATTCTCAATTACTTATACATAGTTTCTTAGTATTTTTTATACATAGTCTTTTTATGATTGATTGTACATAGCTCAAAATATCAAAAATATAAAAACAATACAAAATTTCAAAATCCAAAAATATTCAAATAGTTTAAAAACATAAAACATTTCAATTGTATGCATTATTTATGCTTTACATTTTTACTACCATGCTAGACTTACATTTGTTGTTCTATGTTTATTTTTTGTCAGTTTATCTACATTATCATGCTTCACTTGATCTTATTTGAGTGTGTGTAGTGACATCTATATCTATGATTGATTCACTCTACCCATTGAGGGGACATCTTACTTCTACATTTAAGAAATAAATCAATATATCTACCCACTAGGGGCATCTTCTAAATGACTACACCATCCAGGTTATGTCATTCCTACACCACACACTCTAGTTATCATGTTGATGTATATTACTTAATATCTTACACAAATTACTCTATCAACACTCACTAGTATATAACACTCATGCTTAGCATATACCTAGTCTTGTACTACATGTCTTACATACTTTCACTTCTTGATTTGATTAGTTCGATGTGATTGTATTTCTAATATATTATATGCTTCCCTTTCTTGCTTTGCATAGCTAGATGTGATATATTTCTTAGTTCCTATTTTGTATCCTATATGTGCCTTATGATATTTACTAATGTCCTTTGATTCTATTCTTGTGTGTGCCTTAAGACATTTTCCAATGTCATTTACTTGTACTCTATTATATGACTATGGCCTTTGTGCCAACCTTGCTTATTTTTAATTATATGTGTATGTGGAATTTGAACATGCCTTGTATGATTGATTTTTATTTTGAGTGACATGTTCCCATTTACCTTATTTGCTTGGCCTCTTGGACACTCTTATGTACTTATTTCCTTGTGTTCTTGTTGCTTGTTTGCTTCTCAATTGAATGTAATACCATGATCCACATCATGCATTATCCTTTTTTTGGATCTCATGATGGACATCATGCTCCATCCCTCCTTGACAACTAACAACTAATATTTACAATTTCAAATCAATACATTGCACATGCTATTACATTGTTATATCTATCTAGGCATACCCCTATTGATCTAACAATATCCAATATAAAATATGCCATATTTTGAGACATCATTTCAATTATCATTGCTATATCATGTATTTTTTAGCATAACACACTTGCAAGGCTCTTTATCTTAAGGGAAGTCATTTTTAGGGTCTTCATCCCTATCCTCAGAAGAGGGGGCAAAAAATAAGGGTTTTATCACAGAGATCAGAGCTCCTACCAGTCAAAAAATTAGTTTTTAGAACACTCAGAACAATAATCAGAGGTCAAACTAAGTAGGATAGACAAAAAAAAGTGATGATTACATAACAGTCATCAATTTTAGCAAAGAACAATAGTGTCAAACATGGAAAATAGCATCAAACAATAAGGTGTCCTATTTTTAGTGTTCCTATCTAAACAACAAAAAACTCAAATTTTATAAAAATAGGTAGAAAGGTAATCTTAACTATATTTTTGCACATACAAACCAGTTTAGATTTAGTAATTTCAATAAAATATTTCTTAGATAATCTAGATATAGGGAGCATCATATGCAACATGATGTTTATCTCTTCCAATTTTAGATTGGGTAATTGGTATAACTTCTAAATTAGAATCCATGTTATAGGCACCAATGATTAGGGGTAATGTGCACAGTACATTTGACTTATTTTCTTTCCATGTTCAGTATATTATCCAAGATTTCTTAGTATTTGTATTCCTTACTCCTTTTAAATGTGGTTGGAATAATTTTGGACTAGCTTTCATACAAGCCTAACCTCCACATTCCCAAGTGGCTTCCACATAAGCCTAGTTTCTAGTTTTGAAGTAGCTTTTATACAAGCCTAATAACCTCCTTCCATTGTTGGCCGAAATTGGCCTAGTTCTAGCACATATTCGACTATCCATGACACATTGTCAGATTACACAACATTCATGGGATTCGAGATCCATCTCATATGACACACATTCATACTGGTATCATTTTATACCTTCACTTCGTGGGGCAATGATGGAGCCAAAGGATTAGCTAGCTTTTGTATTCTTGAGACACATACCTAGAGGGATCAAACACATATTCCAAACATTTATCAACACATGTATGACCACTTATCTTCACTTAGTGGGTGATGATGGAACCAAAGGGCTAGCCTTTGTATTCTTAATCTACTCTCAAGGAATTGAGCACTCAACTCCATTTTTGATATTACTCTTGGTAAAACTCATACCCAACACACATACAACATCACTTATCATCATAATAGGTTTTATATTGGTCCATATATCTGATGAGGTGTATCCATTCCATTGTTTTCCTCTCTCTCTTATCCAATTTTTTTACATTCTTATTTTAGATATAGTGTATCTAGTAAGAACTGATTTACTTCTGATTTTATTTTGTAGATTTACACTCATGACATGATCTCTTTATGTACACCTAAAATCACATAGCTTCATCAGTTTCATCCTTATAGGTAAGTTTAGGCATGCTTTCTATTTTTCCTTTATCCTAATATTTCACTTTGTTGCATCACTAGAATAAAGGGGGGGGGGGTAAATGTAGTCATATAAAATATTAAAATTGGTAGCTTGAGTGTGGCTTGTGACACCCAACCCATAGGTCCCTCTTGCATTATCTTATGACCCTTCTATCTACCTTTTCACTAATTCCCAGTCATCTATAAACTTTCAAAACCTCATTCCAGCTTATCTAGGCTCCATTTTCTATATTTTTCCATCCCCCCAAGTCTTGAGCCTATAAGATAGGAGCATTGGGGTTGGATTATAGCATTATAAAATAGGGTGTCTTATTTTTAGTGTTGTGTCCATTCACATTTTTATCCCAAGTGATCATTTTCTCTCGAATCCTCTTCCTGATTATGCCATCCTAACATGAATGCATTTAACCCATGACCAATAGATCTCTATAAAAACCCATTCAAATTTCATTTATAAGGGATTAGTAATTATTAAAAATCAAGTAAGAATATAATAAAATAATACTAAGGAAAATTTACCTATTCTCTGCATACAACTATCCAATATAGCTATCATAATATTCAAACCTTCACACCTGTTCCTAGCCACCTTAAATACACCTAGTTTAGCATTTTTGCATCTTCATTACACTATCACATAAAGAACATCAAGTGGAAGAACTATATATGGATTGATCCCTCTTTAGAGTATTGGTATATAGGTAATATACCCACACAAGGGGTGTGGATACATGTTTAGTTCATCTTATACACACTAACCCCCCTCTTTCTCAAAGTTTTTATTTAAGTTCAAGCATAATGAAGATCTAAGATTAGAGATTAAATAATATTTATAAGGACTTCATAGATATTCAAGACTTGAAATTTCATAGGTAGATTAATACAAGGAAATAGATAAAACCCAAAAAATATAGATCTCTATGACTAGTTTAGACAATACATTATGACCTAGACTATAGTGTCAGACCTTGAAGTGTCCTATTTTTGATACTCCTATCCTTTCATTGAATGAAACTTAGATCCTATTTGATGACACTATCCTAGTCTTACATAACTAGTATCAGCCTCTATCTTAGCTATATCAATATAGTTTTAAGATAATTTATATTTCTCCACTTTCATTACTGTTTTTAGAAAGTTATGAAGGTCAAAAAAATTATACAAATCAGTACTCTATTTATTGCAATATTATTTACTAATTTAGTTAACTTAGACCTTTAACTAAATTAGATATAGGACTCTAATATTTCTAAAATATTTAAATCAACTCCTTTTGATGTGAAAAACTTCATTCCTTAGCCATGAACATAACTTCATCTTCAACATGACAATCATATTCATGATCATACTCTAATTCACTATCTTCACTCTCATCAAATGAGTTGCAATCTTCTTTGGTGTAGAGACTCTTCTTGTTCTTGAAAGGCCTCTTCATGTTATTATATTTCTAAATCCTTTCTTCCTATATGTCTTCTTGTCTTCATCTTGACCTTCACCATGCTCTTTATTATCATTATTCTCATGCTTATGAGGATACTTACAAGGAAAATGTCCTATCTCTCCATAGTTGAGACATTTAATGGGTAGTTTACCCTTATACTTTCTTGAGATTGTGTTCAATTTACTATTAATCAAAGTACTTAGTTCATCCTCATCTATATTAGAAATGTCATCCTCTTTAGGTTTCTTACCTTGGAAATTCTTCTTTGGCTTCATCTTTGTCTTGAAAGTCACTTTTTTCTTTTGTGGTATATCATCATTCTTCCTCATCTCATAGGTAGTAAGAGTGTCATGTAATTGATTCATCTTCAAATGATTAAGACCATGAATTTATTTTATAGAAGATACCTTTGGATCAAACTTGAGGGATAAAGACCTTAATACCTTTTAGACTAGAGTATCATCTTCAATACTCTTGATAGAGAATGTTGACATCATTAACATGCTTACTCAACTCTATTTGAACATATAAAATACTATCAAAATCCCTGAGATCCTAAATTTGCACCCACATATGTTTGACTGCGCTTAGGCACATAACCTAAGATTTAGCATATATAAAATAGGGACTAATATAATCACAACTATATGATCAACTCCCCTTGACTCATCCACACGTGGCAATGGTAAGATCAACAAACAAACTGCTAAGATTTTCTACCACTAGACCCAAAATATCTAGAAGAAAACAATGATCAACTGAATGAAAACCACTCATGAACACAAGAACTCAAAGATTAGAAAACATCTTATGGACCTCTTTCACATGATCAATACTCCATACTCATCCCTAAAAATCTCTAACCATGCCAAAACTTAAGATCAACCAAGCCTCCTTCAAGCATAATAGGACAATCACATTGCACACTTTATCAATGTCACTTAGACTATCAAGGCACTTCATCCACTCACCTAGACACCTCCATAACATCATCATGACATCATTTAAAATTCTCCAATGTGGACTAGTTCTTCAAACTCTCCCAAGCAAGATGAATCAGAATCACCTAATGATTTCAATGTCCAAAAACAAATATTATAAGACATTCTTAGATAATTTTATCAAAGTCATGTTGTTCCTTTGTACTAAGTTTTGACCCAAAAGTAAGTTTGATGTTGGTGGTCTCATAATCTTCATTCAAATAAGGGTGAAAATCCCCATTTATTGGTGCCTAAAATAGGTTTTCACCAAGAGGTTGGCCTTTTTATTTACTTTTTCCTAGGTCTAAAAGTGCTTCAAAGAGGTTTTCACTTTGGGACATAAATGTTTTATTCTTTTATCTTTGGCTAAGGTTGTTCACCCACTCTTTGAAATAAGATGCAAGATCCAATTTGATAGATAACCCTTATTTATGGTCTCTCAATGGAACATTATCTTTTAGGATTATAAAATCACAAAAGGCCTCATCATTCTCAAGCTTGTATAAAAGTATTATGGATTATTGTTTCTCCTAATCTATAAATTGAAGATGATAGA
Organism: Torreya grandis; assembly: GCA_037957365.1. Taxonomy (NCBI): domain Eukaryota; kingdom Viridiplantae; phylum Streptophyta; class Pinopsida; order Cupressales; family Taxaceae; genus Torreya; species Torreya grandis. Next base: position 2,585,869 of record JARHVA010002369.1, read on the forward strand.
GGGGAAGTAGAGAATTTTGGATTAGTGGTGTAATGTTACAAATGGTATATGGGTTAAATAGGTTGGTACTAAAAAGGTCCTCATATATGCTATGATTAGACTCTACTTCTCTACTAGCATCATTGTCACTAGTTTATGTTTGAACATGAATAAGATACAATGGGTCACCCCTAGGTAGTTTAAATCTGAGACCATGAGTTACTTTGTATATGGTCATAGAAATGGGTTCAAGAATACTCTGATGATTTATACCTAGGCCTCTACCTTCATATGCTTGGTTATCCATGATCTTGTTAGGGATGGGATATTTTTTACTACAATAAAAATCAACTAATTTGTCATTATATAACCAAAAATCATCATTAGCATGCGGGTCTTGTTCTTGTTTAGTGGTTGATGTGAAAATAGTAGGAATAGGGATATGAAGTTTTCTTTTTACCTTTCATTGCCATTCCATAAAGATTGTTTTAGCTTTAGACCTTTCATAAGTCTTGAGATTCTATGTAAGCTTGGCTATGTGCAATGTTTCAAGGGTAAAATAATTTCTTGGATCATTTTCCAAAATGGTAAAATGATTATACATTTCAATAGGAGGTGCATGTGAAGATGAGGCAAGGCTATTAGGGTATATATAATTGATCTCTGGAAATTCAACAAGTATATCTTTGTCTTTGTCCTTTGGTGTTATGTCTAGACTAAAATGGTAATTATAGATTTCATATTTAGCCTTCAAATGCTTGTAGTGTTTATGTGGATGTAAATCTCAATGGATAGTGACCTCAATCCTAGAGTGAGAAAACTTGATACGCTAGTGTAATGTTGAAGGGATTTCATGAATTTCATGTATCCATGGTATTCCCAAAATTTTATTATAGGATAAATCTAGGTCTAGCACATGAAAAGGTGTATCATGGGTCAAAGGTCCAATGATCAATAGTAAACTAATAGTTCCTTATGATTATAACTCTTTATTTTCATATGCCTTGATAGTAATAGTCTTTCATTGAAGGTTAGATATTGTATATCCTAGATACTTGATTATCCTTAAAAACACAATATTCAGGCCCGATCCATTGTTTATGAGGATACATTTAACTTTGTGTTGCATGATAATAATTCAATGTATAATGGGTTATTATGGAGAGGGCCAAGGGATGACATATCACTTTGGTCAAAGGTCAATTATTGGCCTAGATATAGGTTTCCAACCAAATCTTGAAATTTGTATGGTGTGATGCCATTAGATGCTTAGGATTGGCCAAAGAGTTCAGTAAGGATATTCGTGTGGATGATATATGTACACAACAAATTTAGGATGGAAATTTGTGTGGGTATTTTTTTGAGTTGTTCTATAATGTCATACATTTTTCCTTAACATTGGTAATTAGATTACTCCTAGTCAGCATAGTGGGTTGGATTGGATCATTGGTAGAAGGTTGTGGACCTAGCATGGTGATTTTATATCATCAAGTTATGATGGCACAATATAAATTGGGTACATTACCATCGTAACTAAAAAATGATGGAGATACCTAGAGAGGATAATTCTTGATTGTAGGTGTACCTGGTTGTGGTCATGGGGCAATGAAGATTTATTAGTATAGGTCCTAAAATGGTAATCCTTGGTTGTTGTTGCACTTGGCTATGATCAGAGGTTAAAGAAGGATTAATAAGTTTGGTAGTTTTATTGACATTATTAGATAAGAGTTCTAGTTTACTGGCACTCGGTCTAGGATTGATGATAATGGTAGATACATGACCTTCTATAATATGACTTATAACTTTATTATAGTTATGTGAAACTATGTGATAGGTTTATTAGTTATTGGGGTCATTTTTGTCTTGGTTCCTTACATTTGGTGATTTAAATTTTTGTTGATTCTATTGATATTATTTTTCTTGTTGTGGTCTTCATTGTTGTTGTTGCTAATTGGAATTATTATGTTGTGTAAAAGGATTTTGGTAAATACCCAAGTTTTGATTAGAAATAGATACTCTATTATTCAATTGAATTTCTCCATTTTCTAACATATTTTCAATAAGGTGATTGTAATAACCCCATTGAGTTTTTACTAGAATAGGGTGATTTTTTATTTAAATTAATTACATAGATTTATCTAACATATTTCACCACAATAAAACCTAACCGTAGTCATATAAAATGTGAAAATTGGTAACTTGTGTCTGGATTGTGACACTCAACCCATAAGTCCCTCTTGATTTCTCTCATGACCCTCATAAACATATTTTCACTGATTCATATTAATCCATAGCCTTCCATATAGTGATTCCACCTCCTCTAGGTAGCATTTCTAGTGTGATTCCATCCCCTAGGTCTCGTTCCTTCAAGACTATAGCACCTAATTTGTACTATAATGACAAAACCTAGGGTGTCCATTTTTTATGCTCATATACAAGTGTATTTTTACCACCAATGGTCATTTCTTTTTGGTTCCTATTCTCCTTCTTGTCATCCTAATGTACATACATTTGACCCATGACCAATAGATCCCTATAAAAGCCCATTCAAAGTTCACTTAGAAGGGGTTTGAAAATATCAAAAATAAATCAAGAATACAAGTAAGACTACTCTATAATATTTACCTATTATCTAAATACAACCATATAATACAATTACAAGCTCATATAAATCCTTACACCAACCCTAGCCACCTCAAGCATACCCAGTTTAGCATTTTACATCTTCATACACAATATTGTACAAAGCACATCAAGTGGGAGAACTACATATGGCTTGATGCCTCTTTGGAGTATTGGTATGTAGGTAGTTTTCCCACACAAAGAGTGTGGATACATGTTTAGTGCATCTTACACACAATAACCCCCCTCTTTCCTAATGTTTGTCAAAGCATAATGGAGTCTAGGTTTTAAGACTAAATCAACATGACAAGGAATTCTACAGATAGCTAATAGTTGAAATTTCATAGGAAGGCTCACATAGACATAACGAACAAAACCCAAAAATCTTGAGTCTCTTAGATAATAATGATAGAAGAAGACTATACCTTTGGACCTTAGGGTTTCCTAATTTAGTGATCCTATCTAATCATAAAACAAAGGCCAAAGTCCTAGTCTTGCACAATGAATTATAGACTTTGTCTTAACCATCTCAATCTGTTTCTAGCTAATTCTTATTTTCTCCACATTTATTACTATTTATAGAAAGGTTAAAAATGTAGTTAAATTATAAGAATTAGTAGCTTAATTATTGCATATTTATTTACTAATTTCCTATTCTAGAACCTTAACTAAATTAGAAATAACACTCTAATATTCTCAAAATTATTAAATCGTTTGGTGAGCCTGACTTCATTTACACATTAAAAAACCCTAAAAACCTTAGGGTAAATTTCCTACTGATTTTTCCTATATTTTTGATGATTTTTACCTATAAAATAAAATAAAAAATTATCATTAAATTTTAAACTTTCATATTAATTTTAAAATAATTTTATTTCAAACCCTAGTTGCCCATACTAGTTCCTAGTATTTCCCATTATTTTTCCTATATTTTATTTATTTTTAGCTTACATATTTAAATTAAAAATTTGCATCAAAATTTAAAATTCTTTAGTAATATAAAAATAATAATAATAATTTCATTCAAAACGTTATTTTCATGTACTCGCTCCTATTTTATTCTTGAGGTATTACCTTACATCTAAAATTAGATTGCAAAAATGGATCTCACTTATTTACACATATTTCTTACATTTCTTGCAAACAATAAGGAGACCATACTAGGTCCTATCATGTACATGAATGATGAAGTTTACCATATGTTAGTATAAAGCTTCATTCTTTGCATTTCATGCTTATTTTTTATAATATGGGATGATATTAAGAAAGTTATTATTAAACATAGTAAGATCCCTCTTCTTCAAAACAATGTTTATTCGTCTTTAATACAATGTTTCATTACCTACTTTATATCTCTCATATGGAAAGTTTTTCAAGTTTATCACGATAAATACATTATAAATGTCATAGCATATGTCAAAGTTTCTTATAAGTTCATGCACACATTCATGATTTTTATCCCTTTCTTTCCATCTCTCATATAGAAATTTTTTCAAGTTTATCATGCTAAATACATCAAAAATGTAATAGCATATGTCAAAATTCTTACTACATTAATGCACACATTCATGCTCTCTCTCCTTTACTTGTTATCTCTCATATGGAATGTTTTTTATAAACATATTTATATACAAATAATAACTCCAATTACATGCATTTCATTCCACATACATGGTTTCTACCTAGATGCATATAACTCTTTTGCTACTTCTATGTTCAAATTACAACAATATAAATGCAATAGAATTAAAATTTCAATCCATAGTTCAAATGATCAACCTCATGTTTTTAAATCTACTTTGTCATCTCAAACAATGACAAAAGAATTTTTAAATGATAACTCTCTTATTCTTACTTCTCATATTACAAATGAAAATAATGCATGCACTCCATTTAAGGATAATATAAATGCAAATAGTATTCCAATTTCACATGACAATCTATTACATATTAGGAAAGACTTTCCTTCTCATCTCCCCTAATAAGGTGATAGTTACTTTCCATCTAACTAAGTCAATGCTATCACCCCTCTTAAAGGTGAGGTATCTTATTCTATTGTTCCTAATGCATAGATTCAGCCTATAGCTTCTTCAAACCTTCTTAAACATATGTGCTTACATGTTCAATTGAAAGCAACAAGTGTTTGCACTTATAAGACTCTAAGGGATCAAATCACTAGTATGAGAAATTTAATTTCAGATTTACAAACATAGAATTAGATATTACATAAAAAAATGACAACATTAAAAAATCATATTATAATACAAAAGACTCAAAGGTACCCTAGTGTTAATCATGTATATGCACCTTCACCTACTCAATTAGTTGAAAGCAATATTACATATCAAAATAAGAAATCAAAACAAAGTAACTCTATAAATAGTGATTCAAAAATCATTATAACATAAAATAAGATTTCAAGTGAAGTACTAAGGGAAATGATTAAATCTAAGTAGATAAAACTACCTCCTCTACATCCAGTGAGAAGATCCAAATATTATTTTGCATATCATAGAATGCATGGGAATCACATAAATTAATGTTTGGTATTAAATAAATATATACAATAGATAATTGCTAATGAGGACCCTATACAAGGTAAATTAGTCAAGAAAGTCATGGTGACATAGGAACACATTCACAAAGGGTCAAATCTAGAAGAAATACAAAAGTGGTTACTAAAGCATAACTCAGAACAATAAAATGATCAAAAAGCAAAATTAGATAAAAAAATAGTACCAAAATCATAGGTAAAGCAAAAAAAATATGTAAATCTACCTCTCCAAAATGAGGCTCAACATTCAAAGTAATACAGGTTTGGTAAAAAATATTTACAATAGTTTGATTATCAAGATCAAGGGTTGGGAAAGCATGCTCAAATCATCAGTACTCCTATTCTAGCAATTGATATTATTTGTCACCAAGTTTTGGGATTTATTGAACATCCTAAGGTAAATCATTCATATACACAATTTATCAAAGGAAAAGATCCAGATATATTAAAATTCAATAGTATCATTCCATTGGTTCAAGATCAAGAGGATAATGATGAGTGGAACAATACAGGTTATTATGATTTACAAGATACCAATACTGAATCTAAATATTCAAAATCATATTCATAGGCATTCCCTCATTCTTAAAAATCATGCATGATTCCTTTATTTGATACAAGACACCATGATAGGGAGTCTCCCATGAGACTCATTGGTTAGTATCATTTATTCTCAGTATTACTTGTACATAATTTATCAGTTTTCCTGTACATAATCTTTTAGCTTGATTGTACATAGTTTATTTTTAATTTTATGTGCATGGTCTTCTTATGATTGATTATACATAGCTCAATTTAAAAAAAAAAAAAAAACATTCAAATATTCCAGAAATACCAAAAATAATACAAAATTTCAAAATACAAAAACATTCAAATAATTCAAAAAATAAAAAATATTTCAATTATATGCATTATCCATGCTTTTTATCTCTACTAATATCTTAGACTTACATTTACTATTTTATGTTATTGTTGGTTGATTTATCTACATTACCATGCTTAAATTGATCTTCTTTGAGTGTGTGCAGTAACATCCATATTCTTGATTGCTTCACTCTACCCATTGAGGGGCTATCCTAATTCTAAATTCAAGACACACATCAATAGACATACCCATTGGGGGAATCTTCCATATGACTACACCATCTAGGTTATGCCATTCCTAAACCACACACTCTAGTTATCATGATGATGTACATTATTCACTCACATAAATTTCTCTATCAAAATTCAATAGTATATAACACTTATTAATTTCTTAACATATACCTAGTCTTATACTCCATGTCCCGTATACTTTCACTTCTTACTTTAATTAGTTAGATGTGATTGCATTTATAGTATTTTTATGATTTCCTTTCTTTATTTGCATAGCTGTATGTGATTGCATTTCTTAGTTCCTATTTTATATCCTATAGATTCCTTAGGAAAATTTCCAATGTCCTTTACTTCTATTCTTATGTGTGCCTTAGGACATTTTCCAATGTCCTTCACTTGTAATCTTCTATATGTGTATGGCCCTTGTGTCAACCTTGCTTTTTTTAATTATATGTGTATGTGGCATTTGAACATGTCTTGTATCCTCACTTTCTAGTTTGAGTGACATTTAACCATGTCCTTTTTTTGCTTGGACCCTTGGCCACTCTTTGCTTCTTGCTTTATGTGATTATTTATTGATTGATTTTAATTGTTTGTAATGCTAGGATCCACATCATGCATTATCTTGCACTATTGGATGCCATGATGGACATCATGCTCCATCCCCTCCTTGACAACTAATAACTAACCAAACTTCCAATTTTAATTTAGTAAATTACACATGATATTGCATTGTTATATCTATCTAAGCATACCGTTATTGATCTAACAATCTCTCATTACAAACCATGCCATATCTTGAGATATATTATTAATTATCATTACTATATCATGTATCTTTTTAGTATAACACAATTGTAGGGATCTTTCTTCTGAAAGTAGTCATTAAAGGGTCTTCATTTCTACCCTCATAAGAGGGGGTAACAAACAGGGGTTTTGTCATAGAGATCAGAGCTCTTAATGATAAAAAGTAGTTTTTAGAACACCTAGAATAATGACTAGACTTTAAACCAAGTAGAAAAAACTAGACAGATAGTGAAAATTATAGAAAAATCATCATAATTATCCTATGAGAATAGTTCCAAGATTGGACTAGAGTGCTAAATAATAGGGTGTCTATTTTTGATGCTCAATTCCAAAAAAAAAAAAAAAAAAGTTTTTCTAGAAATAGGTAGAAAAGTAGGTTTAGCTATAATTTTTGCACATTTAGACTAGTTTAGATACAACAATTTCAATACAATTTTTCTCAAAGAATCTATATATAAAGGGTATCATGAATGGCATGATGGATCTCTCTTCTAGTTTTAGATAGCGTATTTGGTATAACTTCCAAATCAAAATCCATGTTTTAGACACCAATTATTGGGGGCAATGTGTGTGGCACATTTGTCTTCTTTTCTTTTTAAGTTTAGCATATTACATAGGAATTTTTAGTAGTTTCATGCCCTATTTTATCTATATGTGGCTGTCATCATTTTGGAGTGGCTTTTATACAAGCCTAACCTCATCATTTTGGAGTGGCTTTCATATAATCCTAGTGTCCAACTTTGGAGTGGCTTTCATACAAGCCTAATCTCCACCTTTTAGAGTGGCCAAGAGTGGCCTAGTTTCTAGCATACATTTGTCTATCCACACCGCATTATTAGGTTACATAGTATTAATGGGATTTAGGAGCCATTTCATATGACACACATTTCATACTAATATCTTTTCATAGCTTCAGTTCATGAGGTAATAATATATTCAAAGGAATAACTAGCCTTTGTATTCTTGATCCACTTATTTAGAGGGATTGGACACATGATCCAAACATTAATTAACATACACATGATTACATAGCTTCACTTAGTGGCTGATGATTGATCTAAAGGGATAACCTTTGCATTCTTGAGCCATTCTCAAGGAATTGAGCACTCAACTCTATTTGTGATATTATTCTTGGTACAACACATACCCAATATTACTTAGAATCATTCAAAATTAATCAATATCATAATAGGTTTTATATTGGGTTACATACCTGATGATTTGCATTCATTCCTTTCTCTTCCTCTCTCTTTTACCCAACTTTATATGTTCTTATTTTAGATATAGTGTTTCTAATAAAAACTAATTTACTCTTTGTTTTATCTTATAAATCTACTTTACAGCATGCTCTCTCTACTCAAACCCAATATTACATAGCTTCATGAGCTTCACCCTTGTAGGTAGGTTTAGGTATGCTTTCTATTTTTCTTTTATCCTAGTATTTCACTATGCTGCATCACTAGAAAAAAAGAGGTCAAATGTAGTCATATAAAATGTGAAAATTGATAACTCAAGTATGGTTTGTGACACCCAACCCATAGTTCCCTATTTATTTCTCTCATGACCTTCATATGAATATTTTCATTGATTCTTAGACATCCATATCCTTCCATACAATGATTATACCTCATTCAAGAAACATTTCTAGTGACGATTTCATCCCTGTGGGTCTTATTCCTTCAGGACAATAGCACCCAACATGGACTATAGCACCATACCCTAGGGTATCCACTTCCAGTGCTCCTATCCAAGTGAATTTTTACCATCGATGGTTATTTCCTTCTAGTTCCTATCCTCCTTCTTATTGGCCTAACATGAATACATTCAACCCATGATCAACAGATCCCTATACAATCTCATTCAAAGTTCATTTAGAAGAGGTTGGCAAATATAAAAAAGAAAGCAAGAATATAAGTAAGACTAATTAGACATATTTACCTATTTTATACATACAATCATCCAATATAATTACAAGCTCATCCAAATCCTTACACTAGTACCTAACCACCTCAAGCATACCTAGTTTATCATTTTGCATCTTCATACACATTATTTCATAAATCACATCAAGTAGGAGAACTAAATATAGATTGATTACTCTTTAAAGTATTGGTATGTAAGAAGTGTGTACACATAAGGGGTGTAGATGCATGTTTAGTGCATCTTACACACACTACCCCCCTCTTTCCCAAATTTTGTCAAAGTGACTAAACTAGATCTATAGGGAGTTTTGTAGACATCTAGTAGTCAAAATTTCATAGGTAGGATCACATAGACACGCAAAAAGAAACCCAAAAATCTCAAGTTTCTTAGATAATAGAAGAAAAATATGAGTATAATGCTAGACCTTAGGGTGTCATATTTTAGTGCTCCTATACAATCATAAAATGAAGGCCAGAACCTGATTTGTGACACTATCCTAGTCCTACATAGTGAATTCCAGACTCTATTTCAGAACAACAAAAGCATAACTCAAAACAAAAAAAGGATAAAAAATTAAATTCAAAGCAATAAATAGTACCAAAATCATAGGTAAATCATGGAAATAATGGAAATATACCTCTCCAAAATGAGGCTCAACTTTCAAAGTAGTATGGGTTTGGTCAAAAATATCTACAATAGTTTGATTATCAAGGTTAAGGGTTGGGAAAGTAAGCTCAAGGCATCATTACTCCTATTTTAGTAGTATATCATTTTTGTCACCAAGGTTTGGGATTTATTGAACATCCTAAGGCAAATCATTCATGCACATAATTTATCAAAGGAAAATATCTAGATACAACAAAAGTCAACACTAACATTCCATTGGTTCAAGATCAAGATGATAATGACTAGTAAAACAATACAAGTTATTATTATTTCCAAGATACTAATAATGAATCCAAATATTCAAAATCATATTTGAATCCATTCTCTCATGCTTCATAATCATGCATGTTTCCTTTGTTTGATATATGACACCATGATAGGGAGTCTCCCATGAGACTCATCAGTTAGTATCATTTCTTCTTAGTATTAATTGTACATAATTTCTCAATTTTCTTGTACATAATCTTTTAGCTTGATTGTACATAGATTATTTTAAATTTCATGTACATAGTCTTCTTATGATTGATTTTATGTATCTCAATTTTAAAAATACAAAAACATTCAAGTATTCCAAAAATACCAAAAATAATAAATTTTTTCAAAATACAAAAACATTCAAATAATTCAAAACATCAAAGATATTTCAATTGTACATTATCCATGTTTTACATCTCTCTTAATATGCTAGAATTAAATTTGTTGTTCTATACTATTGTTGGTCAATTTACCTATATTACCATGCCTCACTTGATCTTCTTTCAGTGTGTGCAGTGACATCCATATTCTTTATTACTTCACTCTACCCATTGAGGGGGCATCCTACTTCTAAATTCAAGACACACATCGATATACATACCTATTGGGGGTATCTTCCATATGACTACACCATCCAAGTTATGTCATTTCTACACCACACACTCTAGTTATCATGATGATGTACATTATTCACTCACTTACACAAATTACTCTATCGACATTCACTAGTGTATAGCAGTTGTGTATTTCTTAACATATACTAAGTCTTGTACTACATGCCTTGCATACTTTCACTTATTGATTTAATTAGTTAGATGAAATTATATTCCTAGTATTGATATGCTTTCCTTTCTTGCTTTGCATAGCTAGATGTGATTGCATTTCTTAGTTCCTATTTTATCTCTTATAGGTGCCTTAGGACATTTTTCAATGTCCTTTTCTTCTATTATTGTGTGTGCCTTAGGACATTTACCAGTGCCCTTTGTTTGTACTCTTCTATGTGTCTATGGCCCTTGTGCCAACCTTGCTTGTTTTAATTATATGTGTATGTAGCATTTAAACATGTCTTGTATGTTTTCTTTCCAATTTGAGTGACATATACCCATGTACCTTGTTTTCTTGTCCCCTTGGCCACTCTTATATGATTCTTTCTTTGTGTGTTTATTGCTTGATTGCTTTTAAATTTTTTACAATGCCATGATCCACATCATTAATTATCTTACTTTCAATTTGGTACATTACACATGCTATTAAATTATTATATCTATCTAGACATACCCTTATTGGTCTAAAAAACTCTAACTACAAACCATGTCATATCTTGAGATATCTTATTGATTATCATTATTATATCATGTATCTTTGTAGCATAACACACTTATAAGGATATTTATTTTGAAGGTAGTCATTACATGGTCTTTATTCCTACCCTCAAAATAGGGGGAAATAAATAGGGATTTTTTCACAAAGATCAAAGCTCTTAATAGTTAAAAAATTAGTTTTTAGAACACCTAAAACATCAACTCAACTTCAAACTAGGCAGAACAGACCAAGTAGATAGTGAAAATTATAAAACAATAATTAGAATTAGCCTAGGATAATAGCACCAAGATTGGACTACAATGTTGAATAACAGGGTGTCCATTTTTGATGTTCTTATCCAAACAACAACAAAATCAATTTTTCTAAAAACAAGCAGAAAAGTAGGTTCAACTATAATTTTTGCACATTCAGACTAGTTTAGATACAATAATTTTAATACAATTTTTATCAAAGAATCTAGATAAAGGGGGAATCATGCATGGCATGATGGCTCTCATTTCTAGTTTTAGATAGGGTAGTTGGTATAAATTCTAGATCAGAATCCATGTTTTAGACACCAGTGATTAGGGGTAATGTGCATGGTACATTTGTCTTCTTTATTTTTTGAGTTCAACATATTAACCAAGTATTATCAGTAGTTACATGCCTTACTCTATCTTTAGATGGTTGGCATTGTTTTGGAGTGGATTTCATATAAGCTTAACCTTCACATTTTGGAGTGGCTTTCATATAAGACTAATACTCAATTTTGGAGTGCATTTCATACAAGCTTAATCTCCACCTTTTAGAATGGCTAAGAGTGTCCTAGTTTCCATCATACATTCATATATCCACACCATATTATCATATTACAGAGCATTCATGGGCTTCAAGATCCATCTCATATGACACACATTTTATATTAGTATCAATTCATAGCTTCACTTAATGGGGAAATGATGGAGCCAAAAGACTAGCTAGCCTTTGCATTCTTGAGCCACTTATTTAGAGGGATTGTGCATGGTCTAAACATTGATTAACACATGCATGATCACATAACTTTACTTAGTGGGTGATGATGGAGTTAAAGGGCTAGCCTTTGCATTATTGAGCCACTCTTAGAGAATTGAGAACTTAGCTTCATTTGTGATATTACTCTTGGTACAACACATACCCAACATCACTTAGTATCATCTAATATTACTCAGCATCATAACAATTTTTTTCTTAATTCACATACCTAGTGAGGTGTATTCATTCCTTTTTCTCTCTCTCTCTTTCTTACGCAACTTTGTATGTTCTTCTTTTAGATATAGCGTATCTAGTAAGAACTGATCTACTCTTTATTTTCTCTTGCATATTTACACTTCACAACATGCTCTCTCTATGTAGACCCAACATTACATAGTTTCATGAGGTTCATCCTTATAGGTAGGTTCATGTAAACTTTCTATTTTTTCTTTATCCTATTATTTAGATTTATTGCATCACTAGAATAAAGGGGGGCAAATATAGTCATATAAAATGTTAAAATTAGTAACTTGAGTATGGATTGCGACACCCCACCCATAGGTCCCTTTTGCTTGCTCTCATGACCCTCATATGTATCTTTTGACTAATTCTTAGTCATTCATAGCCTTCTAGATAGTGATTCCACCTCCTCTAAGAAACATTTCTAGTGATGATTCCGTTCCCTTAGGTCCTTTTTTAGGACTATAGCAATCGAATTGGACTATAGCATCAAACCATAGGGTGTCCATTTTTGGTGCCCCTATCCAAGTGTATTTTTATCACCAATGGTAATTTAATTTCAGTTCATATCCTCCTTTTTGTTAGATTAATGCTAATACATTCGACCCATGACCAATAGATCCCTATAAAATCCCATTCAAAGTTCATTTAGAAGGGGTTGGAAAATATCACAAAGCAAGAATATAATCAAGACTACTCAGGCATATTTCCCTATTCTCTACATATAGCCATCCAATACAATTACAAGATCATCCAAATCCTTACACCATTCCATAGCCACCTCAAACACACCTAATTTAGCATTGTGCATCTTCATACACACTATTGCACAAATCACATCAAGTGGGAGAACTACATATCGCTTGATCCCTCTTTAGAGTATTGGTATGTAGGTAGCATGCCCATATAAGGGGTGTGAATACATGTTCAATGCATCTCACACAAACTAACCCCCCCTCCCCCCCCTTTTTTTCTCAAAGTTTGTCAAAGCATAATGGAGTCTAGGGTTTGAAGACTAAATCAGATCTACAGGGAGTTTTGTGGACATCCAACAATGGTAGAATAGGACTATAGTGCTATAACCCAAGGTGTCCTATTTTTATTCTCTTATCCAATCATAAAATGAAGGCTAATACCTAATTTTTGACACTATTTAGTCTTGCATAGTGAATTTTAAACTCTATCTCAACTGTCTCAGTCTATTTCTAGCTAAGTCTTATTTTCTACACATTTATTACTATTTATAGAAAGGTTAAAAATATAGTTAAATTATATAAATTAGTATCTTAATTATTGCATATTTATTTACTTGTTTCCTATTTTAGACCCTTAACTAAATTATGAATAATACTCTAATATTCCCAAATTTGTTAAATCACTAACTAAGTGATCTTTAAATAAATGTAGTATTTTTAGTTAACATTAAAAGGTCTATAATTAATCAATTTATCTAATGGTAAATAAAATAATAATATATCAAAATAGGTACAATGTTGAATATATAAATAAAGACTACATTAATTCATATAAGTAGTATTACAAATTTAGCCACAACTGATACAACATTACAACCATTACTGTAAATATACATATGAATAAAATTATAGTTTTAACAATAATACAAGTCTCGATAATAATAATACAATGATAAAAAACTCTATGGATCATGAGTCTCAATGAGCGTGAAGTATCTAGTAGTAATCTCAAGTGTTGTATCTAGTGAATTACTACTATGGGGAGGGAGAGCATCATCCGAGTACTTTTCCACACCAACCATGGACCATAGATCCCCCACACTATCTCCCAACTACGGTATGGTCCTCCCTACATGGATGGATAGATAATGATGGTGAAAAAATATAGAGTGACAAACTAGAACCCATGTGATGTCAGATAACTAGTACATGATGTATACCATAAATAAATCCATTCTAACATGATATCATACAAACATGTAAACTATATAAAACACATTAAATGACAATGTTTAACTATAAAAAATACTTTGGTCAAAGTTTTCATATAGTTATTAATCTTTAGGATTAGTCAATTTTATACACACCACTCAATTAGATTACACCTCACCTTGCATTAATGGTACTAATTAAGTGAGTGGAGCTCATCACACTACTTATTTATGTTTATTAATGTTATATTTGGTTATTTATATAATAATATAAAATCCAATATATTCATAAATAATATTATTTATTAGTAGATATAAAATATGCTAAGTATAGAAATATAAAATACATAAATTTAGTCCATAAAATGTAATGAAATTAATCTTAAATCATCTAAGTTATTACAGAATAATAAATAGATTCATAAACAACACACAATATTAACACACCATCTGAGTAAGAAACATGTCAAGGCTTCTAATTACAAAATATCAAATTTTAACTATAAATAACATAACATTAATCAATGACATATTTCTTTGTTCATATTTCACAAATATAACATTAAGCTAATCATATAACAACATAATATGATATGTATTAATCATTTTAAATACCTTATATTTAATACTTCAACAAAACATTAATCACATCACAAAGCTCCTATATTACTTTTCTATATCAGTAGTATAATATAAACATAAAACTGTATATGCATTTGTAAATATGTTATACTCTAAATGGACTTATTATTTTGTCCATAATTCCTACAAGAATCACATATAATGGAAGATGAATATACATATGTATCTATGCACTAATTCTCCTTTTAATTATAACATAAGATTACTAGAATGATTCAATTTTGAACATAACCAATAGACCATCATAGATGTACTTAAAATCATAATCATCACTGGATACTTAAATGTACACTATCAAATACAAATCTTCTATGCCAATGTATACAATGTTCTAATTATTTTCCATAATCTACTAAGATTATTTTTCATATTTTATAGCTAAGATTAAATTTCAAAAGCATTTAAAATTTTTACACATATAGTGTTCAATTGGTAACATGCTCAACCGACTATATCTAAAAGGACATATTTCCATATGCACACAAATATACCAATAAGCATATAGCCTTATATAGCCTTATCCAATTGCATCCTACACTACTAAACATATGTAGTTTACATCAAACTCAATCATGTATATATTTATATGATAAAAATAAAAATAATGCTTTATTAAACCAACAATCTTTTATTTAATATTCTCCAACATGAAGTCCTAAGACTAACTTAGCCGACTGCATTTATATACTTTACATTAAATTGCTACACTTGATCCCTCAAATCTCAATTTACCCAACTCTAAAACTCATATTTTTTATACAAACCTATCCAAATGTATGTCTATGAGTTTTACTATATAATCACCATACATACATACATACATACATATGTATGTATGCATGTATGTATGTATATATGTATGTATGTATGTATGTATGTATGTATGTATGGTGATTATATAGCAAAAATCATAGACACACATTTGGATAGGTTTGTATTAAAACTATGAGTTTTAGAGTTGGGTAAATTGAGATTTGAAGGATCAAGTGTAGCAATTTAATGTAAATTGTATAAATGTAGTCAGCTAAGTTAGTCTTAGGACTTCATGTCGGAGAATATTAAATAAAATATTGTTGGTTTAATAAAGAATTATTTTTATTTTTATCTTATAAATATATACATGATTGAGTTTGATGTAAACTACATATGTTTAGTAGTGTAGGATGCAATTGGATATATATATATATATATATATATATATATATATATATATATGTATGTATGTATATGTATATATATATATATGTATATATATGTATATATATGTATATATATGTATATATATGTATATATATATATATATATATACATATACATATATATATATATATACATATACATACATATATATATATATATGTGTATATATATATGTATGTATATATATATCTATATATATATGTATGTATATATATATATATATATATGTATATATATATGTATATATATATATGTATATATATATGTATATATATATATGTATATATATATGTATATATATATATATGTATATATATATATATATATATGCATATATATATATATATATATATATATATGTATATATATATATATACATATATATACATATATATACATATACATACATACATATATATATATATATATATGTATATATATGTATATATATATATATACATATATACATATATATATACATATATACATATATATATATATATATACATATATATATATGTATATATGTATATATATATACATATATATACATATATATACACACACACACACACACACACACACACACACATATATATATATATAGAAGACACATATATAATTTGGCTTATATGACTTTGTAACCATATTTCAATAGGTCCTTAAATATACTCAGAAATATTATAGGTAGTGTGAAGTCATTATAGGTCTTAATATGTAAATACGATCATTTATATTTCATATTACAAAAAAAAAAAACTAGTCAACTTCCAAATATGTGATGAATATAAATATGATTCACAATCACATATAATAGATGCCATATCATTTAATTGAATACTCATACACACACACATGTATGTATGTATATACATACCCATACATATTTATATATTTATCATTTAGATAAACATATTAATGAAATAAACCAATTTTCAGTCTATCCTACCAAACAACCTTTATACATAGTCGAACCTTGTTTTTGGGTTTTAAATTTTATCTTGAACTAATATTTTATCGACTCAAGTTGGTATTGAATATTAAAGGCAATATTTTATACAACTAATCCCAATTTATATAAATCCTAATGAACCCTCATCTTGTTATACTAGCTTAGGGTTTAAACTTGTGATGCTAAAATACATAAAATTCCTCTTAATTTAAGCTCAATATTTTGTAAACATATAGCAGATAGTTATACACCATGGTTGATTAGAGTTAAGGTTCAATTTGTCATAAAATTGGTTCTATGAATGGTCAAGGCATCCATAATAATAGGATTATAACCTAGTCTTTCACATCCCATAAAAATAATACAACAAAACCTTTTAACCATAACATTTTGATGGATTTAACTAGAACAATCTAATATGAATTTAATTAAAAAACCAACCTTGTAATTTAATTTGAGATATGGCTAATAGATAACCCTTCATAGATTTTCCAAAACTTTCTCCTCTTTCTCTGCCTTCTCAAGTCCTCGTATGTCATACCGTCACAAGCCTCCATTCCCTCATTTTATCTAGTTGCATGATATTTTCTTTCCCCCTAAATTACTCCAAATTAATCAACAAAATAAAGACCAAAATTATTCATTGTAAAGAATAACTAATATAAACTACTAGTCTTCCACCATTTTATCATGCATAAAACCTATTTTATGTATCTATTTTTATAATAGTTTATTATCCCAAGTCAATGACTAGTTTAACCCTAATCTCTTGAACCTTCCATTAATCAAACAAGAAAATAAAAATATACTCTTCAAACTTTATGCATGATAACATGACTTCTTTGAACCCTCTAAACTATATTAATATCTATGAGTTTGAACCTTCTATATCAACTTCACAAAAGTCATCCAACTATGAACATAATGAGGTTAACAATAATCATTCAATAATAAAACTTCCAAGTTTATTATAATTCCAAAGTCAATGTCATTTTAGCATAAGGGCATTAATAAATAAAGACTACCCAAAATTCCATTGACTAACCTAATATTAATTAATCAATTTAATCATTGATAGAACTACCAATAGGACCAAACAAAGCTCGAGTGGGCATAGGAGTAGTGTAAAACTGAGACACTAACCCACACCAAGATGAAATGACACCATAATGATAATATTACATTATGAAACACATATTACATGCAACCTCAATTTTTTAATGTTTATTCTTTGTTTTAATTGTGTGTGTTGCTCCTAGAAGAGCCTTACATATATAGGTGATTATAATGAAGATGAAAAGCATCCTAAGTAATGTGGGCTAAAACAATAAGTAAAATAGTAAGAAATAGTGGAACATGAGTTATCAATAACTCATGTGTGCATACACTAACCACTAGTGGTTTAATATATCCTAGTTTAACTTAACAAAAGTGTAAATAAACCTTTACACTAACATCCCCACTTAAGTGAAACTTATGGAGTAGTGAAAAAAAAGTGTAAGACTTCTCAAAAGATAGGTCCCGACAACCATGCCATGTTGGGTACCTATGTACAATGTCAAGAGAATTTAGTGAAGAAGCAAAGTGTCTTGATGGATTCCAATCCATCTCATTAAAATACATGGATTTCAATCACTTTAACTACCAAGTAAAATAGGAATTGGTGTTGAATATGAGGATCAAATAGAAGAAACATTGATCTCCAAAATATTGGGTAAAAAAAACCTGAGGAAGCATTGCCAAACATCCCCCCTCAATGCTAGATAGAGTAATGATGGTAGAAACTAATGATTGTAAAAGTAATGGTGAATGAGTGAACATCACAAGATTTCATGGTGGTTTGATCCATTAATAGATGAGTCTATGCAAGATGGATATGAAAACTAGGTAAAAATACTCATAATATCTACGTGAGTGGTATGAATCCAATAATCGATGAACACCTAAACTACCAACATAATTTTGGAACCATTAAAATGGCTACCAATGGGTAATTATTAATCTTGACAAATGTTGGGGATACCATATGTCACTTGCAACATGGAGACATTAATACTATCAAGGTTGATGTCAAAAATACATAAAAGTACACCAAAGAAGGTGAATAAATGATGAGACATATTGTGATCCTAATATGGGCTCTAATAAATAAAGTTCATAATAAAATACCCATATAAAATAGAGGAATCTAGACTCATTATTGTGTTAAAAACATGAAAGCACACATGCACACAAAAGGTGCTCATTTGTAGAAAGAAATGGAATCTCTCCTACAAAATCGAGGAGAAAAGAAAGGGGCCTCAAATGTCTCAATGACATGAGTGTAGGTGGAAGTGTAAAATAACCAACATCAACACATGAAGGTAAAGAAACTTGCAAACCAAAAAAGGTCATGCATGAGTGGCCCAAGATCCACTACTTAAACACATGTTCAAAAATGCAATAGGAGTCTTGCTAGATAATAACCATGTAAAAAGAGACAAAAAGTATTTTCCATGGATAGGGTCTTGTTAACAAGGCCATTTTAGGTACACTTTACAAGTTGATGAAATATAATAAATTTTCAAAACTAAAGGATAAGGAAAGATAAAAAATGCATAAAGTTTATTGTGGGGGGCACGTCCACCAGCCATGTCAGACCTACCCCCTAGTCTTCAAACATGACATTTGGAATAGGTGTGAATGTGCCAAATACAAATGAAGAAATCAAACATTGAATTTGAAAAGGGAGTGTGACAAATCACACACATGCATGAAGTTAAACAAATATGTAAACCCCCATGGCACTTTATAAATCAGTGCGAGTATAAATACATTTGAACAACCCACCCAATATGAATTATAATTTGAAAAATAGGCCATTAAGATAAAAAATACAATATGAAATAAAATAAAATTAAATATATGTTGTAATTTTTAATATCATGGAAAAACATGCACTTTCAAAAAAGATTACATGCAAATCAGAGTTACTAATCAAAAGTTATGGCCTCTTAAAAGTCCAAAATACATGAATTAGTCAACTAAATTAGTGATAAACTTAAAAAAAATTATATATGGGTGATAAAAATTCAAAACATATCCTTACCATTGCATATATATTGAAAAAGTATCCAAGGTGAAAAAAAAATCACCTTCATAGGCTTCACGGATCAAACATTATGAACCTTGGAAGAAAAGATCTCCAAAGATGGCTCATAGTGGTGAAGGACAAGCCCTTAGGAGGTAAAAAAACCCATAAGGTAGTCATATGGCATGAAAAAATGATAAAAAATACGGTGTAAGACCAAAAAATCATTTATATTCAACCTCATGATCTATAGGTTATCAATGTTTTAATCCAAGTGCTCTAGCCATAAGTGCAAGCATGAAGCTTGTTAACAAAAGAGAAGAAAATAATATTTATTATAAAAAAATGCATTGATTTAAAGGATGATCTTAGTGTAAGCCTTTATGGTGGCATGATGGTGGTGATGCTTCTATAATTGGTGGATCTGGGTGGTGCTCCACCCAAAAAATTGACCTTGCACCAAATGGAGACTTCTAAATTGATCTCTACCTTCAAACTTTCACCACAGGTGCTTCGATGCTCCATTTTCAAAAAATTAATAATTTTTAGAAATATATCAATGATAGGAATCCATTTATATAATATTTTATCCATTATTCCTAAAAAAAAATAAAAACTACCATTTTCTTTATTGTTCCTCGCTTGTCCAACAAAATAGAAACATAAAAAAATTGTATAAAATCACTAGAATCTCCAAAAATTTTGATTTTTTTTAAATTTGTATTTTTATAAATATAATTAATAAAAATACATAATTTATTCCATAAATTTTATATTTTCCATAAAATTAAAAAACCAAAAAAATGACCCTAAAAGATGCTTACGAATGGTGGGATTAGGCCATACACAACTTTGATACCATGATAGAACTACCACTAGGACTAAGAAATGCCCAAGTAGCTATAGGATTGGTGTAAACTTGAGACACTAACCCACACCAATATGAAATTATACCAAAATTACAATATTACATTATGAAACACATATTACATGCAACCTTAATGTTGTAATGTTTCTCTTTTGTGTTACTTGTGTGTATTGATCATGAAAGAACCTTACATATATAGGTGATTATAACCAAGATGAAAATCACCCTAAGAAATGTGGGATAAAACCACAAGTATAATATTAATTAATAATGGAACACAAGTCATCAAGCACTCATGTGTGCACACACTAACCATTAGTGGTTAAAGCTAACCTAAGTTAACAAAAAGGAAATAAACATTTACACTAACAATCATTGTGATTAAATTATAATAAGGTTAATACAATTCAAAAATGTCATCAAATTCTAAAAGTTTTTAAATCATTTGTACTTATATAATAATATTAAAAATGATTAAGCACCAAGACCCTGCCAATAACCAATAGTCAAAACACAATCACTTTTAACACAATGATCATGTTAGTCTATAATAACATGGTATTTAACACCATCCAAATGTTTAGTTAAAAATCAATTAACACCTTAACTATCATGGAGACTAAGTTGAGTCTACTTAACACACATGTAATTATGTTCCTTGGCAAAGTATTATAATAAGATATTATCAGGTAAATATTTCTTTAAATCCAAAGACAAGAAAAATTAACGTTAAAGACATGAACATATTCACTTATTTGACATATCAATAACATCGAAAACCATGAATGAAATAACAAAAATAGATTACTGTAAGCATCAAACAATAATCATAGACATAATAAACTATCTAAAACAAACACTAAATAAAACATATTAATCCACATATGGTGTGTACATGGGTTTCTAGTCTTTCCCATTGTCATCCCCCAATGCTTCCATTTACATCGCTCTCTAATGACTCCCTCCCTCTGTCACACTCTAAGGTATGGATCTATCCTACATCCACCTCACAACAATGAATGTAGTTATCTCAAAACATATATATATATATATATATATATAATCCACAAAATACTATTGTATAAAAAATGAACATGATCATAATGTACACACTATAGAAGTGTAATTAACTCCATAGCTAATCAATAATTTAAATTAAGAAAAATATAATTATCCCATAATCAACATATGAAATCAAGCTTAAATAAACGATATTTAATAAATTAATAACCTTAATAATCCATGAATCAATAGGTTATTAGGTTTATAGATAAATTGGGATGTGACATTCTTCTCCCTAAAGCTAGTCATCATCCTAATGATACTTATTCAAACATAATTTATGAATTTAATACATTATTCAGTATAAAATAAATGATATCTAGTAATATATCAAGAAAAAAATGTGAAAACATAATGTAAAACTCATCATAATCCTCCAAAGTGGAACTACCTTTAAAATATTGGTCTCACTAGACCTTACAATATGACACTTATCTATTATGTAAATTAAGTTTGTGAGTGTCAATTATTTTGATTGGTTTATTATGACCACCCTAGGATTCAGATCTTGAAAAGAATTCCAATACAACACATGTGAAGGATCAACAACATAATTTTTATGATAGAACAGATGTAAGACATTATGTAAAAGAGAAAGAGTTGGTGATAATAAAAGCCTATACATTATATGATTGACCACTTATAAAACATCAAAGGGTCCCACATATCTAGGTGAAAATTCAATTGACTTCTTAAAATTAATCAAGCTTTTCTGAGGCTTAACCTATAGAAACACTTTATCACCTATAGAGAACTACCTTGCTATTCTCTTTAGATTAGAATAACTTTTTTTTTTATCTATCATTGACCTCAGTGAACCTTTGCTTGATTATTCTAACTTACTCTTCTATTTTCACAAGCATCTCAAGTCCAAATAATACCCTATCCTATAACATGTACTAACTGATTGGTGTTCTACACCTCCTTTCATATAATGCCTCAAATAGAGACATATCCAACATTGATTGGTATGAGTTTTTGTAAGGAAACTCAACTAATGGAAGGTACTCCTCCCACCTATATTATAGATACATGTAATACATATGAAGGAGATATTCTAATACTTAGTTAACTCTCTTTGTCTATATATCAATTTTTGGGTGATAAATAGTGCTAAAAATCAACTACATACCCATAGCTAGATTTGAAGTCAACCAAAATCTAGAAGTCATTCTTGGATCTCTATCTAAAATTATTATTTCTAAAAATTTGTGCAATCAGTACACCTCTTTCATGAATCTCTTCACAAGAATAGGTGCATCATCTACCAAGTTGTCTAGTATGAATTGAGATACCTTGGTTAATTTATCAACTATAAACAAGATCATATTATGTCAATTATATGATAATAAAAACCATTAGACAAAGTTTATGCTAATCACCTACCACTTCCATTTTGGTATATCATGAACATATAAAAATCCTTTTAGATGCATGTGTTCAGATTTAACACACTAACATTCCAAAAATCAAGACATAAAATCTAATGCATCCTTATTGATCCCTTTCCATAAATAGAGAGGTCTTAAATCAATCATGATCTTGGTTACACTTGTATGTCTTGAATATGGGTTATTGTGAAGCTCCTTTAGCATTGTACTCCTTAGATTCTTTCTATTAGGTACATACATCCTACCAATTTTCTTCAAAACCCCATCACTCTTTATCTTCAATCCTTTAAACCTAAGATTTTGAGTAGTATCTAATAATGATTTCTTGAAATAATCTTAGAATTCATCTCCTAATGATAATTTGATTACTTGATCACAAAAATTATTCCTAATAGTAGACA
Source organism: Torreya grandis (assembly GCA_037957365.1). Lineage (NCBI taxonomy): Eukaryota > Viridiplantae > Streptophyta > Pinopsida > Cupressales > Taxaceae > Torreya > Torreya grandis. The sequence continues at coordinate 2,609,818 of JARHVA010002369.1, forward strand.
CAACTGCTATGTACCTTTTATACTTGAGGGCATCATAAAATCTATCCTTCTTACCCTTTATATAATTAATATCAAAATCATAATTAGATAAGAATTCTAACCAATATATTTGATGTGAATTTAGGTATAGTTGTGTAAATATGTACTTGAGTCCCAAATTGTCAATCTTGAGCTCAAATGGTTTTCCCAATAGATAATTCCTCCAAACTTGCAAGGCATGCACTATTACAACAAGTTTTATATCATGAAGGGAATAATTCACCTCATATGGCTTCAATTTTTTAGACTCATATGCTAGAACTAAACCATATTACATAAGAACTCCTTTAAGTCCATCCCTAGATGAATTTTTGATAACTGAGAATTGACCATTAGGGTTGGGAACTCTTAGCACTAGTGCCAAAGTAAGCCTTATTTTTATCTCTTGAAAGGCCTTCTCACACTTTTATAAAAAGACAAAACTCTGATTCTTCCATCAAAGAGTGGTAATTGGATTATATATCTTAGAAAAATTTAGAACAAATTTCCTATAATATCCTACTAATCCCATGAAAATCCTTACCTTATGCACATTCTTAGGCACTAGACATTTCATTATGGATCTTATCTTCATTGGATCCATTGAAATTCCATCCATGAAGATAATAGATCCAAAATATTGCACTTTCTTTTTGAAAAATACACACTTGGACAACTTGTATAATTTGTGATTTCACAAATGTGAAAAAACTAGTTCTAGATGTTGAAGATGTTATTCCTCATCCTTAGAATATATAAGGATTTCATATATAAATACCAAGATAAAATGGTCTAGATAATCCATGAACATGATATTTAAGATATTCATAAATGTTATTGGAGCATTTTTCAAGCTATAAGGTAACAATGTGAACTTGTATTACCCATATCAAGTTTTGGACATTGTTTTTAGAATATCCTCATCATGGTTTCTTAGCTAATGATACCCTACTCTAAGATCAATCTTGAAAAATATTATTTACCTTCACATATGATCAAAGATATAATAAATGTGAGGTAACATATATCTATTCTTGATTGTTGCCTTATTCAACATCCTATAATCAATACATAATTGAAGAGTATCATCATTCTTCTTGATGAATACTACTGGTGCACCCCATAGTGACACACTTAGTCCAATAAACCCTTTAAATAAAAAATCCTAAATTTAAGCCTTTAAATCAACCAATTTAGTATTTGTTATCCTATATGGTGCCTTAGATTGTGGTTTTGATCTTTTAGAAATCAAACTCATGTTTGGGTGGTAATCTAGGTAATTATTATAGAAACACATTCTAAAATTTCATTAGAAAAGGATAACTCTCAATGGATTATTCCTTAGATTCTTCCATCTCATTTATCTTAACAATAAATTCTTGGCATCCCATTCTCTAATATTTCTTAAGTTAAATTGTAGAAATCTACCTAACATTCAACTTCATTTTTTCACCCTACAATTATGTTTAATTTCCAAAATCATTTTGACATTTAACCTTCTTCAAATATAAGTCAACCTTATAATTATGAATCTAATTTAATCCTAAGATCACATCATATTACCTAATTATGTAAAATATAAACCCATTATTGTAATGAATTTAGACAACCTAATCTTAGATTTGACTAGACACTTGTTAACCTTGAACTTTGACTCATTTTCATCTTATATTGAACATGCATTTTCCATAACTCTAGATTTTCTAGATAACTTACTAAGAATTCTAGGATCAATAAAACATTATGTAGCTCATGTGTCAATAAAAATAGAAACTGGATGATCAAACAAAATATCTAATAGTTTTATGGGTGAAGCTTAGAACTCAACCTGACAATTATTGACAACTACATGAATCTGCTACTAAAAGGTCCCTTATCGAGAAGAAAAACCCTTATTCTTTGAATTATATTAAACACACTCTCAAGCATAATGATCACCTCCACAAATGAATCAACCTCTAGGTGGTCCTTTCTTATCAAACTATTGGTTTCCCTTGAAACCTCCCTTGAAACCATTTCTAGGTTTCCTATTATATGAGCCACTATTGAACTTAACATTTTGATTCTTAAACTAACTAATGGAGTCTCCACTCCTCTAATTCTTATTCTTTTTTTTTAAATTTAGTTTAGAACTATCAAATTATTTTTGAACTTATCTCTGACTTGGGTAAGATATTTTAGTTTATGTTCCCACTTGACTAACTTATCAAAGACATAATCCATGGTAGATGGCCCATGTACATCCACCTCACAACTAATTTGAGGTTTTAATCCCATATTGAACATCCTAATCCTCAACCTCTCATCTTCTTAATACTGAGTTACATACTTTAGGATCTTGGTAATTTCTCTTAGTATTCATTCAAAGATAGGTTTCCTTTCTTAAGATTCCAAAAATCTATATGATTATGATCAAAATATAATTGTGGAAGCCACTATGACCTAAACAGTGTCATAAACAATTCCCAAGTGGTGGTGGTAGAGTCAAGGTTCATCTCAAGCTTCTTGTTTGCCCACCAATTTGTTATTTCACCAACAAGATGATATGCTCCCCAGACTACTTTGGTGACTTCAAATTAATTTTATATCTCAAATTTTTTATCCATATTTGTTATCCACACTTCAAATCCATCTCTTAGAATAGTTCCATCAAACTTGGGTGGATTCAACTTTTTCATATCTCATGCCAAGTTTATAGCTACTCAATCTCTTATATCATGTGGCACTTCCTCTTGAGGATTTTTCTAATTATCAAGATTCTTGAGAATTCTCTTCTACATACCCATTTAATTCCTATTCTAAGGATGTGTTTTGGTCTACATTTTATTTAATGGTTGTGTGGATCTGATCTAACTTCACATCTTACTAACAGTGAACTAATTTGGATCAATGGGAGGATTGGCATTTGAGTTACCCTCACCTCATATTCTAGTACACACTATTATTCTTCTTTATTAATAAGAGAATATGTTTATGTTAGCAGACACATTAAGTCCTAGAGTTTTAGCCTCAACTCTGATACCACAACGTAACAACCCCACTAGGTTTTTACTAAAATAAGGTAATTTAAAAAAATATAATTACACAAATTCATCTAATAGATTTTACCACAATGAAACTCAAATAAGTTATCTTTAACTAAATATACTATTATTTAACCTTAAAATTTCTATGTTTAATCCATTTATCTAATGATCACTAAAACAATAATATAATAAAATAGATACAACATTGAATATATAAATAAATAATGTATTAATTCATAGAAGTATTACAAATTCAATCATGACTGATATAACATTAAAAACACTACTATAAATTTACATATGAATAAAAATTATAGTTTTAATAATAATATAAGTCTCAATAATAATAATAATACAATGATACAAATCTCCACGGAGCATGAGTCTCAATGAACTTGAAGTATCTAGTAATAAGCTCACGTGTAGTCTCTAGTGAATTACTATTGTGGGGAGGGAGAAAATCATCCAATTTATTTTCCACACCAACCATAGACCATTAATCCCATACACTATTTCCCACTAGGGAATGTCCCTCCCTTCAGGAATGGGTAAATAATTATAGTGCAAGAATTTAGAGTGACAAACTAGAATCTATGCGTTATAAGATAAATAGTACATGATGTATATCATAAATAAATCCATTCTAACATGATATCATAAAAAATTTAAACTATATCAAACACATGAAATGATAATGTTTAATTATAAAAATTACTTTGGGCCAAAGTTTTCATATAGTTATTGATCTCTAGGATTAGTCAATTTCATACACACCACTCAATCAAATTATACCTCACCTGACATTAATGACACTAATTAAGAGAGTGGAACCCATCACACTACTTATTGATGGTCATTAATGTGAGATTTAGTTATTTATATATTAATATAAAAACCAATAGATTCATTAATAATGTTCCTTATTAGTAGATATAAAATATGCTATGTATAGAAAAATCAAATACATACATTTAGTCTATCAAAATTAATGCAATGAATATTAAATATTCTAATTTATTACAGAATAATAAACATGTTCATAAACATCACACATTAGTAACATACCATTTGGGTAAGAAACATGCCAAGGATTTTAGTTATAGAATATCAATATGTAACTATAAATAACATAACATTAATCAACATCTTATTTCTTTGTTCCATATTTCACAAATATAATAATAAGATAGTAATATGACAACATAATATGATCTATATTTATCATTTTAAATACCTTATATTTAATGCTTAAACACAAAATTAATCACACAAAAAATCACCCATATTAGTTTGTTATATCAATAGCATAATGTAAACATAAAACTGTATATGCATTTGTAAATACATTATACTCTAAATGGACTTATTATTTTTTCCATAACTCCCATAAGTATCACGTATAATGGTAGATTCATATATGTATTTATTTATGAACTAATTATAATTTTAATTATAACATTAGATTACTATAATGATTCAATTTTTAACATAACCAACCATCCATTACAAAAGTACTTAAAAGCACAACCATCACTGAATACTTAAATGTACACTGTCATATACAAATTATCTATGTCGATGTATATAATGTTCTAGTTATTTTCCATAATATACTAAGATTTTTTTTCATATTTTATAGCTAATATTAAATTACCAAATCATTCAAAATCCTTACATATATACTGGTCATTTGGTAACATACTCAACCAACTATATCTAAAAGGGCATATTTCCATATGCACATAAATATATCAATTAGCATATAGCCTTATATGTCCTCAGCCAATTCTATCATACAATACTAAACATACGTAGTTTACATAAACTCAATCATATTTATATTTAGAATATAACAATAAAAAGATTGACTTATTAAACCAACAATCCTTTATTTAAAAGTCTCCAACATGTAATCCGAAGACTAACTCAACCGACTATATTTACATAGTTTACATTAAATTGCTAAACCTAGATCCCTCAAATCTCAACTTATAGTACTCAACTCCAAAACTCACATTTATAATACAAACCTATCTAAATGTATGTCTATGAGTTTTACTATATAATCACCATATATATATATATATATATATGTATATGTGTGTATATATATATATATGTATATATATATATATATGTATATTTATATGTATGTATATATATACACATACATATATATATATATATATTATATACACACACACATATACATATAAATATACATATATATATATATATATATATATATACATATATATATATATATATATATATATATATATACATATATATATATATAATATACACATATATATATATATACACACACACAAATATATATATATATATATATATATATATATATATATATATATATATATATAAGACACACACATATAATTTGGCTTATATGACTTTGTAACTATATTTCAGTAGGTCCTTGACTATACTCATAAAAATCCTATAGGCAGTGTGAAGCCATTCTAGGTCTTAGTAGATAAATAATGTCATTTATATTTCATTATTATAAATAAAAACCACTTGGATTCCAAATATGTGATCAATATAAATTTGATTCACAATCACATATAATAGACACCATATCATTTAATTAAACACTACACACACACACACACACACACACACACACACACACACACACACACACACACACAGAGAGAGAGAGAGAGAGAGAGAGAGAGAGAGAGAGAGAGAGAGAGAGAGAGAGAGAGAGAGAGAGAGAGAGAGAGAGAGAGAGAGAGAGAGAGAGAGAGAGAGAGAGAGAGAGAGAGAGAGAGGAGAGAGAGAGAGAGAGAGATACCCTAGGTCATTGAAGTCTTATAAGGTGTATATACATGCCCCTACATATGTATATATTTATCATTTAGATAAATGTATTAATGAAATAAACCAAATTTCAATATATTCTACCAATCAACCTTTATACATAATCAAACCCTTTTTCTAGGTTTTAAATTTTATGTTAAACTAATATTTCATCGACTCATATTGAGAATGGATATTAAAGGCAAGAGTTTATGTAATTAATCCATTTTATACAAACCCTCATTTAGTTATATGAACCTACATTTTAACTTGTGATTCTAAAATACGTAGAATTCCTCTTAATTTAAGATTAATATTCCATAAACACATAGCAGAGAGTTATATATAATGGTTACTTAGAATTAGGGTTTAATTTGTCATAAGCCTAGTTTTATGTATGGTCAAGCCATCCAAAGTACTAGGATTATAACCTAGTCTTTCACATCCCATAAAAATAATACAACAAACCCCTTTAACCATAAAATTTCCATGGATTTAACTAGAATATTCCAATATTAATTTAATTACAAAACCAACCTTGTGACGTAGTTTGAGATATGATGAATAGATAACCATTCAAAAAAATCCCAAACCTTTCTCCTCTTTCTCTACCTTCTCGATCCATCATATGATGTTCCTTCATAGGCATCCATTCTCTCATTTTATCTAGCTACATGATATTTTCTTTCCCCCCTAATTCCTCAACAAAATTAAAGACCAAAAATGATGCATGTAAAGAAAAACTAACAGTCTTCCACCATTTTCCTCATGCATGAAACCTATTTTGTGTAACTCTTTTCATAATAGTTTGTTATCCCAAGTTAATGGTTGGTTTAACCCTAATATATTGAACTTTTCATTAACCAAAAAATAAAATAACAATAAACTCTTCAAACTTTATGCATGATAACATGATTTCTTTAAACCCTCTAAACTATAATTAATATCTATGAGTTTGACCCTTATATATCGACTTAACAAAATTCATCCAACTATAAACATAATGAGATTAACAATAATCATAAATAATTAAAATTCCATGTTCATTATAATTCCAAAGTTAACGTCATTTTAGCATAATGCCATTAATCAAGACTACCCAAAATACCATTGACTAACCCAATATTAATTAAGCAATGTAATCATTGTGATTAAATTATAATAAGAATAATAATATTCAAAAATGCCATCAACTTCTAGAAGTTGTTCAATCATTTTTACTTCTATAATAATACTAAAAATGATTAAGCATCAAGACCTTGCCAATAACCAATAGTTAAAACACAATCACTTTTAGCACAATGATCATGCCAATCTATAATAGCATGGTATTTAACATAATCCTAATGTTTAGTTAAAAATAAATAAACACTTTAACTATCATGGAGACTAAGATAAGTCTACTTAACACACATGTAAGTATGTTCCTTAGCAAATTACTATAACAAGATACTATCATGTAAACATTCATTTATCTCCAAAGATAATAACAAGTAATGTTAAAGACATGAATAGATTCACTTAATCAACATATAAATAATATCAACAACCATGAATGCAGTAATAAAAATAGAATAGTGTAAGCATCAAAAAATAATCAAAGACATACTAAACTATCTAAAACAAACATTAAACAAAACTATTAATCTACTTTTGGCGTGTACGTGGGTTTCTATCCTTTCCCTCTATCATCCCCAATGCCTTCATCTACACCACCCCATATGATGATGCCCTCCCTATGTCACTTGCTGATAGATGGATATGTCCTACATCCACATCAAAAAAATGAAGGTAGTTAGCCTAAAACACACACACACACACACACACACACATACAATCCATAAAATACTACTATATAAAATAACAAACATGATCATAACGTACACAGTATAAAAGTATTACTAAATCTATAACTAATCAATCATGTAAATTAAACAACATATAACTATCTCGTACTAATAATATAAATCAAGCTTAATTAAACTATAATTAATCAATTAATAAGCACAATAATTCATGAATCAATAATTTATTAGGATTTGAGAAAAATTGGGCTGTGACAGTGGTTCATCTACACACAATGACATATATAATATCCATGAACTCGATGGTATTAATAGAACTCATGCTCTTTATACCAATCTAGATAAGATGTTCCCTTAGGAAAATGTTTTGAAATCAACCAACTAATCATATTGGCTATGGCTAGTTTGTGAAACACTACTTCAATACGCTCACTAAGGTCATTGAAGACTCTAGGAGTAGGTCTTCTTCTTGGAAAAGGGGTTTGAAAATGTGGTAGTTATATAATTTGAGGGGTTGGCCTAGGTTGAGGCATAGAATGT